>VCHN02000014.1:113205525-113609874 GCA_007115665.2 Sequoiadendron giganteum | reverse complement strand
GGGAGAGTGGGAGAAAGTGAGAGTGGGAGAGAGTTGGAGAAGGGGAGAGTGGGAGAAATATAGAGTGGGAGGGAGGGGGAGTGGGAGAGAAAGAGGGGGAGAGGGAGAGGGAGGGAGAGAGGGGGAGAGTGGGAGAGAAAGAGGGAGAGAGGGAGGAGAGAGGGGGAGGAGAAAGAGAGTGGAGAGAAAGAGTGAGAGGAGGGAAGGGAGTGGGAGAGAAAGAGGGAGAGGGAGGGAGAGGGAGATCAAGAAAGAGAGAGTGGGAGAGAAAGAGGGAGAGAGGGAGGGAGAGGGAGTGGGAGAGAAAGAGGAGAGAGGGAGGAGAGGAGATGGGGAGAAAGAGATAGTGGGAGAGATGGAGATAGAGAGGAGGGAGAGGGGTGAGGGAGAAAGAGAGAGGGAGATAAAGAGGAGAGGAGGAGAGGGAGGAGAGAAAGTGGGAGAGTGGGAGAGTGGGATAAGGGCAGAGTGGGAAAAGAGAGAGTGGGGTGAGAGTGGGAGAGTGGGAGAAGGGAGAGGGAGAAAGATAGAGTGGAGGAGAGAGGGAGAGGGAGAAGGAGAGAAAGAGGGAGAGAGAGGGAGAGAGGATGGGAGAGGGAGGACAAAGAGGGAGAGGGGGAGAAAGAGAGAGTGGGAGAGATGGAGATATAGAGTGAGGGAGAGATGGACTGAGAGAGAGATAGATGGTAGAGGGTTAAGAGTTGAGGGTTTAAAGGTTAAGGGTTTAAATGGTTAAGAGATAGAGGGTATATGGAGATAGTGGGAGAGATGGATACCCCTATACCCTCTTAATCCCTCAACCCTCAACCCTCAACCCTTAAACCCTAATCCCTCAACCCCTATATCCTCTTAATCCCTCAACCCTAAACCCTCAACCGTTAAACCCTAATCCCTATACCCCTATACCCTCTTAATCCCTCAACCTTCAACCTTTAAATCCTAATACCTCAACCCCTATACCCTCTTAATTCCTCAACCCTCAACCCTTCAACCCTAATCCCTCAACCCCTATACTCTCTTAATCCCTCAACTCTCAACCCTCAACCCTTAAACCCTAATCCCTCAACCCCTATACCCTCTTAATCCCTCAACCCTCAACCCTCAAACCTTAAACCCTAATCCCTCAACCCCTATACCCTCTACTCAATAACCTCCAAATCCCTCAACCCTAAACCCTAAACCCTTAAACCCTAACTCATAAACCCTCTACTTTCAATCCTCTACCCTCTACCCTCTACCCTCAACCCTAATCCCCCAACCCTTAAACCCACTTAGTAAACTCCCTACCCTAATCCCTCAACCCTCTTGACCCTTAAACCCTTGACCCTCAACCCTCAACCCTTAAACACTAAACTCTTAAACCCTCTACCTGAAGGGAAAGACAACAGTGTAGAATACCTTCCCTTAACACTAATAAAATAGGGGAGAAGAGAAAAAATGAGTTCTATAGCTTCTTAAAACTACTAAGATGAATACATGCAGCAATAAGAGATAACATAAAATAAGCATTCACAGATTGACACAACTATTTACGTGGGAAAATCGTTTTAGGTAAAAAACCCACCACACCAAGCAAAGCCAATTTGTATTACAATAATAAAATATTACATACAAGCTTCAGTCTTAACTCTCTGATCAGCTCATAGCAGTAGTCAAGTTCTTTCATTACATCAAAACTTCACTCTTTTGGGTTACATATACATAATGTACTTGACTGCACAATACCATGCATTTCATTCAATGTCCCAGCCAATCACAGACTTCAGGTTCATGCATCGATCATCCAATCATGCTATCTGATCTTCACTGACATATCTTCTTGCATCGGGCCACCTAGGTATTCAATTCCTTGCCTAAATCGGGTCCTGTCTCCAACTAAAACTTGGCCTACAATAACTACCTTTAACTATTTTGGATTTTAGCCAATCACCATCCTAGCACTGAGCCACGTGTTCACCTATCATTCGCCTGTCACTTCTGACATTCGGTCCAGCTCGGTCAAGCTTGGTTGACTGAGCTCTGAGTCCATCCGAGCTCCTACCGTGCCATCGTCGAGCTTATCTTAACCTATTGCGGTATGGCGGTGAACTTGCCCAAGCTCATCCAGACTTCCCTGTGCTACCACCGAGCTGACTTCCACCTGCCTCAGTATAGCGATGAGCTCATTTGAGCTTTGTCTCTGTCTTCCCCATGCCAACGTCAAGCTCATCTAACTTTACCATGGTGCAGTGGTAACCGCTAGGTAGACCGAAGGCGACCATACCGCACTACCAAGGGGGCCGCCAAGCCACCCTGCGGTAGGGTGGTGACCGCATGGCAGACCGTCAGTGGTCTCACCATGGCCACCACGGTGAGTGAACTCACCGCCCATGATGTGGTGGTAACCACCAGACAGAACGCAGGCGGTCTCACCATGTCCACCGCAGTGTGGCAGTAACCACTAGGTCGCCACCATGGTACCACCAAGGTAAAACCAAACCATCGTGGTAAAGCGGTTAAGGGAAGAAGCAAGAAATTTTTTGCCAAGTCCTTTCCTGACAAAGGTCCAAGCTAGTAATTGAGGCACCGTTTCTCAACATGCTCCCACTTGATGAAGATTCCCAGCTTCCTCTTGACTTTGAAAAATTGTTGACGCTCATAGGCCCCAAGGCCCATAGATTTTGTGCACCATCTGAACTTTTCTGTGCTCACCGGCTTCATTAATGCATCTATAACATTCTTCAAAGTGTCAACCTTTTCAAGATAGATCTTTCCATCTTCAACCATGTCCCTCACGAAGTGATACTACACATCAATATGCTTCCTCCTGGCATGGAAAGTCGAGTTTTTTGCCAAACAAATGGCACTCTGACTATCACGGCAGACTGTAATTTTCCCTGCATTAAAACCAATATCTGAACACAATCTACTCAGCCAAACTGCTTCCTTGCAAGAATGAGTTGCTGCCATGTACTCTGCCTCTGTAGTGGATAGAGAAACTACAGCTTGTCGCTTGCTCATCCAACTGACTGCTCCACCATTTAACATGAATGTGTACCCATTGGTGGATCTCCGGTTGTCAATGTCCCCTGCCCAATCAGAATCAACATATCCATGAATGTTGAGTGTCCTCTGTGATGCAACCAAAGTGCCATGGTAACACAGAGCATAGTCTGAAGTGCCCTTCAAATATCTAAACACTCTCTTCATAGCATCCCAATGTGATCTTCTCAGATTTTCCATAAACCGGCTTAGAACTCCCACTGCTTGGGCAATGTCTGGTCCTGTATAGATCATCACATACATTAAACTACCAACAACACTTGCATAGGGAACCCTGGTCATGTCCTCCATCTCAGTAGTAGACTTTGGACAGTCTTCAACAGATAGTTTTGTTCCCTGCATAATTGGAACAACTAACTGCTTGCAGTCATTCATACCAAATCTCTCCAAAATAGTATTGGCATACTTACTATGACTTACCCAAAGCTTTCTTCTTGTTCTGTCCTTGGTTATTTCGATTCCCAAAATATACCTTGCTGCACCAAGATCTTTCATTTAGAACTTTGTAGACAACTGAGATTTAAGATCAAAAATCATAGTATTGTTATTTCCTATGAATAACATATCATCCACGTACAGGGTAATAACAAGCACATGATCATTTTCAGATTTATAATAAACACAATGATCAGATTTTGATCTCACAAATCCCATAGATAACAAAAATGTGTCAAATTTCTAGTACCACATTCTAGGAGACTGCTTCAAACCATACAGAGATTTATTTAACTTACAAGCCAGACTTTTTTTACCTTTTTCAACAAAATGCTTAGGTTGGGACATATAAATTTCTTCTTCCAGCTCACCATGGAAAAACGTTGTCTTCACATTTATCAGCTCCATCTCTAAGTCATACGTTGCTGCCAATGATAACAGAAATTTGATGGATATCAGCTTTGCTATAGGGGAAAAAATCTCTCCATAGTAAATTCCCTCAATCTGGGAGAATCCCTTTGCAACCAATCTTTCCTTATACTTCTCAACACTACCATCAAGACCAGTCTTCTTTTTTAATACCCACTTACAGCCAATAGGCTTTCGCCTTTTAGGCAAAGGTACCAAATCCCAGGTTTCATTCTTCTTCAATGAATCCATTTCTTCATTCATGGCCTCCAGCCAAGAATTTGAATCAGTCAGGTTGATTGCTTCTTTTACAGTCCCAGGCTCATCAATGCTAGTAATTAAGGCATAGGTACAATTTGAATCTAACATCGAGAAACCATACCTTTCAAGTTGTCATTTTTCTCGTGTAGACCTTCTTACTGGTTGAGGTTGTGGTTCTTCATCATCAAAACTCTCATAGCTACTTGAACTCTCCTTAGTCTTAGGTACACCATGCAGTTCTTTCTTTTCTAGAGTTTGAGGAATCTCAACTGCATCATTCTTCTTGTCTCTCTAATCTGTCTCAAGTTGTTGATCACTTACTGAAGGTTTCAGCTCACGAAATATCACGCTTTTATTGTATAGAACCTTCTTAGTAACAAGGTTCCAAAGCTTGTATCCCTTCACAGCAACTTCCTAGCTAATGAGAATAAATTTAACAGCCTTGTTATCCAACTTTGATCTTTTCTCATTTGGCAAATAAGCATATGCCTCACAACCAAAGACACAAACGTGTCTCAGAGGGCTTCTTTCCAGACCATGCTTCCAAAGGTGTCTTATCAACAAGAGAAGAGCAAGGAGAATGATTTACCAGATAACATGTTCTAGCCACAGCCTCAGCCTAGAAATTTTGTTCCAGACCAGCACCGTTCAGCATACTCCTGGCCTTTTCCATCAGTGTCTTGTTCAACCTTTCAGCAAATCCATTTTGTTGTGGAGTATAAGGTGTTGTTTTATGCCTTTTAATTCCATGATTTGTGCAATACCTTTCAAAATCTGTAGAAAAAAACTCAGCGCCATTGTCTATCCTCAAACATTTAATTTTCCTTCCAGTCTGATTCCCTACCAAAGTTTTAAAATTCTTTAAACTGACTGAACACTTCTGATTTACTTTTAAGAAAGTATACATATGCCTTTCTCAAACAGTCATCAATAAAAGAAACATAATAACTAGATTTCAATAATGAAGGAACATTAACTGGACCAAACACATCATAATGAACATAATCCAGTATACCATAAAATTTATGAGGACTTGAGTAAAATGAAACATGGTTCTATTTTCCATAAATATAGTGTTCACAAAAATTGAACTAAAGGTTACAATCATCAAGCCCTTCTACAAGGTTTTTATTCTTCAAGGTTTTTAAACCTTTCTCACCTATGTGACCTAGTCTATGATGCCAAAGCATAGTCTTCTCTGTTGGGAGTTTTACCTCCAAAGAATTTGCAGCCAGAGAAGTGTCTTCATCTTCCTTTACAGGAATATTTTTGCTTGACATTACAGAGGCATTGTTACTTTAAACAAGGCGTGCATCCAGCTTGTACAGAGTACCAGTACGAACACCCTTAGCCAGCACCATTTCACCTCTAGCCATTTTACATCCTTTCCTTGAGAAAGAAACTTCTACACCAGCATCATTTAACTTATTGACAGAAAGAAGATTACGAGTCAAACCTTTTAAGTGCATTACGCCACCAATTCTTTTGACTCTACCATCAAAAAACTGAGTTTTAACTCTTCCTCTGCCAACAATCTCTAGCGTTGAATCACTTACTAGGTACACCTTTCCACCATCATACTTCTCATACTTATAGAACCATTCTCTATGGGATGTCATGTGAAAGGATTCACTTGAGTCAACCAGCCAGACATCATCTGATGCCTAAGTTGTCAAGGCTGCAATGAAGGTGTCTGCATCACTTTGAGAAAATTCATGATCTAAAGCATTCTTCTTCTTCTCCTCCTTAAAATCCTTCCAGATATGACCAGGTTTCCCATAGTTCCAGCATTTCACCTTGGACTTTTTACCAGGAGACTTTGATCTCCCTGCAGATTTAGATTTGGACTTCTTGTCCTTCTTCTTTCCTTTCTCCTTTGGTCTACGTCAAACAACAAGGGCCTCTTTGGCCATCTCTGAAGACCTCCTTCGCATCTCTTCAGACAACAATAAGGCAACAACATATTCCATCTTGAAAGTAGTGGTATTACTTCCAATAGCCAGCACAAGATGATCCAAAAATGTCAGGTAACAAACACAACAAGAGCATGCAATGATCTTCCTCCTCGGTCTTTACACCTACAGATGCCAGCTGAGTAACACTCATGTTAAACGAGTTCAAATGGTTTGCAACAGATGCATCTTCTTCCATTTTCAAGGAGTACAGCTTCTTCCTCAAGAATAGCTTATTTACCAAAGACTTTCCCTGATAAATATCACCAAGCTTCTTCCATAATGAAGCTGCAGACTTGTCCTCATGGACGTTCAGGAGTACAGAATCGGCCAGACTCAGTCTTATCAGACCTCTTGCTTTTCTATCAATAAGTTCCCAATCCTCTTGCTTCATACTTTGTGGCATAGTTCCAGACACTGCTATCCAGAGGTCTCTATCCACCAACAAATCTTCCACTTTGAGTTTCCATAACTCAAAGTTGTTGCCATTGAATTTTTCAATCTCTACTCTACCTGATGTAATCACCATCTCAAACAGAAACAAGTTTTAACAATGCAAGACTCCCACTAAAATAGTATTAGCACAAAAAACTGACCTTTCAATCAAGGATAACACAACTAGCCAAGCTCTAATACCACTTGAAGGGAAAGACGACAATGCAGAATGACTTCCCTTAACACTAATACAACAAGGGAGAAGAGAAAAATTGAGTTCTATAGCTTCTTAAAACTACTAAGATGAATACATGCAGCAATAAGAGATAACAGAAAATAAGCATTCATAGATTGACATAAACATTTACGTGGGAAAACCTTTTCAAGTAAAAAATCCACCACACCAAGCAAAGCCAATTTCTATTATAGTAATAAAATATTACATACAAGCTTCAGTCTTCACTCTCTGATCAGCTCACAGCAGTAGTCAAGTTCTTTCATTACATCAAAACTTCACTCTTTCAGGTTACATATACATAATGTACTTGACTGCACAAAACCATGCATTTCATTCAATGTCCCAACCAATCGTAGACTTTAGGTTCATGCATCGATCATCCAATCACGCTATCTGATCTTCACTGACAGATCTTCTTAAATTGGGCCGCCCAGGCATTCAATTCCTTGCCTAAATCAGGTCCTGTCTCCAGCTGAAACTCAGCCTGCAATAACTGCCTTTAACTATTTTGGCTTTTAGCCAATCAACATCCTGGCACTGAGCCATGTGTTCACCTATCATTCACCTATCGCTTCTAACATTCGGTCCAGCTCGATCAAGCTTGGTTGGCCGAGCTCCGAGTCCATCTAATCTCCTACCGTGCCACCACTGAGCTCATCTTCACCTATAGCGGTATGGTGGTGAACTCGCCCGAGCTCACCCAGACTTCCTTGTGCTACTGTCGAGTTGACTTCCACCTACCGCGATATAGCAATGAGCTCATTCGAGCTCTATCTTTATCTGCCCCGCGCCACCGCCAAGCCTGTCTAGCCTTACCACGGTGTAGCGGTAATCACAGGTGGTCATACTGTGCTACCGAGGGAGCCGCTAGGCCACCTCGTGGTAGGGCGGTGACCACCTGGCAGACCACCAGCAGTCTCACCACGGCTACCGCGGTGAGAAAATTCATCGCCTGCAGTGTGGCAGTAACTGCCAAACAGAACGTTGGCGGTCTCACCGTGGTGAGTGGACTCACAGCCCACGGTGTGGCTATAACCGCCAGATAGAACGTAGGTGGTCTCACCACCTATGGTGTGGCAGTAACCGCCAGGTCACCACCTTGGTACCACAAAGGAAAAACCAGACCGTCGCGGTAAAGCGGTTAAGGGAAAAGGCAAGACATTTTTCGCCAAGTCCTTTCCTGGAAGAGGTCTAAGCTGGTAATTGAGGCATTGTTTCTCAACACTACCCTCTACCCTCTACCCTCAACCCAATACTCTCTACCCTAAACCCTAATCCCTCAACCCATACACCGTTAAATCCAAGAAAACTCTCTACCCTAAACCCTCAACCCTTAATCTCTCAATCCCTATAACCTCTACCCTATATATTTGACCCTCAACCCGAATCCCTCAACCCTATACCCTATACCCTCAACCTTCAATCTTAAACCCTCAACCCTTAAACCCTAAACCCTTAAACCCTCTACCCTCTACCCTATACATTAAACCCTCAACCCTCAATTCTCAACCATCAACCCTTAATCCCTCAACCCTCAATCCTTAAACCCTAAATCCTCTACCCCTATACCCTCTACCCCTTACATTGGACCCTGAACCTAATCCTTCAACAATGTACCCTCAAACCTATACCCTAAACCATCTACCCTCAACCAAGTAAACCCTTAACCCTAAACCCTTAACCCTAAACCCTTCAACCCTAAACCCTTAAACCTTCTACCCTATACCCTCTACCATCGACCCTATACCCTCTACCATCGACCCTATTCCCTCAACCCTCAAACCTTAAACCCTAATACCCTAGAAACCATAAACCCTATAGGTCCTCCACCCTAATCCCTCAACCCTATACCCTCAACCCCTATCACTTTCTCTCTATCTATACATATCCCTCCCTCCCTCCCTCCCTACCTCCCTCCTTCCTACCCTCTCTAATTGTCTCTATCTACCATCTCCCTCTTTCTACGTACCTCTCATTTAATCAATCCCTACCACCCTCTCTCACTCCCTCTCTCCATCTCTTTGTATGTCCCTCCCACTCTATCCCACTCTCTTCCACTCCCTCTCTCTCCCTCTCTCTCATGTCTCTCCCTCCCCCCCCTCTATCTCAGGTCTCTGCCTCTAGCAACCTACCTAGGTAACTCTCTCTTTGTCTCTCTCCCCTCTCTCTATCTATCCCTCCCACCCTACCTATATAAGTCCCTCTCACTCCACCCCCCTCTTTCTCTATCTCTATTAGGTCACTCCCTCCCACACCCTCTCCCTCTCTTAGGTCTCTCACTCACACTCCCTCTCTCTGCCACTCCCTCTCTTTCACACTCCCTCTCACTACCTATCTCTCAAGTCTCTCCCTTTGCCACCCTACCTACATAACTCTCTTTTTCTCTCTATCTCTCTCCCTCTCTCTCCTCTCTCTCTCAATTCTCTCTCCCTCCACCCCTCTCTCTCCCTCCCTCTATCCCTCCCACCCTACCTAGCTAAGACCCTCTCACTCCAAACCCTTCTCTCCCACTCCCTCTCTCTTAAACTCTCACTTCCACTCCCTCTCCAGCTCCCCAGACTCTCTCTCTCTCTAAATTATCCCTCCCTCTAAAGACATACGTAAATACATGCATACAAGCATAATACATATAATCCTACATCCATACAAGCATACATACATACATGTGTAGATACAATCTTACATACATATATGCAATATATATGCATTGATACATATAGGCATACGTACATACATACAAGCATGCATACATGACATACAAGCATACATGTGCATACAAACATACAAATATATCAGCATGCATTCAATATATTGGCATTTAACATAAAGGAGCACATAACGCGAGTGCATTATAACGCGCTCTCGTTATGTCTTAGTTGACATGTTTCTCGTAGAACCAAAAACAATGTCAAAACTGAAATATAACAAGAGCACGTTATAATGAGAGTGCGTTATAGCGCGCTCGTGTTATATCTTGTTTTGGGAATTCTCGAGCCTTTGGCTTGGCATTTACCTTGGAATACCAACCCAAAGGCTTGGAAGGCATTCCCAACGACCAGAGATGTGTTTTTAAAAAATCTACCATATTTCACATAATCGAGTTCATGCTCATGGTCAGAATTGCACGTGGTTCAATATCGAAAAAATCGAACACATGGGTAATCTTGGGTTCTCTCTTAGCTATCCAATGATGTAATTTTTTTCACTTTCTGAAAATGTTAAGCCTTTCATCTATAATTTATTTTATTTGTATGTTTTTTTTTTGCCAAAAAGCAGTGTTTGGTATTTTTTTCGTTATAAATTAACCGTTCATCGAATTTTCAAATAAATTACATTTTTAGAAACTAGACTCCATTCTTCAAATTTAAAAATATAAATAAATAAAAATTCAATTAGTTTCCAAAATTTGTAGGGGTAGCACAACCAAAATTCTGTTTTTCAAGAAATGTCCACTTCGAAAATTAGTAAAAAATCAAATATTCATTAAAAAATTATCAAAAAAATCATGCATCAACTAAATATTATTAGCTAACTTCTAACCATTGCAATTTTAAAAATACTAAAAACAAAATTCACCATACGAGGGTCGTACAAGAGTTGCTATGTTATATTTTTCTAACAAAAACAACACCAAATTATGTACATCTCTCTTTTGAACCCCTTAATCTCAACCATTTTAAAAATAAATTAGTAGTTTGAAAGTAGACTCAGAGCACTTCGATCCTTGTTTTTGTTCCATCTCAAAATTTTGAGTGTAACTATCCTCAATTTCATGTCCAAGGTCAGTATATCTTGATTTCAGAAAAAAAAAGTTGCCACTTAAGTCCCCTTTTTGCGAACCATCTTGTTGCACTTACCCATGTATGCACATTAATTTTTTTGATTCCAATGCTATCATCTTCTTTTACTTTTCCTATTTGTAAGTAACCTGCTAAACATTGATTGGTGTCCCCTTGCAGAAAATGTAGATATATGAGGCATCCAAGAGAATCTCAACCAGAAAAGCAATGCAACATCCTTATTTTGATGATCATGACAAATCTCAATTATGATTTTAAGCCATTACAAAAGTGTGTGCGAAGTTTGGTGAGGTAATTTCAAGTTATTCATTTGAAGTTAACCTTATCATGAGCACCTATGATGTAGACATTATAAGAGCATCTCGAATTTCAATTTATTTAATTCATGAGAGGTGTTGTGTGCAATAGGTACCTTGGAACTCCAAGTGAAGATGTATGACCAGGAGTGACTAAGTTGAGAGACTTTCATTCCTATCTATAAGTGCCTTCCATCTATTTTCATTTCATTTCCATTTTGGATGCTCTTCTTTTTCTTCTTTTACTTTGTGTATCTATAAGTAAACTACTAAAAATTGATTGGTCTCTCCTTGTAGAAAATGTTGACTTATGAGCCATCCAAGAGAATTTCATCCAAAAAAACAATGCAACATCTTTATTTTGATGATCTTGACAAATCTTAATTTTGATTTGAAGCCATTATAAAAGAGTGTGTGAAGCTTTACGAGGGAATCTCAAGTTACTCATTTGAAGTTAACCTCATAATGAGCACCTATGTTGTATACATTATAAGAGAATCTCAAATGAATGAGTGACATTGTTAAAGATCTGTGAGAATAGACTACTTAAGGCATTGCAATGAGATTTACTAAAATAATGAAATTTGGTGTAGGGGCACCAAGGTTATTAAGTAAATTTGGTTCATGGAAGTCTTAAGTTATTTTTTTATTTTAAGTTTTTTTAATTGAATAATGTCATATTATACCAATTTATAATGTAATAAGTCATGTTAGTTGGTTTTTGGGTCATTTTGGAGCTCATGTTGCATATTTGTCAAAATGATATAAAATTGAAAAAATTGAAAAGTTGTCAATGTGAAAAAAGTGTTAAAAAATGTAAACTTGAAGTGATTCTGATAGTAATATAGGGAGGAAATAAACTCACTTCCACAATAGAAAAGGATTCCAAAGTCCTTCCTTCCCTCAAAACTCAATCTTGGCTTATTTTCAACTTTGCAACATCCTCCATTAACCAATTTGCCAAACCACCAATTCCTCCACTTTTAGGGCGTGACAAGCCCTCTAACATAACAAACCCCAAAACCCTCTTCATTCACAATTTAGAAAAGGTTGTATTTACATACAAATCGGCCCACTTAAGACACCTTAGTAAAACAGAGTACCTAAAAGATTCTCTTAAAATAGGGTATATAGACCGACCCTCAGTAATTGGCTTCTAAAATGCACAAAATCACTTGAAATCCAACCAAACAAAAACTAAAATGGAGTTAAGTCTTCTTTCCACTTAATTCCATAAAAAAAAAAACCACAAACACTCTGAGCTATGTTCAACCGGCTTGATCCCTTAAGGGTCCAAAGTGCAAACGAGCAGCAATCTTTGACGGGGTATTACTCAGAAACCGTGGTGCTTACAAAATCTTTGTTTGAATCTATGAGATCATGTTGGGGCCCTCTACAATAACCTCTCTCAGATTTTTTTATCTTGGAGTGGTTTTCCTGTGGTGTCTAGTTTTCACTTGATGGAAAAAGTGTCAAATGCAAGTAGTGCAGAGTTGCAAAGTGGTGCAACTTTCGTTCTGCAGCTCGTGTGACCAAACAGACTGTTCCAACATGTTCAAATAGGTATTTTTACACTAGACATAGTCCTCTTTTGCACCCAAACACGCGGAATCGTTGCGAGCTATGTTCAACCGGATCGATCTCTTAAGGGTCCAAAGTGCAAAATGGCTGAAAACTTCAAAATGTTGTTACTTGTATACCATGGTGCTTAGAAACTTTTTTTCAAATCCTATGGGATCATGTTATTCCCCTCTAAAATAACCTCTCTCATTTTTTTCTATCTCAAAAGAATTTTCTCATGGTGGCGAGTTTTCACTTGGGGAAAAGTTGTCAAATGCAAGTAATTGAAAGTTGCAAAGTGGTGCAACTTTCGTTCTGCGGCTCATATGACCAAAGGGATTGTTCCAACGCATCTGAATATGTATTTTTACACTAGGCATGGTCCTCTTTTTCACCCAAACACATGGAATCACTTCAAGCTATGTTCAATCGGATCTATCCCTTAAGGGTCCAAAGTGCAAAATGGTTGCAAAATTCAAAATGTTGTTACTCAGATACCGTGGTGCTTAGAAACTTATCATCTGATCTTATGGGATTATATTAGGCCCCTCTACAATAACCTCTCCTGTTTTTTTCTATCTCAGAGGTATTTTCCCATGGTGGTGAGTTTTCACTTGGGGAAAAAGTTGTCAAATGTAAGTAGTTGAAAGTTGCAAAGTGGTGCAACTTTCATTTTGCAGCTTGTGTGACCAAATAGACTATTTCAACATGTTTGAATAGGTATGTTTATGCTAGGCATGGTCATCTTTTTCACCCAAACATGTGGAATCACTTTGAGTTACGTTCAATCAGATTGATCCCTTAAGGGTCCAAAGTGCAAAATGGTTGCAAACTTCAGTATGTTGTTACCAGGATACCATGACACTTAAAAACTTCTCGTCTAATCCTATGGGATCACGTTGGGCCCCTCTACAATAAACTCTCTCTTTTTTTTCTATCTTGGAGGCATTTTTCCGTGGTGGTGAGTTTTCACTTAGAGAAAAAGTTGTCAAATGCAAGTAGTTGAAAATTGCAAAGTGGTGCAACTTTCATTCTGCAGCTCGTGTGACCAAACAGACTATTCCAACGCATTCAAATAGGTATGTTTATGTTGTGCATGGTCCTCTTTTTCACCCAAACATGCGGAATCACTCCGAGCTATGTTCAACCGAATCGATCCCTTAAGGGTCCGAAGTGCAAAATGGTTATACGCTTCAACATGTTGTTACTCGGATACCGTGATGCTTAGAAACTTCTCATTTCACACCCAAACATATGAAATCGCTCTGAGCTACGTTCAACCAGATCGATCTCTTAAGGGTCCAAAGTGCAAAATGGCTGCAAACTTTAGCATGTTGTTACTCAGATATTGTAGCACTTAGAAACTTCTTGTATGATCCTATTAGATCATGTTGGACCCCTCTACAATAACCTCTCTTTGCTTTTTCTATTTTGAAGGCATTTTCCTTTGGTGACGAGTTTTCACTTGGAAAAAAAGTTGTCAAATGCAAGTAGTTGAAAGTTGCAAAGTGGTGCAACTTTTGTTCTGCAGCTCGTGTGACCAAACAGACTATTTCAACATGTTCAAATAGGTATTTTTATGCTAGACATGGTCCTCTTTCATACACAAACATGTGGGATCATTTTGAGCTACGTTCAATCGGATCAATCCCTTAAGGGTCCAAAGTGCAAAATGGCTTCAAACTTCAACATGTTACTTAGATATCGTAATGCTTAGAAACTTATCATCTGATCCTATGGGATCACATTGGGTTCCTATACAATAACCTCTCTCGGTTTTTTCTATCTCAGAGGCATTTTCCCATTGTGGCAAGTTTTCACTTGGGGAAAAAGTTGTCAAATTCAAGTAGTTGAAAGTTGCAAAGTGGTTTAAATTTCGTTCTACAACTCGTGTGACCAAACGGACTATTCCAACGCGTCTAAATAGGTATTTTTATGCTAGGCATGGTCCTCTTTCGCACCCAAACGTACATAATCGCTTAGAGCTACGTTCAACCAGATTGATCCCTTAAGGGTCCAAAGTGCAAAATGGTTGTAAACTTCAACATGTTGTTACTCGGATATCGTGATGCTTAGAAACTTCTCGTCTGATCCTATGGGATTGTGTTGGGCCCCTCTACAGTAACCTCTCTTGGTTTTGGAGGCATTTTTCCGTGGTGGTATTTTTTCACTTGGGAAAAAAATTGTCAAATGCAAGTAGTTGAAAGTTGTAAAGTGGTGCAACTTTCGTTCTACAGCTCGTGTGACCAAATGGACTATTCCAACGTGTTCGAACAAGTATTTTTATGCTAGGAATGGTCCTATTTTGCACCCAAACACGCAGAATTTCTCCGAGCTATGTTCAACCTGATCGATCTCTTAAGGGTCCAAAGTGCAAAATGGTTGTAAACTTCAGCATATTGTTACTCGGATACCGTGATTCTTAGAAACTTCTCATCTGATCCTATGGGATTTTTTTGGGCCCCTCTACAATAAACTCTCTCGGTTTTTTCTATCTTAGAGGTATTTTCCCATGGTGGCAAGTTTTCACTTGGGAAAAAAGTTGTAAATGTAAGTAGTTGAAAGTTGCAAAGTGGTGCAACTTTCGTTCTGCAGCTCGTGTGACCAAATGGACTATTCCAATGCGTCTAAATAGGTATTTTTATGTCAAGCATGGTCCTCTTTCACACCCAAACACGTGGAATCACTATGAGCTACGTTCAACTGGATTGATCCCTTAAGGGTCCAAAGTGCAAAAGGGAATCAATCTTTGAAGGGCTATTACTTAGAAACTATGACACTTATGAACTCTTCGTATGAGTGTACGGGATCACTTTGGACCCCTCTACAATAAGCTCTCTTAGTTTTTGTTATATTGGAGTCATTTTCCTATGGTGTCTAGTTTTCACTTGATGAAAAAAGTGTCAAATGCAAGCAGTGTAAAGTTGCAAAGTGGTGCAACTTTCATTTTGCAATTTGTGTGACCAAATAAATTGCTCCAATGTGTCTTGATAGGTACATTTATGCTAGACATGGTCCTTTTTTACACCTAAACACATGGAATTGCTCCAAGCTACGTTCAACCAGCTTGCTCCCTTATGATGGCATGGAAAACAATTGAAAAGAGAATCATACACATGACAGTTCAGAAGTCTGAGTTTTCCACAAAAAAAATGTATGATCATTGAAAACTAGAAGTTAGTGGTTTTTGAAGAGTTTGAAGGAGAATATCAATCAAATATCTATGTTTATTTGTTAATTTATGTGCATTTTCTTCATTTCCAAACTGTGTATAGGTCTGTACAGTAGGAGTTTTCTCTAAGATGATCTGAATCTATTGTAGAATGGCTTTAGCTTTGATTAGAATCCATTCTTGTGGAATTCTATTAAGTTCCAAGCAACTTAGAAGTAGATTTCTGAAATAGGTATGAACTTGCTCATATAAGGGTTTGAGTGTAATATATTGAAATAGGTCATTCCACCTATTGTTCAAGTTGTGTCTCAATGGAATGGGCTCGATGTAAGTAGGATAGGGAGTAGGTTTAAGAAAATAGCATTCGTAAAGGCATTGGAAGAGATTACTAACGTTGCCCCTATTGAAAATTCATAATTTAGGCCTTAAAAACAAGGCTAGAAGAGGTGAAAAGAATAAATTACTTGAGAATAAGTTAGAATAGGTTGGAAATAGAGTGAGTTTGTGGATTTTGATGTGTTCAAAAGGTTTGCAAGCATAGGGGAGGTCAAAATTATGTTATGGCATGATGCCCTAGTTGGGAAAAGAGGGGTTTTCAATGAAAAAGAGAGGTTTGAGGGAGTAAAAGTGGGTAAAGTCAGGGGGTAGCATAATTTAGTGGTCAATTAAGTTTGTGCAGGAAGAATGAAGAGTGTTGGAAGAGGTTTTGAGGTTGTATGAGGTTCTGGTTCAAGTTCGGGGGTGCGGTTCGCAGGTTCGGCCAAAACATTTTGGAGGGGGGTTCGGATCATTTTGGGTTCATTAGTGCAAAAAACATGTAATAACAATATATATATTATATATATATATATATATATATATATATATACAGCCTAGAAGCATGAATTAGGATTAGAATATCACATAACATCATATAAACAACAAAACCACAATAAACTTGAATGCCATTTAAAACATGCATGATAAATATTCATCGTTGAAACTTGAATTGTGGTAGCTTGATATACACAGTCTATTGATGTCAGGGTTCAATTTGTGTGATTTTGAAAAAAGAAGCCAACTGAATAAAGTTATCATTATTCTTCAAAAATCATAAGAATTTATTTAGTACACAACCCATTTTGATGTCTTCTTGCAGTCTCAAACATTATTTTGTATCATTGTTACATTGGTTTTGAGAGTGGTAGCTTAATATAGCTCCACAATACAAAATTTGGTTTACCTGTGCAGTGTAACAGTGGCATAGGAAGATTTTTCTTTGAAAGAACCAAAGGGTGACTGCACAATTGAAGTGTATAAACACATATCTTTTTGTAATTTCAAGGATACTTTTTGAAATCTTTTTATGAATCATTTCATGCAATACCAATTGAAAATGTGTTTTTTGCTTTTTACATAAAGTTATTTAGCATCAATCAGTTAATATTCAAGACAAACCATGAAAGATAGCAATGATCAATGCTAGGGATAACCAATTAATAATTATACATGTGAATAAGTCAAGCATGTACATGTGAAAAAGGGAAGCACAAGTACTCAAAAACACATAAGCCTTGAAGTATACACATGAATGCATAGTATACACAAATTAATACAAAGTATATGCACAAATACAAGGTATACGCATGAAAAAAAGTCACAAAGTATACATTGGAACACATGTACATCACAAAGTATACACTTGAATACACGTAACTCATATTTATTGAACCATGAATTTAGAATGCAAATATGGACACCATCGATAAAAAATATTTGTACTAACCAAATAGCCATGTAGGCATACATAAATATATGTTGATATAAGTATGAAATATGCGTACAAAATAGCCATATAGGCTTACGAGAATGCCATATAGGCATACAATGTCAAATATATCCAATACAAAATACGTACAAAAATGCCATGTAGGCATACAAAAAAGGGCTTTGGAATCAAAAGTTGTTGCTCTCCATCCCCTTGAAATGAACTCTTGCCCTTTTCTTGTTGATCGGATGGCGATACGTTTGTCACTCATTTATGCTACAATCAAGGAGTTCTTCTGGTGCTCCTCCTAGTGTTTAGTTCTTCATGAAGTTTTATCTATTACAATAAGAAGTAAAAACATTAATATATAGAAATTACATTATAAAAGATTATATATTTAACAAAATAATCACTTACTGTCATCTGATGATCACTCTCCTTGAGAGAAATATTTGCACGCCCAGGCTGAGGTGTGTTGAATCCCTATATAAACCATCCAAATAGAAATTAAATCAGGAATCAATAATGGTTTTTTTTTTCACTAGAACTAACATCTATAACAACAAATGTAAATTGAAATTTAGTAATTTGGCTCATACCTCCCCTATTAGAGCCATCAAGGATTCTATAGTGGATCAAACACCAATATCCATTTCCCTCATCACATTCGGAAGTGTCTCCACTTGCAACAACTAAAAATTAAACAACAAATTATTCAATCACAAAAACTACAATAGTGATCCACGTCATGACTTATAATGTATGAGATAATTAAAAAAAAATTGAGTACTTATTAAACTATATATTTCTGACTATCATGCTTACTATTTGTCCTATCCATATCTTGTTTGAAAGCACGTGTTTTTAGGCTTTTACTCATGGCAGCAAGCCGGTGAACCTTTTGATAAAATGCTTTCGTAGACATGTACGATAATTGTGGTGGCATAGAGAAGGCAGTGAACTGTTTGAAAAAATGCCTCAAAGAAATGGGATCTCGTGGTGATGGAATGCCATTACAAACAAATGCACGTCATGGCATTCCATCACCATAAGACCGCATTTCTTTTAGGCATTTTTTTAGATAGTTCATTGCATTCTCTATGGTATTATTGCTTACTATTATGCTTTGATAGAGATTTTTCTAAGCATCCATAGTTTGTTGGAAAGCACCTGTTTTAGGCTTTTAGCTATAGCAGCAAGGAAGTGAGTAGTTTGATAAAATGCTTTGGTACACATGTATGGAAAATGTGGTATCATTGAAAAGGTGGTGAGCTATTTGAAGAAATGTGGTCTCATGGTGATGGAATGGCATTCCATCACCATGAGACCATATTTCCTCGAGGCATTTTTTCAACCTACTAACTGCCTTGTCTATTCTATTGCTTACTATTATGCTTTGATAGATTTTTTCCAAGCATCCATAGTTTGTTGGAAAGCACCTTTTTTAAGCTTTTAGCCATAGTACTGAGGAAATGAACTATTTGATAAAATGTCTTGGTAGACATGTATGGAAAATGTGGTAGCATAGAAAAGGTGGTGAGTTGTTTGAAAAAGTGGTGCAGGTGAACCTTTACAAGAGCATGCCTCCATGAGGAAAATTTAGGATTTTGAGGTTGTATAGGTATTTTTATTATGTAATAAGGCTTAAATAGCCATTTTCAAGTTTGTAATGATCTTTGGTAGTCATTTTAGTCATAAATTGTAAAGTTGTGGAATCTTAACAAAAGTTGTCAATCAATATTGCAAAAATGCAAAAAGGTGCCAAGTGGAGGAATATGAAGAGTCAAGGTAGTTGTAGAGGCAATATTAGGCACTTAGTAAGTTGAAATTATTGGTTAATTGTTTAAAATATGTGATTCATCATTGTTAGCTATTGTTGAATCATTTTGAAGGAGAAAACTAATAAAATATCACTGTTATACTGTTATTTTTTGTGTTTTCCTCCATCGTCTGCTAGTGTACGGTTTCGTGCAGGTGGTAGTGCATCTATAATGTGTGTGAATTAAAGGATTAAGGTGTTGGCATCAATTTAAAAATAATTCAAGCGTTTGATATTGAGTTTCAAGCTTTTGGTGGCTTGATTTCTCTAGGTGGTCAGAAAATAGGGGCTAAGGGTTTGATTGCCCAAATGAACTAAAAAGTCCATTCCACCTTTTTGTAGCAATTGTTTCTTGGTGGAATGGACTGGTCTAAAGTAGGAGTAGGTGTAGAACTTAATTAATTTGTTTGGTGAATTTTTTGTATGAGTTCTCCTCGCTGCCCTACTGAAAAACCAATTTTGGTGCCTTTTAAACAAGGCTAGAGTGAGTGAAAAGAGGACAGGGGATTAGAAGTGGATAAAATCCCCTAAAAATTGTGAGAGAAGGTGAATTGGAGGGTTTTTAGAATATCTGATAGGTTGTAAGTGGTCATAAAAGTGAATAAGTGAGAAACCCTAGGTGAAAGAGGGTGAAAACTAGTGAAAAAGAGTGATTTTGTGAAGGAAGTGTATGTAGATCTTTGGGGAAGCACTATTTAAGGATGGAATGAGCATGTGAAGGCATAAATAAACCTAATTGAAGTGATTATAAGCTTTTGAGAGGTCATGGCATAAGACTTTGAATAATCCCTAATTGATTGCAAGGAAAGTGAGGGTTTTATGAAAAGGGGTCTAAATGAGTGAGAGGAGACCTGAAAGTTGAATAATTTGAGGTTTTCTTGGCTATATTTTGACTATTTGGAGGTTTCAAGTGTTGGTTGTGTGTTTGGAGAGGTGTCTCTTTGAAAAAGGCCTAATTGTGGCCTAATTCAGCGTTAAAAGCTAGATTTGGGATAATTGCTCCAAAAGAGTTGCAAGTGAGTTTCAGATTTGTGAGAGCAGGCCATAATGGGTGCCTAGTTTGGAGCATAGACAAGGCAATGAACTATTTGAAAATATGCCTCAGTAAAATGTGGTCTCATGGAGTGCCATCACAAGCAAATGCAATTGGAAGCTGCTCCTAGACTTATTACTTATGCTATGTGAAGTAATTGCATCACTACTTATGTTGACTTTCTAATCAACTATATTGTAGTTGAAATTTTTTCATCTATCAACATCTAGTTATTAGTGTGTACGTTAGAATGTGTCAATTAACTTGCATATAAACTAGTACACCAATGAAACATTAGATTGAAGAAAACTAAATAAATAAAGTAAATGCAAACTCTAAATCTCAGCTTCTTCAAATTCGTTCCATTGTCCTCTATCTCCAAGGATTCGCTTCAAGATGTTTGCTCTCAGTTGTGCAAACAACAGCTTGTAGAATGGCACTTGAGAGAATGAGATTATCAAAAATGCATATGCATGTAAAGATTGAGCTTATTGAATTAAAATGCTATAAAATGCTTAAAATGTGACTATAATAACTACGCATGAAAATATGAGATTCGAGGTCCTTTTCCACTCATAAGAGGGTTGTATTTATAGATTTTTGAAGGTAGGAATTCAATTGGCCAAGATCGACGGTTGAGTTCAAACCTGTTGAAATGAACGGTGAGAGATCGAGAATTCGAAAAGGAGGTGGAATTCTGAGAGACAGATGGAAAATGAAGAGACAATTGAAAGGTGTCTCTCATAATTAAATAAATAAATATTTAATTATGTGTGAGAGAAATGAAAAGGCTTTAATTAAATATTGCAAATATTTAATTATGTGAGAAGAGAAAAAGCCTTTTAATTAAATATTAAGAATATTTAATTTTGTGGGAAGAGTGAGAAATCTGGAAATGTGTTTTAATTAAATATCGAAAATATTTAATTAAATGTGGAGAGAAGAATATCATTTAAATTTAGAATTTAAACTTGTGATAATTAATGTAAATAAATTGTAAAATCTATTTAATTAATTAAGAGGAAGATAACATTAATTAAATAAACTTATTTATTTAATTAAGTTAGAAGAATTGGAAAATGAACAATATAAATAAATAATTAAATTTATTTATATATAAATGACTTAAGAATATTAATTAAACAATTCATATTTAATTAATTAACAGGTTTGATTAACCGTGACCATTTTCAGATGTGTACATTTTGTCCCTCTTTGAAGTGATGTGTTTTACGCATTGCTTCAAAGAATTTTGCCCCAGATTTTTGAAATATTACTGATGATGCTATATGCCTGTTGATGGTTAAAATGACACAAACAACATTAAAACAGAATATTTCTACTCTATTTCTCCTAAAAAAGAAAGACAACATTTAGTAGCCTAACTCCCAAGGTCCTGGTAGTTGGTTCTCAACTGTCTGATGTCACTCAATTGGTTCATGCAACTGTAATATTCAAGGGGCCTATGCTGGTAACAAAGGATTCAAGCTATGACTCTCTTTATCGAAATAGTTCCTATAAATCAATGGGTTTTAAATAAAAGAAAAAGATAGAACAAAGGGGTAAACCAGTAAATATGAACTGAATTTATCTAGTATCTGGACATATACCTTCAACAATGAATGTTTTCTTAATCGATCACAAAAACCATAGCATGACACAACCCACAGTATGACTGTACCATCGTATACATCTTAGGTGCTTAATCCAATTTCACTATTCGCATATCACAAGTATTTCCAAGATTTCAAAACAACACCCATTCATTCATCATCAAAACTATAGATCAACAGACTTCAATAACTTTAATTCGATAACAATTTAACAAGATAATCTTTAAACCTGGTTTCTTCTAATGATTTTCATCACATAAGAAACTATCATGCTTCAGCACAATCACTGGCATTCAGGTGGATTATAACTCATTAACCTTATCAAACAACACAATTCAATGTAAACTTCATCTTTCCTAAACCTGTAATTCTATTAACTGTAAAAAGATCTAGTACAATGTATCTCTGCAAAACTCTATAAAATTTTATCTCCTAGCACTAGGTAAGCCAATCCAATTCTCAATTAGCCGACCCTTACAATGCGATACCCATCTGGTATTTATAGATATACAAAAGAAGTTCGAACTTCACTTCTATTTTAGGCTTTCCACCTTTTTAGGAACAATCAACTTTCTTGGAAACTCAGATCAACTTTGATCTTGAGTCCTTACATTATACATTTAGTTTGATCTAAAAATAGAAGATAGAAATAGAAGAAAAGAAGTCATGCACCCTCAAGACTGTCAGTGCTGCATACATGCAACATGCAAAGAAGAAGAACATCATCCATGCAACATGCAAGGAAGAAGAACATCATGCATGCAACATGCAAGGAAGAAGAACATCATGCATGCAAGATTTTATGCATGTGAAACCGGATCCACCATGAACTCATCATAACTAGTGAAGACTTGTTGTAGCATATCCATATCTAGCCCATCAATCCAGTCATCTTCAAATTTGATGTGATCCAACTCAACTGCAACAAACTCTTTCATACTTTTAACCTTGATCAATTCTCTCCTTGCAGCTTTTATTTCTTCTTTGACTTCTACAAGCCGATCTATCACCAAGTCTCCTCCATCATCTTTCTCCTGCTTGAGTCCTTGGAATCTTTCATTCCATTTCTCTCTAACCTGACTCAAAGGCATGCCATCTTTTGTCATTACATTCACATCTACAATTATGGCCATGACCGCTTCCAACTCTTCCAACTGCTCCGTCAACTTATTAACTGCTTCCTGAATCTCATCCTTGTGTTTGCTCAAAAAGTCAATTCTAAACTTGAGTATGCGAGAAGTCTTTTCTACAAAGTCTTTGTTATCATCTTCAAGTATAGATTGTTCTAGAAGAGTAGTTAGAGGCAATGTATTTATCTTTTCTAACCTTTCACTATACTCCTTATACTCTTCTTCTTGTTTTTCTGATGCCTCAATGTATTGATGCATCTCTTTTATTACTCCCTTTGCTTCTTTGTAGGCCTCAAACCCTTTTGTTAAAACCTCACCTACCTCATGGTTCAATTTGTCTATCCATTTGTCAACCATCTCTGCCTTACCTCTAACTTGCACCAAATCATCTACCTCCTTTTTGCTTAACAAAACAGGAGTCTCAATGGCTGCAACCTGTTGTGACCTTGGAGAGGAGACACTCTTCAAGAATGAATGTAATTGATCCAATTGAGCCTTAAGCTCATCTTTCTTTTGTTTGTCCTTCATCATTCTTGATTTAGTTGTTGAAGCCACCACATCAATCAAATTCATTTGTTGATTTCTAGTGGGTCTTCCCAAATTAACCGTACTCACTTGATAATTTGTTAGTTGCATATCCCCTACCTCCTTTTCAGTCATAGGCATGGCACATTCAGCAACTATCTCCCCTTTATCTGTGAGTCTAGTAGAATGTAAGATTTTAGCCTTCTTTTAGGCCTTTCCTGTTCAATTCCCTTCATCATGTCCTCCCAATTAAGAGGTTGAGGACGTGTTCTAGCTCTCTTCTGCAAGTCTAACTTCAACCATACATGAGCACTGTGAGCAGTCATCATCATGGAAGAGGAAGCAGCAACTGTAGAGGGTGGCTGAATATTTACCTCAGGTTGAGAATCAACCTTTGCTTTTTCTTGTTGCTCCTGCAGCACATGCATCTGCACCAACTTCTGAGCCTCTTCTCTATCTTGTTGTTCCTGCATTTTCTTGTCTTCTTCTTCTTTTCTCAATCTCTCTTCTTCCATCTAATCCTTCTCTAATTTCTCTTTTTCTAAGGCCTCTCTTTCCAACCGTTCTGCCTCCAAAGCTTTAAGTTTTTCAGCTTCGGCATCTTCTTCCTTTTGCTTCCTAATTAGCTCTTCGGCCTCTTTTTCTTTCCTTATCTTTTCTGATTCTTCCTTTTCTATCCTTTCCATTTCTAAGGCTATGAGCTTCTCTACCTTTTCCCTTTCTTCTTCAGCTTGACGTTTCTTTATTAGCTCTTCAGCATCTCTTTCCTTTCTTAGAGCTTCAGCTTCTTGTTCTCTCTATCGAGCTTCCTCTGCAAGCTTCAATCTAGCAACCAGGGCTCCCTTTTCCCTTCGATTTCTTGCTTTCTCTTCCTCAAGATCATGGATTTTCTGTATCAATTCCAATTTTTCATTTTCTGCCTTGACCTTGATCTTATGCTCTCGTTGCCTCATTTGCTCCTTCATTTCATCAGCTGTTGTCCTTGTTTCAATTTCTTTTTCCTTTAATTGCTGCTAGTGAAGTAGAGCATTAGCTTGGAACTTTGCCTCCATTTCCTTTTGCTTCTCCGCAGCAGCCCTTACATCAGATTCTCTTGTAGCATCTTCAAATAATTTCCATTGCTCTTCCTGCATTAGAATCTGCTCAATAGTCCCCTCCAAAGGCATGTTTTCTTGTAGGTCCTTCTCTAAAAGAGTTTCATCCGAGTCTGTCTCAATTTCTACCAATTCTTCCTCCACTTTTTTTCCTTTATCAATTTCAGCCATGGCATAAAATACCCCTTCTTGAACCTCTTTACTTTTCTTTCTTGTGAGTGGGGCTTGTATGGATGACTCACCCAATGCAGGCATAGAAATAGTAGATTCTATTGGAACATCTCCCTCTGGTGCCTCTTCTTCTTCATCGACTACCTCAAGCTCTATTTCTTCAACATCTGGAGGAAAGAATTCCAATGGCTCTTTGGGAGGTGTCTTTCTTTTAATCCTCTTATACCCTTTACCTTTTTTAATGACTGGTCCTTGAGGAGCTCGAGCTTTCATCATCAACCATTGCACACTTCTATCCAAGACTGTTCTTCCAATTTTCTTAATATCAATTGTTTCTTCCTCATTCCAGTCTATTGGATCTAAGTTTTTGGTGCCAATGCTCAAAGCTTCATATGAGGAATCTAATACAATTCCATCATCCACCAAAGTGTCAGGAATATTTTCTTTAATACCAAGCTCTGACATGAGTGAGACTGATAATCTCTCATAATTCTTCTTCCTCAAATCATACTCATCCTGCCTATCACACCAAAAGTCCTCTAACAAATTAAAGTGTTTAGTGAACACTGAAGGTAATAAAGCATGCATTTTCTCCCTTGGATCAAAATACTTACGAGTTGTATACAATCCTAATTTCAATTGTATCAACTCATTACAAACCACCTTTGCTCCCTTCAAATGTTGACAATTATATTCACCCAGTGTCATGGGAAATTTATGGCATCCTATCTTGTGCTTGATCCCAAACCTAGCATTAACTCCAATGGCCTAATACACAAACTCCATAAGCACTATTCTATTACTACAGCATCTTGGAAGCAAATGGGGATGACCTTCAAAACCAAATAACCTGAAGTATGTAAATTTGGGGTATTGGATATACCAACTTCCCCATTCAGCAATAAAAGCCATAGCTTCTTGACTTAACCTGTATCCTGCATCTCCACTCAACTGGTTGATAACCACATATAAAAAGGCATCATTAACTCTTCTGAAATGAGTCTCAGCAACCTAAAGAGATAATTGATCGTAGTGTTCCCATACTTTCTTTTGTCCATCCAAGGCTCCCATTATACCTACTCTGTTTAATCCTAGGAAAATCCCCAATCTTGTTGTAGCATAAACCACATAAGAAGTCATGAAGAAAGATTTAGTCTGTCTGACCCTTGTGAGCTGATCATGTATGGCATCATAAACAATCATTGACCAATCAAACTGGTAATCACCCTAAAAGATTACTTGAATAAAATGAAACATCCATTCCTTGAAGTGGAAGGCATCCCTCTTCCCAAACACTCTCGACAGCATTAATATCAAATCAGATATCTCCTTCTTGAAATCTGCCCTCTTTGGCTGGTCTGCAAGCTTGCTTAAAGATTTCTTCTCCGTGCTTAACCACTTTTTGTTTAAGTGAGACTTATTGGAGTCTTTATGTTTGCTATATTTCTCCAATGCCTCTGCCTTAGTTAGCTGCACCAAGTTCTTGGGATCAGGAACATTAAATATACTTTGGAACATTTGCAGAGTAAGATCTATAATCACATTATTTTGTGAATCCATGCATAATCTTTTAGCAGGATTGTAAGTACTGGCTACTGTCAATATCAACTCTAGACACTGGACTGATAAAGGAAACACAGTGATATGTGCAAGACTAGAATCAACAATCCTTTGTGTTCTCCCTGTCAAGTTTGCTCGTTCTGCAAAGGTCTCTTCATGTAACTCTTCAAAGCTATGCTGGCCCAGATTAGTATCTATGATATCTGACCAGTCTGATTCCACCTTGCTCACTTTCACCACCGGATTCCTATGATCATACCTCAATGTATAAGGCAGTTGTTCTGGTTTCACCTTCTTGATTTTTGGTGTTGTCTTTGATGTTCCAGCTGGTTGATTTCTTCGAGTAGCCTCTCCTGACATTCCTAACATCTTTCAATTCTCCTGCAAGCAAACCTCTAATTAGATCTTTAGATATCATCATAAAATATGTTTTTAAAACATACCTGTTACACATACATCGGAGTCAGAACCAAACAGAAGCTCAAAAAAATCTCTTTTATAAAACTGGCGGACTCGGAGCAAAAACTGATATAGAAACTTCACCTAATAACAAACGGGCTCGGAGTCGGAGTCGGGGAGGTTATCGGAACCGGGATCGGAACAAAAAACGGATTTAATTTTCTTCAAATTTTCCTTATTTTCATATTCTATTTCCATTCCACCTCCGCCTCCGATTAGGTTATCATTACTTTGAAGAAAGACTTTCCATTATATGCGGAGCCGGAAACGGGATGAGAACAGAATCGATAACTTTTGCAAACAAAATTCTTAAGTTCAAGATTGGTTTTGATCCCGCCTCTACCAATGTTATCATATATTTCAAGGAAAACCTTTTAGAACTCAGAATCGGAAAAGGAATAAAAATGGAATTGATAACCTCGTAAAACAAAACTCCTAGGTCCATAATCCATTCCAATCCCACCTCTGCCTACGCTAATCATGACATCATCAAATTTATTCATTTTCAACACAATTTCATGATTAAGACCTAGGTCGCTATAAAATGGAAAAAGAGCTTAAAACTCTACACCCATATGACCACGGGGAACAATTGCATTTTAGGGCCATTATTTAAATCTTATTAAAGTAATTACAGAGACCAACAAAACCCTAATCTAACAAACCCGATAAAAACTAGGGCACGGGTTTAAACCCCGCCATTCTACCAGACGACGAAACCCTAATTTAAACAATAAATCTAATCTACCCTAACTCACTGTAAAATCTCTAATCTACCTCACTATAGATTCCTAATTTAACAAACACCATTAAAAACCCTCAATCTAATCTAATCTACCGCAAACCAAAAATGACACGACGCAACCACGATTAAGACGTGAAAGCGACAATGCCCAAAAATAGCAAGAAACAACACGATAAAACAAGAAAACAAAGATTTAAAGTAAAACAAACAAGACAAAACAAGAACCTGCTCATTCAATCACATCGATGATCATAGATTTACTTTAAAACACAATGATTGAACACGCGAGCAAATATAAAGCAAAACACAACGAACACAACTGCAAATAAACAACAAACAACAAAGATAAAAGACCTACCTCAAACGCAAACAAACTCAAGCTAACTTTCTGAATCGATTCGCACACAATATCCCTTCTCTATCTCGATCAATTTGCTCAAATGAACTCTGCTATTGCTCTTCGTGCTCTTAGACTTGTAATAATAACAATAATGATCGGCTTTAATCCTTAATAAAGGTAAATATGTGAATTTCTACCTACACCGGCAACCACCATTAATGCATTAAAACGCAGTAAAGGCGGAGTCAGAACTGAGAGTGAACAAACACTGGTCTGCAGTGTGCTTCAGTCAAAAAGTCAACGACAAAAAGTGGCGGGGGCAGAACTAAAATGGAATCGGGATGTTAAATTTATAAAATTTCCAAATCTGATTCCCATTCCGGCTCCACGTCCGACAACTAAAAACAAAATAAAAAACAAATACAAAAAGTTAAATAAAAGACCAACCTAATAAAACAAAACACAAAAACTGAGACAAAACAAAAATAAAAAAAGTAGTGGAGGCGAGATCGGAATCGATCCTAATTTTGCAAATTTTGATAACAACCATCCCAATTCCCACTCCGGCTCCACTTCCGCTAAAGACCAAAAAAAAAAGGAAAAAAAAAGACTGTCGAGATAGAACCAAAAACAAGCCTCAAAAGAACTTTTAGAACCCGATTCAGTTCCGGTTCCGATTCCGACAGAGAAACCAAAGAAAAACAAAGTATTGGAAAAACTAGACTCCAAACTTTGTTTCAAAAACAACTAAGTACAAAAATAACAAAGGGGGACCCATTTTGACCAAGGCAAAAAGATGGGGTGGTTATGCAAGGCATAACAATGCCCCCTCAGGTGATGAATCAGATAAAGATGATTTTTAGAAATTTTTACTGATTTGTTATCTGATTCATCTACCGATAAAGATGATTTGATGAAAACCCCTATTGAAAGATTGATATAAAGATGAAGACTTGATTTTTCCCTGATTGATGATGCTTTTTGATTGATAAATTTGCTTCCATGGGATATGGAAAACAAATAGTAGATTTGATTTGATTGATAAATTTGCTTCCATGCGATATGAAAAATAAATAGTAGATTTGAATTGATTGATTTGCTTCCATGCGATATGAAAAGAAATAGAAATGATAGATTTGCTTTCCTGATTGAAAGTCAAATAGATTGAGTCACGATGATTGTTAAATTTGTTTCCATGCAATATGAAAAACAAATAGTATTGATAGATTTGCTTTCCTGATTGAAAGTCAAATAGATTGAGTCACGATGACTGTTAAATTTGTTTCCATGCGATATGAAAAACAAATAGTATTGATAGATTTGCTTTCCTGATTGAAAGTCAAATAGATTGAGTCGCGATGACTGTTAAATTTGTTTCCATGCGATATGAAAAACAAATAGTATTGATAGATTTGCTTTCCTGATTGAAAGTCAAATAGATTGAGTCGCGATGACTGTTAAATTTGTTTCCATGCGATATGAAAAACAAATAGTATTGATAGATTTTCTTTCCTGATTGAAAGTCAAATAGATTAAGTCGTGATGACTGTTAAATTTGTTTCCATGCGATATGAAAAATAAATAGAAATTGATTTGAACTTGCTTGATTTACTGATTGATTAATGAAATCCATTGCTGATTGATTTGCATGATTGCTTGATGATATTGATAGTGTTGTTGATTACGGAAGGATACATCCCAGAACAACACAAGGATAGGGAAGGATACATCCTGATGATGATGATGATGATCGAGGCTTGTAGTAAGTCTAGGAACAAGACCAAAGGTATGATTAAATGATTTGTGCTAGATTGATTTGATTGATGAGATGAGATTGGAAGAAATGATTGGATGAATTGATTGAGATGATGCAGATGAGATGTGATGGATATGATAATGAAATGAAATGATGATGATAATGAGATGTAACAAATGTCCAGTCATACTCAACCATTGTCTGCAAAAGATATTCAAGTATGTGATTAACCCTCAAAAATCTATTGAAAAGACCCTCGAAATGCAAATGCATTATGCAGTCCTAATAATGAATTATGCAATCCTAAATGAAATAATGATCCATTCTCCTTGTTGCCATTTCTTGTTGTGTTTAGTTGTCATCATTGAGCCTTTTGATATGTTGAAAGTTAGTACAAGCATCAAAGGGTATGTTAGCACCAATGATGACCTGAATACTGCTTTCATAATGTTTGATGTAGCAAGTTAATACAAGCATCGAGGTATAATTGAACCAAGATGACCTGAGTATTGCTTGCATAAACAAATAAAAGTTAACCATTTTCCTATGCAAATTCTGAAATGTCATCAATGATACGTTGCAGAGCATGTCCCGCGACCAATTTGCACAATATTAATGATTAACTTACAGATAGCAAGCAAAGAAAAATCATACTTCTTCCTTGTGATTCTAGTTCAGTAAATCATTGAACCACTCCAAAGATATGATATCATCAAATATCAAAACAACAATTGCAACTTATGCTTTTAAGTTTGTCATTCATTTAATTCAGATTAAGATCATCCAGTTTGTTTTAGTTTCAATGTATGACATGTCTCCAAACTATTTTGACCAGGCTTGTTTGGATATTCGATTGTTGATCTGATACTTGATAATTGACACATGTTGCTTGTTTGCTCAAAAAAAAGTTGATTTCCCTCAACGAGTTCAAGATTTTGCCCCTAGTCTAGGGTGAGACACGACCACTTTATTGATGAAAGGATATGATTTATTGATTTTTCTTTGGTTTTTAGGAATATTTTGATTTTTTTGAATTTTGATGTTTTTTGATTTTTATTTTATTTTGATGATTTGGATACAGACATGCATGACGATATTAGTGCTTTGTTTTGAGATTTTGTTGAAAACCAAGCTAAGGTTGATTGATCAGATTGATGGATTGATAGTTTGACTAAGTGTGTTAAGTCAAACGAGATAATAATGGATTTGTTAATTTGGCTAAGTGTGTTAAGCCAAACAAAGATGATAATGAATTTGTAAACCCAAGGAAGTTGTGTTATCCTAGAGTAAACTCATTCACAAGATGATAGTTTGACTAAGTGTGTTAAGTTAAACAAGGTGATAATTGATTGGATTCGATTGATCAAAATTGATGAAGCTTGATTTGGAACAAAATTATTTTGATGATTTGATGTGACACTGACACGCAAGTTAGATGTGACTGATATGAATTGTTCAGATTGATGTTCGACGAAAGATAAAGCTTGATAAGGAGCATCTTCCTGTCAACATATGCCATGGGCTAGTGATTTGGATCTTTTGGCTCACAAATGCTTGACCAATTTGATTTTACATCTTCCAATGTTCAGATCACCAAATAAGTTGGAGGATATATATCAAGATTCATTCCCGAAACAAGATGTAAACATTTGCCCCCAATTTCTAGCAATGTATGGAATGCCATGGTTGGATGCTTGGATAGATAGATGGATAGATATGGTAAGAATGCAAAGGATGCCAAGGATTATCTTGCAATAAGATAAGGTGTTTGAACAAAGGATGCTCACTTGGATAGTGCTTCAAGACTCAGATAATGTTTGGATTGGATAGGATCAATGAAAATGACCCACGTCAAGATGTTTACCATAAACAAGTGTAAAGTGTTTGCCAAACTCTTTCAAGATCAAGATAATGTAAATAGATAGTAATGGGCTAGACAAATGGTTCATGGATGAACGGATGATATGAATGGAATTTTGGCTTTATTATGGATGCGATAAGATGCTTTCTCTTGAATTGGTGCACGTAGATGCTCGATTTTACACATGATGCCTGTTTGCCAGGTTTTCATCATGGTACCTGTCCAAAGCGCCATTGAAATGGTGTTCGCTAGAGGACAATTTTTTTCTTTACTGTTTCCAATCTTTTTTTCTGATTTTTTTTGGATTTTTTTTATTTTTTATTTTTTTGTTGTCACCAAGATGCCTATTTGCCAGGTTTTCATCAAGGTAACCATTTTTTCAAGACATTTTTTCTGATTTTTTTGTATTTTCTGAGAGATTTTAAGTTAATGCTGAACCACCTGGTGGTGCTGATGTTGATGCTTATGCCATAATGTGCCATCGGTATCCTACTTGAAGAAGTTGTTTTGCCAAGATACGTGCACTTGAATGCAACTTTTGAGATCTTTGATCTGCTTTGCTGATACCGAAGCTAACCTCATCTTTGTGTGCACATCGTGATAGAGTGCCTTCTAAATCCTTATGATGAAGGGTCACTGCAATACATGGTCAATGTGAAAATTGGATATCATGCGTGGAGGCGTGGATGGAGTCTGTTTAGGAGTAAAAGATGGATTGGTCGATAGTTTGGAACCTTTGACTCTCCAAACTTGGGAAGATGAGCAATAATGGGTAGATATGGAAGTGTGCATGGAATTTGGACCAACTACTTGATACACTTTGTACGTTGCTTGAGAAGCCTGCTTTTTCCTTTGTGGACATCTTTGATGGATACTTTTCCCTTTTTGATTTTTCCCCATAGTTTCTTTGACTAATGGAGTTTGATAGGGATAATTTTTCTTTGTATTCATTGGTATCCATATGTATTTGATTTGTCATATATGCTCTTTAGCTTCTTTTTCCTTGATAGCATTCTTCATGCTTTGATTCAAATCTTTCTTTTGACGTTGGTCCCAATTCATGGATGGGGTGATGGGTGGATGAAGATTCATGACGTGGTGGGTTGTAGTATTGACATCGGTTTCATCATAAGGATTCTTCGTGTTCCCTATGTTGACATTTGCTTGAGACGAAGTTGCCCCCAGTTTTGTGGAAGTATCAATGATATGTTCATATCCCTTTGATTGTCGAGTAACCAAGGCCTTGATTCTTAGGATTTTCAATAATCTGTACTGGTTCCAGGATACCCTATTCATGTAGGCCTAATCCTTTGCCTTGATAATTCATCTGTTAAAACATTTTATTTCCAACTTTATAAGTGATAGGATCCTTTATCTATGGGATAAATGCCTGATTGATATCCTTAGCTTGATCTTGTGAAATATCAAATTGTACTGTTTCTTCAAGAAGTGTTGATGATTCATTGTCCACATAAAAAATTTCCTCATGATTGATTCTTGATATGCTTTCACATGATGTTTCTGATTCACCACTTTTGTAGAATTCCTCATGGCCCATTTCTGACACGTCTCTGGATTTCTCTATTTCTTGATCATGTGTACAAATGTTAAGAGTAGGGGACTCTTGTTCCTCAGTAAGAGTATGAGACTCTTGTTTTGAATGAAGATCATCTATGTGTCCATCCAAAGAAAGCATCTCATGGGTAGATGGACGAGTATGTGCTATACGGACATGGTCATCTTGTATGGATAGGAGAGTGTCCATTATATCATTGTAGTAGCTTGGAGATACAGATTCTTGATCTCGAATGATTTCAGAATTGCTTTCGACATGCTTTGGATCAAGTTCTTGACATGGGTGAATTTCAAAGAATGGATTTCTTTCTTGGATATCTTTATTAGGCATAGGAAGTTTCTCAAATGTCATGAGGTCAAAGGATGTCCATATATTTTAGAAAGGATCATTGCTAGACATTGGTGAAAGATATTGATCATGCTTTGGAATAAATTCTTGAGATATGTCCTCTAACTCATTAGCTGATGTAGAGACATTGTCAACACGATCATTGGTGGAAGGATTTTGGATTATGTCAATAGGATCAAATATCGTCAACACATCTTGAAATAGATCTTTGTAGAAGAGGTCTTGATCAAAAATAAAAAATGGCTCTTGATGAATGTTGATTTGATCACTAGATGGGGTAGACATATCTTCATAGTGCTCATCGATGGATTGATTTTGATCATTGTCTTCAACAGTTATGGTGGAGAAATTGTCAATGTTTTCAACCATATGATCAAATGATGTTGGCATTTCTTGAAGAGGTGTAATGAGCCCTTGACATGAGGATGATGGGATACTTTGATCTTGACTTGGAAAATAATCATTAGATGAAGGAGATGGAGTAGCTTGATCATTAGATGGAAGGGAAGCTTTGGATAGGATGGAAGAATTGTCATGCTCCTGGGATGTGATTGAGTCATGAGAGGTTATGGATTCATAAGATGGGATGTATGGAGGACTTGGAAGAATATTTTGTTCTTGAGATGGAAGAGGATTATCATGGGTGAATAATGAAAGGATGGGATCATCATATGATTCTTGAGATATGGGATCTTGATCAAAGATTGGAAGGGTTTTTAGAATTTTGGTATTATGGGATGGAGTGGAAAGAATGTTTTGATCAAGATGTGTAGATTGAAATGAATCATTGGGTGTAGAGAATATGATAGAAGAAGGTAATTGAATGGGATCATTTAATTGGGTGGAAGAACCATGAGGTTCTTTTGAATTATGGGGGATGAAGATAAATGCATGGCATGACAGGATTGGTCAATGTTATTTGATGGCTTAGATTTGGGCCTCCCCTTTAACCTTTGCAAAAATTCAAAAACATTGAATTTGGTTGATGTTGTTTTTGGAGGAGAAAAGGTCACATTCATATTTCCATCAAAGGACTTTTTAGTTGTACCCCCTTTTATTTCCTTGACTTGCCTTTGGAGTTCTCTTAATTGTTGGGTAAGAGTACTAAGATCGTTTAAGGGAATTTCCTTCTTTTTAGGATTCTTTTTAATTTTCTCCATATTGTAGTCAGAGGGGAATTTGGCACCTTGCTTTGCCAATAAAAGAAAGTATCCATCTTTATTTTGCTCTAAGATCTTTTCCATAGCTAAGAGAAACTGTGGATCTTGTTCAGCTTCTAGAAGCATTTCTTCTGTTATCTCTTGATTTGAGCTATGAACAAGATTTTCTTCCCTATCACCCATATTTTAAAGTTTTTGGATGATCTTAATCTGATTTTAAATATGAAAAACACAACATAGAGAAGCAGACAGTTGTTTTGTTACTCCTAGAATCTAAACAAAGAGTGTATGTTCTTTGAGATTTCCACAGGTTTGGAACAAGATAAGCATATCAGTCAGACTCGCTCTTAATTTGTCAAATAGGTCATCATAGTAATCACAGCCCACAGCTTAAAATCGCGTCGACTCACACAGCCATGTCACCTCCTAGAGGGTGCCCATGTTTTTTTCTTTTCCAGGTGCGTACTCAAAGTGACGGAAGTGGATACCAAATCCCTTGAGCAAACAATATGTGGCGACTATATGGTGAGTGTCTTGGGGGCAGATTCTTCCCTCCCCTTGCACCGTGATTAAGATGATGTTTGGATACTGACACGGCTGGCTTTCTACACTATGGTTCTTAGTAAGTATTTACGTTCAGTGTGGCAATAGATATACTCCCTCGAGAGACCTCCCAACCTTTAGAACAAAGGCTTTGGGGATGGTTATCCTACCTACTACTATCAAGTTGGATTTTCATCAACAACTTGCTTTTGATTAAAGTGGGTTGGAAACCTTGGCTTTAGGTGTTCCCACTTAGGTCGTTCCTCTTGGGTGCGTACTTTTTCCCACAAGAGCAGGCCTTCTAAAGGATCTAATAAAGCATTAAATTACAGAAAATAAAAGGTAACTCTGGTGTTCTGATCACCCAGTTAAGGGGAGAGCTTAAACCTATTACCCACAATCACAGCAAATAATAATGGTTCAATTTTAAATCCCAAATTGACAATTCTCTACAATAAGTGAAGATGTTGCTTCACCAAAAACATGAGATTCATTTTAACGAAAAGAAAATTTATGTTTGGTGACTATCCTAGGATTGGTTAATTCAGATTTAAATGTCTATCCTAGGTTTGCTTCATTTTATTCCTCATACATCAATAAAACCTCTAGTCGTGGTCGCGTCGGATCCAGACAACAATTTAAGAATGAGATTATAATTGCTCCCAAAGTGTTTAAAAACACTTGATACAATAGAAAGATGATTTCATAAGAAGCTTTTCCTTTGTTTCCTCTTCCCTTTTTGATTCTCTAACCTGCAAAAATTCTCCAAATGTTAGATTAAACCAAGAAACAAGAAGGTATAAGGGTTACATGAATCATTCAGCATAAAAATCCTAAAAATTAGACCAAGTTATAGTGTGATTTGACTATAGATTTGAAATTTATAATTTTAACCCAAATAAAACTGATAAACACTTACACCATTGGATAGCTTATGAAATTCTACCCCATTTCAAAAAAAAAAAATCATCAAAAAAGACCTCGGTATGACCAAGATATTGCTATTTTAAAAAATGATTGTAAAAGCGCAAAACAAAGGCCTATGCGCTAAAACAGAGCTCGTAGGTGCTAAAACAGAACCCAGATGCACTAAAAGAAGGCTCGTATGTGCTAAAACAGGTGCCAAATGCGCTAAAACAGTCTCTGGATGCACGAAAACAGTCTCTGGATGCGCCAAAACAGTCTGTGGATGCGCGAAAATAGTCTCTAGATGCGCCAAAATAGTCTGTGGATGCGCTAAACCGAGGATTGTATGTGCCAAAGCGAATTTTTCAGTCTGTCACCTATAAAAACATAAGATTTTTTGCAAGAAAAAGATTAATAGGGCGGATGCCCCATGGTGGGCGCCAGAAATGTGTACGTTAGAATGTGTCAATTAAATTGCATATAAACTAGTACACCAATGAAACATTAGATTGAAGAAAACTAAATAAATAAAGTAAATGCAAACTCTAAATCGCAGCTTCTTCAAATTCGTTCCATTGTCCTCTATCTCCAAGGATTCGCTTCAAGATGTTTGCTCTCAGTTGTGCAAACAACAGCTTGTAGAATGGCACTTGAGAGAATGAGATTATCAAAAATGCATATGCATGTAAAGATTGAGCTTATTGAATTAAAATGCTATAAAATGCTTAAAATGTGACTATAATAACTACGCATGAAAATATGAGATTCGAGGTCCTTTTCCACTCATAAGAGGGTTGTATTTATAGATTTTTGAAGGTAGGAATTCAATTGGCCAAGATCGACGGTTGAGTTCAAACCTGTTGAAATGAACGGTGAGAGATCGAGAATTCGAAAAGGAGGTGGAATTCTGAGAGATAGATGGAAAATGAAGAGACAATTGAAAGGTGTCTCTCATAATTAAATAAATAAATATTTAATTATGTGTGAGAGAAATGGAAAGGCTTTAATTAAATATTGCAAATATTTAATTATGTGAGAAGAGAAAAAGCCTTTTAATTAAATATTAAGAATATTTAATTTTGTGGGAAGAGTGAGAAATTTGGAAATGTGTTTTAATTAAATATCAAAAATATTTAATTAAATGTGGAGAGAAGAATATCATTTAAATTTAGAATTTAAACTTGTGATAATTAATGTAAATAAATTGTAAAATCTATTTAATTAATTAAGAGGAAGATAACATTAATTAAATAAACTTATTTATTTAATTAAATTAGAAGAATTGGAAAATGAGTAATATAAATAAATAATTAAATTTATTTATATGTAGATGACTTAAGAATATTAATTAAACAATTCATATTTAATTAATTAACAGGTTTGATTAACCATGACCATTTTTAGATGTGTACAATTAGTTATGGAATGTGAAGTAATGCTTTGAGTTTGAATGATATGCAATGCAATGTAATCAATGATATGAATATAAACTACACAAATCTATTAAGTACAATTCATTAGTTAAAATCTTTGTTCTATTACCTGCATGAAGGTTTGACTAAATCTACTGGCATCGGGAGGTGTTCCCTCGAAACCTCCAATATTAGCCTATTCAACATCCAAAATCACATATTAAAATACCATTCATAAAAAATTCTATTAACATGTAATAAATTTATAATTTTTTACTAGTTACATACCCCACTAATAGGTGTACTACATAGAAATAAGTAGGTGTAGGGCCGGTGTATCCAGTCTCAACACTGTGACCCTGCAAGTTTATTAAAATCATAAAACTAAATTAGTTAATCTTGTATTTTGAAATCGAAATTTAATAAATTCAATTCAATGAACATTCTAACTTTTACCTTACTATCAATTCCATACGTGTCATGCAAAATGTCAGTTGCCTTCTCCATCTCCATAGTTGTAGACGGATCCTATGCAGTAGCCTCCTAAGTGTCGGTGGGGTCATATGAACAAGTCGCCTCACAATATTGACACACATGGGATTGAAGCCCACCTGTCGAAGACTCCCCTGGATGGCATTTTACAAGAGGGCTAACATGTTGGATGACACTTTGCATCAAATAGTTGATGGCCTGTAGAGTCTCTATATCGACACTCTCCTTCACAATGGAAGGGATGATGATGTGCTCATGAGGCGGTCTAGTGAGAGGCCATCTCACTTGCCACCCAGGATCCAGTTGTGCATCAGGTCTATCTTATAGTGACCCCCCACCTCTCCCTTGGAAGTCCCTCATATCAAAATAATTTGGGATTTTGTTCAAGATGAACTCAACGCATAGTTTCCTAAGAAAATACTATGGGACTTCACAATTGTTGCATGGCGGGTCATCAAAAACCATGTACCACCTATCCCAAATACTTTTCATAATCTCTTGGTGGTTGCACCAATGAATAGGAAACCTCTTCGCAGTGAGAGAGATATTTCCATTTGACCGTGGGTCAATGAATAATGCACACAAATCTAATTTTATAATTTTAAAATCTTTTACATCTTTATATGATAATTTATCTTGATAAAAATCCCTAGCCGCCTACCTCCTATCCTGCCAACCAGATAATTGTTTGTTGATTGAATCTACATTTTTTAACATATCTTACAGTGAAGTTGCCAGGGTCATTCTTTCCGCAGTTGAACCGTTTGGATTGTCCAACATCCCGATTATATCCTCAATTTGTTTTCTATTGTTCTCAATTTCACCAATTAAATTTTGTTGAGTGCTAAGAGGGTATTGAGGGATTGGTGGAGAAGGTTGTTGTTGTGGTTGAGGATTTTGTTGCTGAGGATTTTCTTGTTGAGGATTTTGTTCTTGCTGTGGATTTTGAGGAGGCTTTCCAGGTTGATTAACATCTCCTGCAATTTCAAAAAATAAATATCAAATATAACCTAAAACTAACAAATTCAAAAAAAAAAAAAAATCCTTACCTCTTTCACCTCCTCGTCGACGTGGCGACATCCTGGTGATGAATCAGCAACCGTTGATGAAATTTATTGCACAAAAGCACCTCATAGAACGCGAGCGCGGAATTCTCAAGTTTTTAGACATGGGCAACAAAAAAAACCAGTCACAAATGAAAATGAAATTCGATTCTTTTTTTTTTCTTTTAACACGACATAACGCAAGCACGTTATAACGTGCTCGCGTTATGAGTTTTCAAAAAAGCGATCACAAAATTGCTACCCATTTCCATGCACTTACCCATGGAGGAAAGTTAACTGAAGAGTGAAAATGGAAAAATTGAAGAATTAATAAGGTAAGTGGAATAAATAGATAAAATTTATTTATTTGCACCCATATGAATAATTAAATAAATTAAAATATTTATTTAACTATAGAAGAATTTAGAAATTAGTTAACTAAATAAATAAATAAAATTATTTAACTATAGAAGAAGATTAGAGATTAAATAATTAATGATTTTTATTTAATTAAAAGTGATCAACTAATTAAATTAACCTTGGAGAAAAGTTAGAATAATTAAATAATTAAAATTATTTAATTGTATAGATAAGAAGAAATATGAATTTAGAAGAAAGAGGTTAATCTAACTAAATAATAAAATTATTTAATTAGTTTAAATGAACATTAGTGGAAAAATATCGTTGAATTTTGAGTGTCTACAAAATGAAATAAACTTAGACAAATCTAGATTTTTTCCTTAAAGAAACTTTTAAAAAATTGTTGACTTTATTTTAACCAACTTCTAGCATTAAAATCTCTCAAACTAGAAAATGTATGACTTTGATTCTTTTTTGCAAATTCTACATGCCACATCCATGAATGCCCCTACCAAACTATTCTACTCCAATATTTATGAGTTTTCCAGAAATAATTTTTGAAACTGCCTGCAGAGCCTTAAAACAACGATTTGATAAAAACTACCTTTATTCAAATTTGAACACACCAAGAGCTTTTCCAAAGCTAAGAGATGTCAAATGAACCCCAAAACACACCAAAACTGAATTCAAACCTGAAGCTTGTTTTTGGTTGACGCTAATTACCAATCTACTTGGATGCTCCTACATCTGATAAGTGAGATTTTGGAGGCTTTTACCATTAAATGACAGCCGCAACTTGTACTTAATAGTGAATAAAATAAAGGGTTAACTTAGTTTCCCCCTTTTAGGATTTTAGGTGATCATATGATTATATGATTATATTCTCCTCTTCTATACATTTGAATTTAATTATTTAAAAATTAATAAAAATTGATAGTTTTTTATATGTATAATACATGTAATATATTAAACTATTTGATTGTTTTTTATTTTTATTGAATTAATATTATGATATTTTATTTATGGGATATTTTTATATATCAAGATTTAATTGTGTAATTTTTTAGTCAAATTTATCAATTCATATTTTGTAAATAGTCATTATATGAATTCATCTCTCATAAGCATGAATTGTCTACTCACTACTTACTACTTATTGCATTTAGGTGATGTTTATGGGGGTAAAGCATTTGGATTTCTTAGGATGTCACCCATCCTAATACTGCTCCAATTCAGATGCACTAAACTGTAGGGTTGCCCTTAACTTGTAAGATTAAGCTCGCTTAACTTGCTACTCTATTTGTGAAATTTCGTGGCCACTCAAATTATACTCATGATAAATATCTTCAGTATACTTTCAGTGGCCACTCTAAATTAAATATACTCAAATTATGTTCATGATAAATATCTGGCAATGAAAATACATAAGGGAGGATGGGTAGAAAAGGATCAATAAGATATCAAATAACAATAGCCCAAACACTAATCAATATAAATCAATGAAACCCAAATGAAGATGGATACAAACCCTATTCATATTTGAAATGAAAAGTGTATAATAAAAAATATATATTTGAACTCCTAATATAGAATAAAGCCTAGGGAACGCAAGAATGTTGGGTTCATCACAAATATAAAGAAAAAATAATTATATTTATTAAAATTGAGTTTAGTAAATATGGAAAGTAATACTACCTAATTAACCTAATTTAGAATAGTGATGAGTCATATGACAAACTTTAGAAAACTAGAAATTAAAAGGGGTGAAAGTACTTAATTTTTTTTGGTGGTTAATAGATAATTTTTCATTATTTTGATCATAATTTTTGAATTGTAACTTGAATTTTATTATTCTTAGATGTCTTTGAAGTAGAATGACAAAATTTGAAGGGTCATTCTCAAATTTTGGTTAGGCTTGGATCCAAGAGTGCAAAATTGGACCTTTTCCCATAGATATTAACTTCTTTGTGTAAATGAACATGATGTATGTAAAACTTTGATGCTTGTAAAAAGGTTTTATTTTGACATCTAAACTTATAAGAGATATATAGATGATGTGGATGCACATCGTTTAAGAGCTTTCTAGAAGAGTAATGCTCTCCTTGTGCCAAAATTTTGGATGGATCAAAGATAACAAACAACAATGGAATTATTGTCAAAGATGATGTGATCTTGATGTTTTATGCTAATGTTATAGATGTATTGTAATTTTTTTTGAATGTTTATATGTTCAAATGTTTATATATGGATAACAATGAATCAAGGTTAATCCTTAAATATGAAATCCTAGCCCATAAGTTAACATATTTTTATTCTCTAGTCGACTCATAAAAACTAGTAGGAAGGACTCAACAAGGACCTAGATTTAAAATAAATATTTAAAGTTAAATAAGGAAACATTTTTGTGATTTGTAGAGCTAATTTGAATAAATTTTACACCTACATAGTTAATTTGTAATGTAAAATAGATAGACTAAAGGTGGAAACTATTCTATAAGGATATATGACAATAACATTAAATTAAAGTTAAATTATTTATTAATTTTCACACTAAAATATATTACTTGACATTAATTGTTACATAAAAAAATAAATTTATTAAAATAAATCTAAAAATCAAACACTTGAAATATATATTTTTTACCATTACAATATTTATATTAACGGAGACTTGATAAAATATTTTACTTATAGATATAAACAATTAAAAAACAAGTTAAGATCTCTAATAAGAAACTTTCATTTAAGTTTATTATATTTTACTAACCTCGTTTAAATTTATGTTAATATTGAAATCCATGCACAAATAAGTGTATAAATAGTAATTTAATTATTTATTTATACTGAAGTAATTATAAATATGCCTCTTTCACAAACCATAAAACTTAAATGGCCTAAGCTACCAACTATAATCTCACTAAATGAGAACTATTAAAAAGGGCTTTTTAAAACATCAAGAAAACTCATGTCAATTAGAAAGTAACATTTTAACATCCTTACATCTGCAATACCATCCCCTCATCAAGTAGAAAATATTGTATGCTCCTTCTATGGTGTCAGAAGCTCTTAGGACAATCCATTATGGAACTTTAAATGTCTTGTATTTTTTTCACTCTAGGACATTTAAGGGTTTTGCCACCCATGAATTCCTAATTCTTATCCATTTAGTGAAAGGTGTGATTCACAAATTTACTTAGGCCTTAATAGATTTCACTTGAATAAATTGAATGTCTATGCAAGATGACAAGGCTAAAATTTTCTAGAAGTTATGTTTTGTAGTTAGTGTTAACACCCTTTTACCTTTCATTCTTTCAACTATTTCCATCATTGGTACTAGAAAATATCAAAACATGTCTAATGCACACAAGGTTTGTAAAACGTTTGGTGCATTTGGGAATTCTTCAAACTTGATTTGGAAACATCTATAGTCTATTTCTCTATGCCAACACAAGAATCCTAGTTTACTTAATATGTTTGCAGTTTATTCTGTACAAACGAATGTGGTATATTTGGTAAATCACCATAAAACTCTCATAACAAACATCCATATCTCAAGATTCAAGCATGTGTGAGAAGATAAGACACAAATCCCTTGAATGCATCTAAAAATTAGGTGGGCTATACCTATCAAATCTTTCACCACTAGGAGGACCAAGAGTGATGAATGAGATTTCTCTATGCATGAAACACCAAGCCATAATGACTATCCATGTGAACAATTTCCTCATCAAGTCAATGTTGAACTCACATCCAACTCCAAGTGTAGGTTACTCAATCTTCCTATTGAAACCTAATCAAATATAATTTTCATAATACATGATATCCAAGAAAAAATATATCTCTAGCCTCACCTAAATCTAGTATACCTTCTACAAATGATCATTTCAAGCCAACCAAACTCTAATTGAAACACCATAATAACTAGAAGCTCACAAGAAAAAATGATCACCACTCATGTCTAGTAGATTATCATAAATCACTGTCAGAGTTCCAAATTTGGACTTAGGAATGCACCTTGACAACACAATTTATATCACCTCAAAATACCATGTCTCTCGTCAACATATATTCTCCCAAGTGCACTTGTATCATGTCAAAACTCTAATTGGTAATCAAAATTCCACCATGGCACAATAAATTACTCCTCTAAAATAATGATCAATTGTAAAACTAATAAATAATAATTGACATATCAACCAAAGACTCCAACAATCCTCCATGTTAATAACCTACCATCATTTCCAAACTATGTGAAGATAAACATCTCTTGTCAATAGAACTAAAGATATGAATGAACTCTTATTGCATACAAGAGGCATAATCTAAGAGCTCCTCATGACAACAATAGCCATTACAAAAAATCATCTATTACAAAACTGATGAATCCATATCATTGTCAATTCTCTCACTAAACCATGATAGCAAGCAAGCTACACATAGAATCATGAAAAAAATATCCTAACCTAAGATCATCGATAACCCTTACACACTAAAAATAATCAATTACAACACCGTCAATTGCAAAGGATAAATAAGAACCGTGATCTCTAAACCAATAAGATAAAACATCACCTACAATCCAAGATTAAGAACTATGATCTCCAAACAGATAAGATAAATCACCACCTACAATCCAAGAATCAATCCACTGCCACCAACAATGTATTTGTATAAACAACCATTTTATGCCAGAGCTCCATGCATAGAAGAGCCTATATGACACCATGACCACCACTCTCAATGTACCAACATCAAACTCCCACTTAATAGAGATCCAAATATCTCATACCATCATAGTCAACAATAATAGGTCCCAAAATACTACTTTCTCAAGTAATACAATCTCTCTACCTCATAATTAAAAATGTATAATGCACCAAATGACCAAGCAAGGACAACCAATAGAATTTGCATCAACATTGAAAGGTATATGGGTATAGATGACCCACATTTAAGCTATCTAGCCAAACTATAGGTATAGGTAGCCTATAAAACTATAGAACTTGTACATCTCACAATGCAATATATAGGTTTAACATTATGTTAGTAATCATGTAATATAGACACAACCAAAGATTAAAATATATATTTTTCACAACTCAAAAACCAAATAAACTCTAGACTCAATTTTCCACAAACCCATAAGTAACCATAATATAGGATCCCAACAAGCAAATCTATAGAAATGTAAGTGAATAAACTATATATCAACACTTTCAAACTTGATTCCATTATGAAGTACTTAGAAAATTATGTTCATCACCTATAAGAAATCTAAAATTGGACATCATGGGCACAAGATATGACATGTTGAATCAAGGAGAGTAAAATCAACTTCCAACTATCATTTTCTATCATAAATAACAAATTTTAGAAGAAAAAAAACACTAATACCATTGCATAGTGCTTAGAAAGATATTTCATCAACAATAAGAAGATAAAAATATAACATTGTGATGAAATTTATGCTTTGAAAAAAATTGGCCCTTTATGTGCATTCAAAAAGTACCCAGTCATTATTTCGGTGGATAGATAAGTGTCACCACCCCAATTGAGTGGTCATAGCAATGGCACATAGAGGATATGTGGAAGCATAGGTAGTGGTTCCATTGGGTGGTAGAGCAACAATGTGATGGTGGCTCATTAGTGGCTAGGTGGTGAAGCCATTAGGAGAAAAGTGGCATTCCAAAATTAAAAAATATGCATTGGCTTAAATCTTGATTGGATCAACTAGGGGCTTGAGAGTGACACCCCATGCAATATGTAGCTACTGAAATCTATGCTTATATCCTTTGTACTCCTCTAGCAACTATTTACCTACCACCATTACATATATTGTACCTCATCTTCTAACTATGTACCTTTATACAACTATTCATAGTCACTAACCCCTCATATCCTAGTAATAGGATCCAAGGCTATAGAGGTCTACAAATCCCACATTCCTCCCAAATATTTTTTCTAATATTATCACAAATTTATTTATTTGTGCTTAACTTAGTTTCTTTCTAATTTTTGATAGAAAATATTTCGTACAGGCCATATGAATTGGCAAGGGGTAGAAAATTTCTTGAAGTTCCCTACCATTAAACCTTAGAAAATTTTATATGGATCCATAGGCTTTTGGATATTCTAGATTGAATGGTGAGGTCATTTTTTTCCTAGAATTCCATTTGCAAAACTTCACCTCTAAAATCCTTACAAACAGATGAACTAATAAAAAACCATTCGGTAAATCACCACAACACAAGAATCCTAGTTTACTTAATCTGTTTGCAATTTTTTTCCCATTCAATAACTGCAATGCAGGGTGTTGTCATTGTTGCATCCAGTTTCTAAATTATTGTTAGATTTATTCAAACCAACAAGCAATGAATATGGAGAACAGGTTTATTCTGTACAAACCAACGTGGTATATTAACATAAGAAGTATCTGTTCATAAATATGAATTTGAATTTTTCAAGCATTTTAGTTATATATGCCTTTAACATACCATTGCAGTTAAGTGCAAAAATGTTTTTGATGTTGTCATCATTCAAGCATTTTCTACATATGTAATTGTCATATATTTTGTCCTGTCAATTTGTCAGCATTTTCTGTATATACATTTGTGTTTCGTGCTTCTGATGAACTATGATACACTTAAGAGTTGTATCAATACTTAACCCAATTTCAACATTTAATCTGTCTGATAAGGATTTGGACCTGACATCTGCTATGAAAGCCCTAATGATTTATCAATTTTGGTTTTTCCATCCAACAAGAGTATACCCAAAATTCTTTTGGAATAGTATCATAATTATTTGATATTATAAAGTTACAAGAGAATTGTATTTCCAGATATGCATTATTGGGTTATGCCTGCCAGTTTGTTCTAGTAAGATTTGTAAACATATTTAATTACGATATTGATTTGCAAGCAGTTTTGTTTATGTAGATACTTAAACAGAAAAAATTATTTAAGTTAAAGGATTAAATATTCCCCAGAGAATTTGTAGGCGACTTGTAAGAGCAGCACTACAGCGTAAAGAACGCATGATCAGGTTATGTACATGATCAGGATGCACCCATTTCAAATAACGCATAGGAAAATAGTGAGAAAATGGGTAGATTGTTTAAGGGTATTGCGAAAGAAGTTTTGGAAGACTGGGAGTTTCTTCTAGCTGAAGAAACAAAACATCATCAAGTTTCCTTTCTGCATGTCAACTTCATAGTAATGGATGATATTTTGATAATAGAAATTCTAGATAGGTTAGTAAATGCATCATCGAAAGATTCAAGGGAAAAAGCTATCATTGCCAATTTTATTAGTATTCGTTCATCGATCAACTAGGTTAAATTTTAGATGGGTCAAAAATGGTTCAGTTTCCTTAGACTGAATATTATCTTTTTAGTGAAGGTTTTTCACAAACGGCCTCCCAAAGGGACGATAGAAAAAAGATTCTAAAGGAAGGGCCATGGTTTATGGGGCAATTCAAGCTCAAGCCTAGTCTCCAAGCTTTGTTCCAACTAAATAAAGAACTTGTATACGATGTACTACTACATATCTTTATAATCTACCACAAGAGTTTTGGTTAGATAGAGTGATGAAGGAAATAGTGGATTCACTAGGATCCTATCAATATTACTTAGAATTTCACAAAATCAAGAAATTGGTCACTTATGTTAGAATATGTGTAAAAAGTCAAGAAATTGGTTATTTATGTTAGAATATGTGTCACAAGGAACTACAATCAATTTATGGAGGAAAAAATCTATGGAGTTTGAAAAGAAGATGGAGAGTGTGTGGCCACTTATGGAGCTTGAAAAGAAGACAAAAGAGTGTGTGCAGAGTTAAGGCCAAAAGTAAGGAAAATCTGTTCAATTTGCTATAAATATTGGCTTGGACAAAAAGGGAAATCCATATATAGTTGAGATCATTGAGGGAACCCCCTTAGGATGAATGAAACTGTGGATTAGCTGAACATGTTTCTTGGCATTTATGACCTTTATCTTTCTTTTATCTCCTCTGATTTGGAATGTTTGATGGAGTGTGTGAAGAAGAGGATTGAGAATAGGGATTCACATACAACCCAGACTCAACGTTTAGGGAGAATTTGAGAATAGCCTTGAAATCACGTATCTAGAAAGCCGCACAGTCATATGTTGTTGTAGTTTCTTTCACTGTATTGAAGGCACCAAGTGAAAGTGTTGAATAATTTTTCTCTGGGTTTTTAATCTGTACAACATATTCACTACTACTCTTTAGGCTGTTTTTGAAAGGATATGGATTATAGGAGTATTGATACCTAGACCAATAGTGGGAAACTACACTAAAAAAACTACCTTCGTCCTCACTGGTGTGCTCATGATCCTCTCAGATCTTTTTTTTTCTCTTTACAAGATTTTGTTGAGGCCGGCTCTATTTTTTAAAATATTACTTGACAAATATGGATTTTTCATTTATTCCTCGTAATTATTCCCATATAACATTCATATCCTACAATAATTATTCAATTAAAATTGTGCTTCAACATCTAGAAAGGCTGAATATCAGGCGGTCTATTAAGAACAACTATTTTAAATAAGAGATGCATTACGGGCCTAGTGATTTTATATTGTATTTAGAATTTTAGAGGATGCATGAATCATGTATGAGTATGCATTAACTGTGATTTAGTTTTGTAGGATGGTAGTAACCCTAATAAATAGTGTTCTTTTTGTAATAAATTTTATCTATATTTGAATTTGAATGTGATTGTTAAATATAAATTTATTATTAATGATTTAATAAATGAGATGTTGGAGAGATGTGTAGGTTCAATTGTTATAAATTAGTTTTGCTTTGAGTTTTTTGATAAAATGATTGTTATGATCATGACATTTGATCACAATCTTATTTTCTTTTCATGAGTACATTCTTGAATGGGAACTAGTGACCTAGGTATATTCTTAAATATGCCAACTTATACCTCAACTAATACAATTTAGCATTGAAGTTGAAAAATCACAATTGTTCTTTTAAATAAAGTTAGATTCTAATAAGTAGAAAATAAATTTGAATTTTGTGAGATGAGATCATGCCAACAATCCTATCAAAGCGATAAGACTACACCTACAAATTTAGGTTGATAAACTTGCAACAAACATTTAAAAATTAAATGAAGGACAAAGGGGCTTAACTCTAAAACCAATGACAGGGAATCATTGTCGATAATACTATGGATTTATTTGCCACCTATTAAAAAAATTATAGCTTTCATACAACTTTAGTATGCTTACTATTTCAAAATTAGAATAGTTGCAAAAAGCCTTGGAGTTTGATGTCAAGTGTTGTAGATATGATCCCAACTATCACAAATTTGAACATTATGGTACAAACATGAACTAAAAATACAACCTAATGTAACCTACGGAGCCTAATCTTCAATATTTAAAGTGCTTTCATGAATGGTTTTGTCTATATACACCTCTAGGGAATCTTTTGGATTGCTAAGGTCAATTTATTCTTGGTCAGAACCCCTTTTTACTAGCTCATTGTGACTTGAAATGAAGGTTCAATAACAATATTCACTAATATATCCACATGGCCTATATATGACTGAGGTTCTTTTGTCCTTTAGAATATCAAGTTGTGTTCAAATGATTTCTAAGAATATGGATACATTCTATTAATGAATTTATTTATATACTAAAACATAGTGCAATTAATTGCATAAACATATACCAAGTTGGCTCATAATGGTAAGTAGGAAAGGGTAGAGGCTTGGAATTTGAATTTGAATATTTAAAATTTGGGTTCAATCTTGAGCACATATAGAGTATTTAGTTAAATATTTTAATTAAATGATATTATATAAATTGTGTAAAATAAAAAGAATCTAATATTTAAAGACATGTATCATTATAGTAAGGAGTGACATGAGGGTGTTAAAAAAGCTCTTAATATGTACATATGTATATATATTTGATAGGTAAAGTGTGGGATGAGGGCCCACTCTTTGTGTTTTAAAATTAAATACAAAAATTAAACTTCAAAATTTAGAATCAAGGAGCTAACAAGAAAAGTCTTCTACAAGACTTATGAAAAATAGAAGAATCTAGAGAAAGCAAACAATTTGTAGGCTATCTATTAATCTAGAATCAAACTTAGAGCGACCCAAACATTGAGAGGGTGTTTATGAATTAGTAGGACATAACCTTCCCTTATAAGAGGAAGGTATCATGACCATTTGGAAAGAATCTTCCTCCTTCTCCTATTAAGAAGGGCATCAATAGTCCATTAAGTGTCATCATCAACAAAATCTCTTCCTTTGTTTCATTATTTTTTTACCTCAATTTTCCAAAATTTATTTTTAATAGAGAGACCACACTTGGTTTGGAAATTTAACTCATGGTTTAGGAGATTGTGGTTCATTTGGGACATGAGATGAGATTTCATTCTTTGTCAATGGAATTTGAGAAATCAATTTCTTACTCACCTATGAAGAAGTCATCATCCTCTAGTTTATATGTTCCAAACCATGCATAAATCCTTCCTCATTGTTTGATAGCTAATTAATATCTCCAAAGTCTTTTCTAAGAGGACTCTATGACCTAGTGTATTCCTAACATGCAAAGATTCTTTAAATGTAATCAAGGACTATACATGATATTGTATCATGTCCTTGTGATGTTCTAATTAAGTATTGATAATCTTGAAAATTCCAAGCAAGTAATTTATATAAAAATATATATTAAGTTTCTAGTAGCCAAAATGGAGTGTTACAACCTATTTATTTGGACTTGTTAAAGTTGTCCTAATTTAGATCCTATCATAAATGGCCGACTCCTTACTACTTGTAGCATCTAAATAGCATTGATATGACCCTAGATAGTTCCTAATTTCTTCCAATCCTTCTTCATACTCAATATTCCTAGCAATTTATAGTTGTGGATGCACACTAATACATCATAGTATAACTCTTTTCTTGGTAAAAAATTAGAGACTACATATGAAGGTAAAGGCCTATGCTTACCATAGACCATTGGTCACCTTTAAGAATGATTCCTCCATCATTCTTTGACTAAAATGTGATTTAAATAAACATATAGGGGAGAGAACTAATACTTTTCCTAAGGCAATCAATCCATTTTGGCCCATCTAAGACTTGACTCAATTATGGGATATCCATATGCATATGATTTTTTTAATTATCATATTTTTATTGTTTTTAACCATAGAGTGAATCAAATCATTTCCAGTATATCCTTTGATATCTTGAATTTGAAATTAAAAGGGGAAGCCTTATATAGTTTCTCATATTGTTTCAACTAGTAGTCACTTATATAGCACCTCTTTGGTGGTAATTTTGTAGGGCATCATATGAATTAAGGCCAATTAGGGAATCAATTTTTCATATTCTCTAGGTGATAGTTAATGAAGCAATGAGCTAAGTGAACATTCACTACCTATCTTCTTAGCTATTTCTCATGGGGAACTAATAATTAAATCACCTTGCTCCTCTTACTCAAAACCTCTTACACATCCTAGCTTGCATATTCCTTTTTGCTACTCTCCTTTTGCTTCTTCTCACCAATAATTTAGTTTGATATAAAATTGAACACACTGAACTATATTACTAAATACAATAATTTATTATTATTACATTAGTTTTATATAATTACTTCAATATGTATTATTTTATTATATAATCATTAAAATGGTTTTTATATAATATTAACATAATTTCATACCAATATTATAACATGACTTTGTAAGTTAAAACCCCTTAACTTAAATTTTCCTTAACTTAAATTTGATAGTCATTTACATGTCAAATAATTAATATTTAATAATTTAAACTTTAAAGTGGACAAAATTCATTTCTTCTAAATCATATATATATCAATTTAATTTGAGTAAGAATGTCTTGAAATGGAATGATAAAAATATATTAAATTATTAAATACTATCCTTCCATGGGTAAAAAGTTCCCCTTTAGCTTTTTAGTATGCTACACTTGATTGTGCATTTATCAATCCAAGCATTTTTCCTAAAATATTTATGTCAAATGTCCAAGCAAGAAGTGTTTATAGACTTTATAGATACTATAATCATTCACCTAATCATCAACATTTAATTATCGTCATGTCATCTATTAATTACTAATCAACATTAATTTAACATTTATTAATCGTCAAATTTATCATCATTTATTATCATTTAGATTAATTACCATTTATTAATTAATTACTATTTTTTATTTATATATTATTTAAACAATTTTTAATTGTCAAATTAAATGAGCTCGCTAATTATTTATTAGTTGGTATTAGTTTTCCACAGTCCATCAATTAGAAATATATAATCTTTTGGATTCAACTATGTAAGTTTTTAGATTGATGTTTCAAATCACACCCAGTGATCCATCATGAGAAAGAGGAGAATGTCAATCACTCGGTGTGATCCAAACCATCACTATAAAAACTTACATAGTTGAATCCAGAAACTTACATTTTTCTAATTATTCATTTCCAAATAAAATTTATAATTTATGTCTCATCAACTAACTCCATCTTGTTTCAAAAACTTCTTCATCACTCATTAGTTGAGTTCATCTTCAAATGAAAACATACTCCTCTCATTTATCAATTTATTAAATTGAATAGTTTCCATTTATTAAAAGTAATACATAAAATTAATTGTCTAAAATTAAATATTTTATGCAAAACTTAAAAGTATAGTGGTTTAAGTAAATAAAACTGCATTATATATGCATGTGTATAGTTATATATATTTGATGAGTAAACTGTGGGATAGGGTAGCACTCTCTATATTTAAAAAGAAAAGAAAAAGAAAAAAAGAAGTAAACTTCAGACCTTATAATTAGGAGATAACACGAAAACCTTTTGCAAGACTTATGAAAAATAGAATATGTTAGAGAAAGCCAAAAAGTTACAGGTTATCTATGAATCTAAAATTGGACTTAGAGAAACCCAAAATTTTAGAGGGTGTGGATGAATCGATAGGACATACATCTTCCTTAGGAATAGAAGGGATTAGGACTATTTGGTAGAAAGCTTCCTCCTACTCCTAGCAAGGAGGGTTTCTATAGTCTATTGAGTGTCATCATCAACAAAATGTCTTCCTTTATTCATAAGTATTTTCCTTAGTTGTTTTGTCCTTTCTTCTTACTAGAGAGACCACAAATGTTTTTGGATATTTTTCTCATGCTCTAGGAGATTGTTGTTCTTTTAGTACATGGAATAAGATCACCTTCTCCATCAATGAATTTTGAGAAATTAATTTCCTTCTCACCCCATGAAAAATTCCTCCAACTACTATAGAAACCAAAGGAAGAGCAACAAGCCCAAGGAAATTCCTCCAACTACTATAGAAATGAAGGATATAGAAGAAGTTATGGTTATTGAATCAATATCTAGGATAATTATAATTATAATTGTAGTGGACAAGCTACAACTAGAAAATTCAAGAAAGTGACTATAGGAAATAGCTTAGGAACAAAACTACAAAAACCTAGCATGGTTTTACTCTTTGAGATGACTTGTAACGAGTGGGTGAAACTCTTTTATTCAATGAGAATATTGAACCTTTTATAGCTTAAATTCTTATAATAGAAATTATGAATTGAGTAATAGTCCATTGAATATCTAGATAGTATATAATATATTAGACTTGATCATGATCTATAAGAAACATTTCACATCCTATTAGAAATTATACTTCTTGCCCCTAACTAGTTTCTACCTAGAAGAGATATGATCATATAATAAATTTCAACTAAATCTTCCACATCAAACTTGATTATTATACCTAATATAATTTTTTTTAAAGCATTATACTATACTATGCTAACAACCACTATCTAGTGGAAAGGATTCCACTTCTTGTGGGTGGTTTACAAGAATTAATCAAACAAATTAGCATGTTGATTTTTTAATTGTTTTATCTCATATGTTCTAATTGTATTACACTTATAATTATTTTTTTCTATGATTCTATAACTCATAGTTTAAGGAAAAAAATTATTGTGAGAAAATAATTATTTGTAGATTTATTGGGTGCAAGATTCTAAAACGTTTGAAAACAATTTTGAGAGAGAGTGATTATTTGTGTAAATTTTATAAAAAAGAAGTCATTGAATTGAAATGATTAAATTCACTTTTTCTTAAATTATTCAAAATCTCTTTGTTCAGCTACATCTATTGCTTCTTAATTCAAATTGATATAATGCTTAATTGATTGTTTAATCCTTCACAAAAAACCTGAAGAGTAACAGTAAATATGATGCACAAGTTGGAAACCAAGAGAAAAATTATTCTATACTTTCGCTTGGTACCTTCGATACAGCCAAATAAACTACAGCGGCGCATGACTGTGCAATTTCCAAATATGGGGTTTCAAGGATATTCTCAATTTCTCCCTGAACGTTGAGTCTGGGTTGTATGTGGATCCATCTTCTCAATCCTCCTGTTCACACACTCCATCAAACATTCCAAATCAGGGGAGATAAATTTAAGATAAATATCAAAAATCCCAAGAAACATGTTCAGATAATCCACAGTTCCAACACATGCTTCTGCCCAGCCACAAATGTAGAGTTATTCTCATATTGCTTCATTATCAGGTAGATAAGTTTTTTCATCAAAAGCAGTATTGCAGCAGTTGTAAGGGAATAAATGTTCCATATTCACTTTCAACGACTGGGCTTAAAGAAATCCTCTTTTGCAACTTTCAATGGATTGGGCAGGAGTGTATATTCAAATTTAACTACTATGGTGATAGTGGTTGTGGTGAAGTAGAAGGAGCGCAACGGAAAACAGAACGGTGGACGGAAGGAAAATGAGAAAAAATCTGATTCAAAACAGAATAAGAGACGAGCCCACGAGCCACATAGGAAGTCAAAGCTAGCTGTCAGAGCTTAGAGTGTGCTCGTTAAGCCCGGCCATGGAATAGGAATATGTTTTCCCATGAATAGTGAAGAGAATACCTAGTAGAGGATTGGATAATGAAGAAGAGGTGGTGAAATCCACATTTGGAGCCAAGGTAAGAATTGAGGATTGGAGTGTAGCTTGTAGAAAAGAAAAATCACATTCCAATACCATGATTGGTTTGGGTAAAGGTAGGAAAAAGGGAAGGAGAACAAATATAAGCTAAGATAATACAATAGAAGTAGAGGACATAGGGAAAATAAATTAAGATTTTATGAATTCATTTTGGAAAGTGGAGGGGAACCTCCTTCCACTAGAAAGCCACCATGAGGCTCATTGGTTGGAATGTCAAACCCTCTCAAATATTGTAGAAGAATGTGCCTTTAATGTTTTATTTATTTAAGAAACCATTTTTTTAGAAATAATGGTTAATGTTTTTTTAAATATGGTTGAGAAGTAAAGGATATGCAATTTATAGTTATTTTTTTTTAAAATATGGTTGAGAAGTGAAGGATATGCAATTTACTATTAGAATATTAAGGGATTGACTAATTTATTTGGCATTGTGTGAATAGTTCATTCATGTATTCTTAAATATCATTAAGAAAATTTTAGGGAGATTCTTTCTTATATTTATGATCCCTCTTTAGAGATTTTTAGAGTTTAATCTTCGAGGGGATTTAAGCTCATCTAGATGGTTGTACACTAGGATGTGGTGTGGATTGTAAACAGTGACTATTGGTTTGAATGAGTTTATTTCTTAATTTGTTTCCCTATGGGGTCATTTTCACACCTAGTTACTTAAATTTATTTTAAGAATTAATTTTTGTCTCAAGTCATGTGATCACATTGGTACTTGACGTAATCGCATGTTGTCTTATGTCTCACTCTTGCATATGTATACAAGGGTTCTAGACACATACATGTTCTATTGCATTGTATACTATTGTTCCAGTATTGACATTATAGCATTTTTATTGCTTCTCTCTTGTGTGGATGGTTGTTTTCGTATTGTAGATAATTGTTGTTCATGTGAGTCTTTTTGGCAATTCCAACATAGTATTAGAGCTCTATATTTGTAAGCCCCTTCTCTTTTTGGGTTTTTTTTCCAATAGTTTTCACCTAGTGTATCATGGCCAAAATCTAACATCACAATTGAGTCTAGAAGGTCTAAAACTATATGGATTGATAGTAAACTCTATAGGGTTTAAAGAAGTTGTGGTTTCAAAAAAATTGTGAGTGTCAATTTTTGTCAAATAAAATACATACAACTCCATGGCTTATATAATTGTACAACCTAGGTATCACTCTACTATCATGTCAAAATTGTCTTTATCATTCTACTTAGTTTTTTCATCACTCTATGTCACTACACATTAGATATACGCCAACAATGTACAATTAGGTACAATTTCAAATTTTTAAGGTTTCTTATTTGGTGTAAGGTATAGCTACTTGTGTCAAATTTATCACAGATGTACTAGTGTCACATTAGGCATGAGTCTCGTTAGCTCTTGTGTAACACCCCACTACGCAAACCCCAAAGGATAACTAATGACAACAATTTACAACACAATTTTTTTAAAAAAAGATAACAACTAGCAATAACTATAATTAAATAAGTGTACAACATTATGATAATTACATATCGACACCTAACTAGTCCCATGGGGTTACATGGTTGCATTTCTCGTAAACATTTCCAACCAATTAACATTGTTACAAATCAATGCCAAGTCATTAAATGATGGAAACATACACTACTCACGATAACATAATGATAAACATACAACCATCCAATAACCATAGATATGACAAGAGCACATACATCATTTTATTACATATCAATTTATAGTTCAATATAATAATTGTGAAGCATATTTCCATAGATACAACACTTCAAAGATACAATAGTACATTACAAATTGCTTCCCTTATATCAATAGGAAGATTACATCGAGTACAAGAATAATACAACAATGATGAATAAAGCACAAGCATGGAACAGTCTTCAATTAGGAGAAGCCCTAGAATCTCTACATCAGCTCCACTCCTCGCTTCACAAGCACCAACTAGGAACCCAATGGAGTGTGTAGCACATTCCACCAGACCATGTGGACCCTAAGGCCCACCCCCGTGCTAGGAGATGACAAGAAAGACCCACCACCAAAACAACAATCAAGCAGACAAGGCTAACAAGACTCCATCACAAAATGACAATCATCACATAAAACAATCACAAGGAACATCCGCTTCCAGAGGCACCGAATCGACAAGGGGAAACAACAAACATCCATGGTTGCTAATGGAAGAAGTGTCATCACATAAGCTCGACATGGGTTACCCAATGCAGATCTTCATAGGTTACCGAACCCCCCTACCTGGTTAAACCCTGGCAACCTCAACCGATCCCCGACCCCCATTCTCACTCATGTGGGATCAACATACCTTTCAAAGGGACAAGGCAGTTGATCTTCACCATTTCAAGCCTTCCCACTCATCCCAAGCCCAAACGAGCACTTGAGCCATGAGTGAGGCTAACTTATCTGAATTAATATGAGATTCTACCCAAAACCCCTAATTACTTGTTAGGTTATCACTTATTATGGAAACTCTCAATGAGTTACCCGTACGCCACTTTATGCATCGGCCCCCATTGAGAGCCACTCCCCCTACTAACAACAGCATAATACAAGGAACAGGGTGTACCTTTACGCTCATAAAACCAAGACATAAAAATTACAACCACATTGCGAGGCATGAACCTTCTCGCATGCACATTCCACAACACAACATTCCAAAGGAACATAGTAACACACACATAAACCCAATGAACAAGAATAATTGTGGCATCAAGCTAACATAGAAATCATCAAGAAACAAATACTCCCCTTGCCTCTGGAAGACAATTAAAACAATCCACCCATGAACTCAAACATAAAGATGAGAAGACGGACAACAACAAAAGGGTTCCCGATAGATTTCAACATGAATTCAATAAATAGAATCTCCTCAAATTACAATAACTCAAGAGGGAGAAACACTGAAATTAAAACATCAAGATCAACCTTTAAACGCACATATGCATTCAATGCAATAATCATGAAGATTAACAATCAATCAAATTTACTTATTCATTCATTAAGAAGTCTTTTAAAATAACTAAAGAAGTTATATAATCATATTTTGTAAATGTCCCAATACATGTTTTCCCACTCTTCATAAAATTCATATTAATAAATAAACTAACTCATATAAACATTAAACCACTCAGTATTCACAACGAATTATTCACTTAATCCAAGCACTTAAATCAATTATACAAACACTTTAATTATATTCATACTATTTAAGTTAACAAAAATAATAGAGCATACTATAACCCACAATATTATACGAGTGTTAAAAATTTCAGCTACAAGATACTATTAACTCAAATTATTAATATAAGTATAATAAGATATATATTTACATTGACTTATTTCCAAGTAATTATACTTGTTACATGATCACCATCATTCTACAAGATACTATTAACTCAAATTATTAATATAAGTATAATAAGATATATATTTACTTTGACTTATTTCCAAGTAATTATACTTGTTACATGATCACCATCATTCTCTCGTTTGGGTATAAATTGATCAAATCAACAAACAATCAAAGTTTCCAACTAGAAAACATTATTACAAAATATATAGAGAGCTTAATGAAAATCAACAACTATTCTAATCACATACATACAAATAGAGCTTTTTTAACTTGTCCTCCTATATGAAACTCCCACTTAAAATATTTTTCTTAAATATTATTAGTGATTTTCTTTCATCTTTATTTAATATCTTTACTTTATTAATTATATTTAAAAATAATTATATAACAAATAAATACCATGTAACATATACTTTACCTTTTTAAATATTAACGAGAAACTATCTTCTCATCATATTTAAAACTATAAAAGTTCACTTTCTAGAAAAACTGGAAAAGTCCTATCAAGGTAAGATATTTCCTAACCTTCTTTTCTTTATTAACATTTAACAAGTACTTTTCTTATGAAAGTTTATAATTTACTCCTAAGTCTTTTAGGCTTAAAAGATAAACATGTATTATTAACAAAAAGGTAAGGAATCCAGAGGGGATAAATTTAAACTTAAATCCCATTCTCAAGTAACGCAAGCAATAAAAACACTTTCACACGCCACTTAGATATAGTCAGAAGTGTAAAATAATTATATGGACATTGATTTAACTAAAGCTCCTATATGATTAATCTGGTTTGGAAAAGCAAAGAGTATATGAGGGTGATTTCTATCGCATGCACTAAAGCACTGTTTTAAGGCAAATTGGAAATACACTCATTTCAGCATTCAATATCCCAGTGTACAAACTCTTTATCTTGGCATGACATGGGAGATAGTTTTAGCAAAAACAACTACTACCAGAAAGGACGATTAAATCTAGAGCCTAAAGGCAAGACTATCATTCTAATTAATACGCAGTATAAGGGTATGGTCACATGGAGGGGGGCTTCCTAAAAAATTTTAGTGGGTGCTGCTTCGATTTTTTAGGAATATTTTAAGGCTAGTGGTCCTATGAATTCAATTCTGCAATTCAGCTTAAAAGTTTGATCTCCAAATTTTAAGGATCGAACTGGAGTATTTTTGGTAAAAATTAATAAATAAATAAAAATTCTCTCATTTTTTATTTTTTTTAGGAATTTAAAATTTTAAGTGATAGACAAGTGGCAGAAAAACTTTCTAAAAAATTCCTAAACTGTAGGGGCAATTTCTAGCCCCATCTCAATTTCACCGCTAAAAGATTCATTTCTAAAAGGTAAGGGCTCCTATTTTTCTGGAAAAGATTCTAATTAATCCTGTAGCACAATTTTTTTTTTTCATGAGACCGCTTGATCCATGAAAATAGAAGCCCAAGCCCCCCCATGGGACCATACAGTAAGGGATCATGCATGCTCTGCATGCGAAATCTTTCCATTTTTTTTATTGCTTTAACAACTTGCTTTAATAATTGATTGTCCAATAACACTTTCCAATTTAATATTTTATTTTAACCAATATTATCCACCCCGCTGAATTAAAATAACCGTTATAAATAAATACAATAATATTACCTTTTATTACAATATTCATCATTAATACAAGTAATAATATATAATTATTGAATCATTATAACTTAGCAAATTAAATTCATATATAATTAACATTTATTTAATAATTTAAATAAATCATTTAAAATCATCACAACGCTTATGGACGTCGTTTAACTTAAACAATTAATTGGACGACGTTAATAAGCTTACACAGTAAATTAACAACTATATCAAGTAATTGCAACGACATTAATTAGACTAGTAAAATTAGTCAATGAAATGACAAACGATAACGAACATAACGAGACATTGATAATGACTGCTAATCTTAAGCCGATCTTAACTGGCATTGAGGGGTGCATGTCCTTATTCACGTGGTCAAATGTTAAGAATGAGGAAGTTAAAGTTATGAGTACGGGGGACGGCTTTCACAAGGACCGGAGTTCTAATTCATTATTGATTATTTGTCCTTTGGTTGGCTTCGAACGGATTCTGGGTGATATTGACCTTAGTTTCCAGAGTCTTTTGCTATTTTATTTCGCTATGGGTGGTGTTTGTCTTAGTCTCCTAAGGTTTATGTTGTGTGCTTGGCTTCTGTTGGTTAAGTTTTTTGTGATGGGTGGGGACAGAAATCGCGCTGAGCCTAAGTCATGTGTTTCTGCTAAGCAGAGGAAGGAGGTGTGGGAGATTTTACAAAAGGGTGGCTTAATTGTGTATATGAAGAAACTGCATGGTAACAATCCCTAGGTCACCGATTTGAATGCTCAAGGGTGGAATGAGAGAACTCTGAATTTGGGTGGTAGGGAAGTAGTGGTTGATGAAGAATTCATAGCCTAAATTACTAGGTTGGCTATGTAGGGTATGAAGGTGTTCAGAGACAAAAAATAATCGCAAGATGCAATGTCTATTTTCTTTAAAGGGAATTAGGTTGCTAATTTGAAAAAGGTGAAGAGTGGAGGTTATCAAAGGAGCTCCTTGAAAGCGTTGTGTCATGATGTGGTGGAAGAGATTATGAGGTATGTCACCTTGGAAGGCAAGTATACGGCGATTAACAATTATCATTTCCTTTTGCTTAACCATTTCCGGCATAAGATACGGGTTTCCTTTCCTTACTATTTGTTGATGTCGCTTGACACGGGGATTAAGGAACATATGAAAAACCCCAAGAACCCTGTCATGCATGTGGGGTTAATTCTCCTGATATATGAACATATCAAAGTTCATGAGGTGCATAAAACTCCTGTGGCTCTGAAGGTAAATATTCTTAAACCCCGAGAGGGTTATGAGATGGATTCGGGAGATGAAAGGGTTAGTAAAAAATCTAAGAAGAGGAGGCTTATTTTGAGAAAATATTTTGAGTTTGATAGGGATGATGATGTTGACTATGTCCTAGATTTGTTTGCCTCTGTTGAAGAGGGCCCCACTTCCATTGTTCCAGGTAAAACTAGGAAAATGAAGTCAGATGATAAAGAGGGCTATATGACTTGCAGTGATGAAGTGGTTGTGAATGTTCTTCCTAATGGGGTTAAGGAAAAGAATAACCCTTATGGGGAAGCTTCCTCTCCTCCCCTAGTGACTAGACAAGTGTAGGAGACCGAGGAGGGGATCAGGAAGAGAAGGGTGTTGAAAACTAATGGCCAACTCCTGGAGAAGGGTTTCCCTCTTTCCCTGGTTGGAGGCATATATGGTGAGGCCTCTCCGAGTCCTAACATTGGGATGGTGAAGCAAGGGAAGGAAAGGGTTGTGGGTGGAGGTCGCGTTGTGGGAACTAGCAAAGTGGATGGGGATAGGAGGATGATGAAAACGAAGGCTGTTGCGAAGGAAATTGCTTGTTCCATTCGAAAGATGAAGACTCCTATCTCCGTTGGAAAAGGTAAGAATATTTCTACTGATAAGGTTCATGTTAGCTCTTCTGATGAGGACGTTGTTGTGGGGAAACAAATTGAAAACTTTGATAGGGAGGAATTGTTTGATGTGTTGGGCTCGGCCCGTGAGGGTGCTAAAGTGTTGTTTAAACTTTTTAAGTGGTGCTTCCATGAGATTAATAGGACCAATGTTAGAGTTAGAGGTGTTGCTAGTAAGGTTGAGGACCCTACTGTCCAAAACCAAATTGATAATTTGATGGAGTTGTTGGGTCTCAAAAATGCAAGTTTGAACCACGAGAGGTTGCCAAGCTCTCACAACGCTTTTGGCCAGCGTACAAGGCCAATTGATGCAATTGTACCTTCTACTCTTCAGGTTCTGCTAGACCTAGGCGGGTGTACCTATATGAATGATGCAGATTTTGAAATGTATTTCATGTTGAAACAATCTACCCACAATGGCAAATGGAAGTGGATAGACAAAATCACTATAACTATACCTACTCCTACTGCACAAAAGAAAGGTTTTGAATAAGTTGTTTGATATGAAATTTTATCTCTGGGTTGAGGCAGATCAGTGCCTTCTATCCACATGGGAAATGGAGTCAAAATCATGAATTATGTGTGTTTCCTTCTCTGGCTTAACTCTAGTTGTTAGGCACTTTGAAAATTCTATGACTGGCATAAAACCTCGGTAAATTAATGATTTGCATAAATGTGTTGGGATGTTTCTCTATCAGGTTCTACTTCAACAATCCAAAAGAAATCCTTAAATCACTGTGACTTATTAAAAGATTTTAATTCTAACTTGCAGACTCCAATTAATTAAATCACACAAAATGAGAGTGCATTTTGATAAATCAGAGATATACTTGATATGTTGATTTAAATGATTAAAAGACCTCAAGTTGGAGACAACCAAAAATAAAGAATATGAATTTTATACATCACAACAACTGAACACCAGAAATAAAATCACCAATTAAAATTTAGTATCTCCATTGATTCTGCTTCAAGAAAATATGTCATTATTTACATTCCCCAGTCTTCATTTTCTGGAAACAATCTAACTACTACCTTAACTCCCTATTTTGGAACTGATTTTACAAAGTATTTATACAATTCATACCAAGGGTCGTGACCCTTCACATGACTGGTAAAACCATTTCAATTCTCTTACAGAAATTTAAAATATTTAATTGGGTTTCCTTTTGGCAAATTAAATATTTTAACATTAGACGAGCTTTTATTTTACTTTATAACTTAACCGCTCTTTACATTTTGCTTCCCCATGGCTTTTGTTGTATTTACCGCTCTACCGCGGTCAACTTGTTGACTGGCTATGGTATAGTAGTCTTTGACCTTGACTATCTTCTCTTCCTCCAACGCGCTACTACACCCTTTGTTATGCTCACCCATGGTATAGCAATGACTAGCAATAACTATTACCTCTGTCTTTACCGCTTTCTTACCGCATTATCATGGTCTATACTTCTACTGTCGATGGTACCACGGTGTCTGGCATTTACTACTCCATCATTGTCTATCTCTATCACCACACTACCGTGGTCATTGACCTGACTACCAGCAATACCACAGTAGCTGCTTCGTTGTTTACCTCACGTTCACCACCTTACCGCGGTTACCAACTTTGTCGGCTACGGTACCCCGGTATCTCCTTGCCAACCACTCCTTGACTGCTATCGCTATACCGCGGTGACTGTTCTGACTATGCACAGTTGCACGGTAATCGATCTGTCCACCTCAGTCCCTGCTGACTATATACTGTGCCACCGCGGTCAGTCTGATGACTGTTCGCGGTGTAGCGATAAGGGTTTCCTTGACTGCTTCAAACCGCTACCGCTATACCACGAGCCCCTTTGTGGGAGGCCGTGGTAAAGCAGTAGTATATAATGGCTTATAAAGATTTAAAGGTGGTAGCGGTATGGGGTAACTTCGGCATTTTAGCAACATGGAGGGAAAAAATGAATTTTTATAAAGAGATAGTGAAATATGTGAGTTGAAATGGGAATAAAAACCTTAGGGTTTCAAGGATTTTTATGAAAGATTGTGGGAAAACCTTAGGGTTTTAACTAAAAATTTTGGGTTCTAACAGGAGTCTCTTAATATTGTGGCTAATACTATGGCAGAGGAAACCATCAATTTGAAACAAAATTTGGAGGGTAGAATCTTATCCCTTGAGGATAAAATTGATAAAATGTGGAATGTTGTGATGAAGAGTGGAGATGTGTCTAAGGTTTTGGGTATTATAGATTCTACCAAGGTGATCTCCCCTGTGATTACTGCAAAAAAGAGAAAGGAGATTGTGTTTGTTGTTGATATTGTTGTTGGGGGTAAGTTGTCGGATGTGGATTGTGCTGGTGAGAAGGGTGTTGTTAAAGGTAGTGTTTTGAGTGGTGAGGTAAAAATTGGTGGGTTGGGGGTCAAAACTAGAAACAAAATGAAAGCTCAGGCTGAGGCCTCTGGTATGGAGGTGTCTGATACTGTGGATAATGTGCAAAAGATGGTTGCTACTGAAATGGAAGTTGTAGAGATTCTGAACAATATGTAGTGTTGTTGGTTGGCTTCCTTATTTTTGGATGCTTTTTGGATGTTGGTTCGCTATCGTTGGGTTGATTGTTGTGTAATGTTGTTTTCTTTTTTATCAGTTGATTTATTTTGTAAAGGGTTTTAGGCCCCTTCAAAACCCATTTTTTACCTCTAATCAAAACAAACATAACGAGACATACAAATAATGATATCCACAGGATGAAATGACTAACCCAAGAGCGTACCCAACTGTCAGGGTGCATCATGGAGGCACTACATCTTGTGTTGATAACTCTATGTAGGTTGTTTGGCACCGAGAAACTAGTCATGTAGGGGTTGATCCCCTAGTCACACCCATCCCTACAAGGCTTAAGAATTTGTAGGTTGTTTGATACTAAGTACCTTGTCACACCCACCCTACATCACTTAAGATTTTCCAAGTTGTGCCACTAGCAATTACCACCATTAGTCTACTCCACTAGTTTTCTCAACTAGTGTGTCACTCTACTCTACCCAATCTTTGCTAGCCAACTGTTGCACTAGGCAATACCACCTAGGTCAACCACCATTGTGCCACCCAACTAGTACCACTCATCATTTTTTTTGCTAAAGGAGGGTGATTTTTTTGAGCTATAACTTTCACCTATAATGCTATATTTTTCACTTCTAAGTAATGAAAATATCTTTTTAAGCATTTTGTAGTGGTCCAAGTGAATTTTCTATATTCTACTCTAGGTATCAATTTTTTTTTTTTTGATCCATTTATTGCATTTTTTGGCAACACACAATTTTTGCTTAGAGTTCAATTTTGATAATTTTTAAAATTTATAAGAAAATAACAAAGAATTTATTTGTAACCTCCATTTTTAGCAAGCATCTTTGATAAAAATATTAATGTCACAATGTGTTATAAGTGGTCAATTTAAGCTTTTCCATTGTAAAAATTACATTTAAGTGCCCATTATTATTTGTTGAAGAGTTGCAAATTATACAATATTATTGAATTTTGGGGGTTGTAAGGCAATTTCAAAGAAAATTTGTAGAAATAATATACCATTTTCACATAACTCTCATGAGATAAACAAATACAAAACATGTATTTAGAATCTATGGAAAAAAATAAAAATAAACATACCACAAGATAACACCAAATGTACTTAGGGAAAACCTTCACAGGGGAAAACACTCAGCCTCCAAAAGAGCCCACACAACTCAATGTATTATCTCAAGAAACAAGATTACAATACACTTGTAGAGTCTCCACACAAGGTTTTTGAAGCATCAAGCACCCCATTTGCATTCCTCCATGTGAACAAGAAAATGAGAACCATATAGCCACATCCCAATCTATGCTTCCTCTACTCACATATACAACCTACAAGAGATGCTCAATCCAACCTTTGCCAAAAAGCCAAAGGTTAATCAAGTCAACCTCAAAAACTACTAATATGCTTGTTTTTATAAGACAAGATTTTCACAAAACTACTAAATGTTATTATATAAACTATGTTTTTCAAAATCATATGTTTGCTAAACCATGACCTCAAATTAAATATTTGGTTAGTACTAATTTGTCTCAATACTAAATGTTTTTCAATGTGGCACTCACATAAAAAAAAATTTCCAATGTCGCATACAACACAAGTATCACTAAGAATCCCTAAAACATATGGTATTTGCATATTTAGGATGCACCACAATTAGGAAACTAAGGTTTACATATAATAAAATTGTCATTAAGCTAGTTAGTTGGGTGGGAATTTATTCTTGTAAGGGAATTTGGTTGGTTATTCACGAGAATGCAATGCTTTATAAGCATTTGCAATAAACATTGTAAATTCATTAGAACAAATCAATATTATTATGCTTTTATTATTTTGTGCAAATGGTTTGATATGGTTATTTGTGTGAGCTCTACCATTTTTAATATGGTATCAAAGTGAGCGATATTTTTGTTCTTGTGAGAATAAATAATAAGAGTTTTATGTATGCAATTCTTGTCTAAGCATTGCAGAGAAGATAGATTTCACCTTTTTTAAATCCTATAAACGTAGTATAGGAAAATTATAGAGGTGTTTTGATGTTACTCCAAAATTGGAAGGAATTCACATAGGAAAATATTTACATGGAAGAGATGCTAGAACAATCAGAGAAAGGAGTGGAATTTCCATGAGAATTATGTGAGTTTTTTGTTCATTTAAATCTACTACATTGTGATAAATCTTATTCAAAGGCATAGGAAAAGGTGTTCATATCCATTGTTGAGTACTGAAGATGTTGTGTATGTTGAAATGTAATGCTATTGATTGTTGTCATTGATGTCAATATATCTTGGTTGATTGATTAAGGTTCAGTTTGATGGTTTTGTGATCGGATTGGTGTGCTCCAGATGTTGTGTTGTGATGATCTATCTTCGGTCATGCTTGTCCTGGTTCCCTTCATTTTGCAACATAATGAGATACACTCTTATGGGTCCGGATTGATCTGGAAATTGGATAATGTGCATCGAACATTGTAATGTGTATATCATATTCCTTTGTTTCGGATATCATGGTAAAATTGTAGCAGGTTGATTTGAGTGAGGAGGTTTTATTTGGTCCACATTTCATTCCCTTCCACTGTGGGAATGTTTTTGTGGTGACCTAATTCAAATTGAGTTTGGTCGACTTAGGAGTTTATTGAAGCATGTAATGGAATTGTGTTTGGATGACTTAGGAGATTATGAAGGCATAGAATGGTATAAGTAAAATTTGATTATGTTCGATGAAAGAAAGTGTGGTGAATGAAAATATAAAATATAGACATTGTGTGAAAGTATACAATCGGAGGTAGCAAACAGTGATATTATATCCGGTGTCATTGTTGGTGACAGTTATTTCAGCAGTGGATTCCCTTTCATCATTATTTTGGCAGTGAGTCATTTTCTATTGGTAGTGATCCTTTCTCTTTTGGCAGTGAGTCTTTTTTTTATCTTTGGTTGTAATAGTCAGGCAGTGAGCCCATTGGCAGTGAGCCTTACCTGTAGTGAGTATTTTGGTAGTGAGCCCTTGTAAAAATCACCTTAACCGGTGTCAACTTAATTGGTGTTGTATAATTGAGAATTAGCATTCTCTGTGGTTTTTCCCTTCTTGGGTTTCCACGTAAATTTTGGTGTTCATTGTGCGTGGTGTTGTTATGTGCTTTCATGCTCATATCTGTTAGATTATTATCTGATTGATTTAAGTTTTCTCTAGATTAATTAAAGTTGAGAAAATTGTTTTATAATAGTTGATTCACCCTCCCTCTCAGTTATTCAGACTGTTCAACAATTGGTATCAAATCTTTGGTTCCTCGAAGAAGAGATTAACCGCTTGGGGTAGATCCAATGGCACACAAACTGACAATTCTTGTGTTTGATGGATCTGACTACAGTTTTTGGAAAGTGCAGATGAGAGGTTACCTAATTTATCTAGGGTACAAAACTTGGAAAGTTTTTGAGACTAAGTATGTTGAACCGACAACTGGTCCTTCTTTTGCGGATGAGATTTCAGCTCCTGATTAGAATGAAAAGGCAAGGTATGCAATCTTTAGTTCTTTGTCTATGACTAAGTTAATAAAATTTATTTCATTGGGAACTACTTATGAAGTTTGGGAAAATTTGAAAGAAATCTATGAAGGAAATGATAGAGTCAAATTATCAAAGAAGTTGGTAGCTAAGCACAAATATGAAAAATTGAGGATGGAAGAAGGTGAGGATATAGCAAGCTACTTTCAGAGAATTGACAGTGCAGTAAATGAAGTTAAAAATCAAGGAGGCACTCTGACAGATGAAGATATTATGGAGAATATTTTGATGACCCTACCGGAGAGCTATAGTGACAAGATCTTAGCTATTGAGGAAGTCTATGATCCGAAGAAATTTACCAGAGAGAAACTATTTGGCACCTTGACCACTTTTGAGATGAGGAAATTTGGAAAAGAAAAGGATAAATCTAAAACAGCCTTCAAATCCACAAAGACAAAAGAAGATTTGAATAGTGAAATTTCAAATGAGTTGGAAGCAAAATTCACAAGCAAACTGAAGAAAGGTACTGGCAAGTACAAAGGTATGTTGCCCCTGGGTGATCCCACAAAGCTGGTTTGCAATTTTTGGGAGATTCTAATTTTTGCTGAAATCACATATTTTTAGAAAATATAATGATTTAAGCCTTAAAAAGTTTCATTTTAAGAATTCCAATTGAAGAGGGTTTGATCAAACCACCTTATATCAAACTCCCTTGGATAGAACCCCGCTAGTTTTAAACCATACCTACAATGGAGTCTCCTTTACACCTATCAAAATGCTAATAAAAAATCACTTTTGATTTACCTTTTGGGGGATCAAATGAATTCATTTAAAATTTATTTCAAATGATTATGGTAGTCCTCAGAATGAGCTATCCTATCAATATGATTTTAATATGTTTTGGTTTTATTATGTATGTGATTTTTTAGTTTTATTAAACATAGGTTTTTTTACCGAAAATCAAGCTCTTTGTTCTGCACATGTGGAAAAATAGCAGATTACCAAAATAAAAAATTTAAAAATATATTTAGGCTGGGTATTGATGTCCTTGATCCATTACAAAAATAAAAATTGAATTTCGATACATACAAAAAAGTTATGTTGTATACAGTCCACCTATGTTTCAATTGTATTTGGTTTGACTTTGAAACTTGATTAAGGAAATAATATTTAATAAAACACTATGAAACCAAATGAAAGTGCTAGATATCATAGTTATAAATCTAAATTCAAAAAAAATAGAATTTTATCCTTCATACAAAAAAAGTTATGTTGTATAGGGTGAGCATCACTCCTTAAAAATGTTATTTTTTTAAAAAGATAGTTTTTGAAGGAGATGGAAAAAGAAGTGCAATATGATTCCAAAAAAATTGAAAAAAATATATTTAGAATCTATAGACAAAATGTCACAAATCACTAGTTTGCATCATCATCAAATTCATCATGGTTTAGGCGCTATAGGAGCCCAGAAGTGAAGATTTAGTTAAAAAAAATCAGTTCAGTGTCCAGTTTGCCGAAAAACTGTAAACCAGTATTGTGGGATCACCCCCCTTAAATGTTTTAGATGTGGAAATATTGGCCATTTAGCAACTAAGTGTTCAGAGAAAGGAACAAGGCAAAAATTTAAAAAGATCAATAAGAAGGCCAATTATGTTAATGAGAATGCCAGTAATTTAGATGATGAATCAACTCATGAGGATTGTTTGTTTTTGGTGGAAAAGGATGAACCTAGATTTGATATCTCTAATATGTGTCCAGAATCTAATGATAACATTGAAGTTGCATTATTTGTCAAAATAAATAGAGATGAATGGTTGATTAATAGTGGATGTTTGAATCATATGACCGGTGACAAAAGTAAGTTTGTGAAGCTTGAGAAATATGATGGAGGTTCTGTTAGATTTGGAAATGATAAAATGGCATAGATTCTTGGAATTGGTTCTATTACCTTTGATGGAAAACATAATATTGACAATTTTTAATATGTGAAGGGTTTATATCATAATCTTTTGAGTGTTGGATAGATGTGCGAGAATGGCTTTAATGTTGTATTTTAGGATGATGGTTGTGAGATCCGAAAGAGTTTCAGAACTATTATTGTAGTAGGAAAAAGAACAAGTGGGAGTATGTATCATTTGGAAGGAGCTACAAAGAGATGTTTATTATCTTAGAGAAATGACAGTTAGCTCTGGCATCAAAGGATGTGTCACATCAACTTCAACAACTTGGTAAGGATATGTTCAACAAGAGTAGTCAAAGATGTGCCAAAACTAACCAAACCAAACAACACTATCTACAAAGGATGTCAAGAAGGAAAGAAGACCAAAGAAACATTTCGAAGAAAATAAGAATCCTCTACCGGTTTGTTGGACCTTGTACACACCGACTTATGTGGTCCAACTAGAACAAGAAGCTTACAAGGTGAGAAATATTTCATGCTTTTAATAGATGATTATTCCAGATTAACTTGGGTTGCATTTTTAAGAGAAAAATCAGAGGCTTTAGAAAAATTCAAGGTTTTCGAGGAAAGAGTTGAGAATGAAGTTGACAGGAGAATCAAGTGTTTAAGATCTGATAGAGGAGGAGAGTTTACTTCTAATGAATTCAACAAGTTTTGTGAGAAACATGGCATTAAAAGATAGTTATCTACCCCTAGAACACCATAGCAAAATGGTGTAGTGGAAAGAATGAACCAAATAGTCAAGAAGTAGCTAGAATAATGATCATTGAAGCGGGTTTACCATAGGTCTATTGGAGAGAAGCGATACACACAGCAGTATACACTCTTAATAGAGTATTATTTTGAAGGAAATATGGAAAGACATCATATGAGCTAGATGGCATGGAAGATCTCCCATAGTAAAGTACTTCAAAAAAATTGGAAGTAAATGCTACATCTGGAGAGATGAGGACAAACTTGGAAAGTTTGAAAGTAGAGTTGATGAAGGCATATTTATGGGTTACTCTACAAGAAGCAAAGCATACCGGTGTTACAACAAGAGACTAAACAAGATAGTTGAAAGTGTGAATGTGAAAGTGGATGAAGATGTTCAAAGAAATATTGACAGGCATATTGAATATGAATTAAATGACTCAGATGACAAAGGAAAGAAGGAAAAGAAAGAAGAGACAAAGGAGGCTCTGGCATCTACAACTAAAACCCTAAGGTATGTATAGAGAAACCACTGAGAAAATCATATTATTGGAGATAAGGATAAAGGAATCATCACAAGAAGAAAATCTACTCAAGAACAAGTGTTATTGTGTTTACTCTCGGAAACTGAGCCAAAGACTATGGAAGAACCATGCAATAATCAGAATTGGGTGAAGGCAATGAAAGAAGAGCTTGATCAGGTAGAGAAAAATCAGACTTGGGAACTTGTGCCCAGATCGACAAACAAAAATGTAATTGGAACAAAGTGGGTATTTCGGAACAAGATGGAAGAAAATAGAAAGGTAATGAGAAACAAGGCAAGATTGGTTTGCAAAGGTTACACTCAAATTGAAGGTATTGATTTTGAAGAAACATATGCCCCCGTTTCCCGGATGGAAGTGATCCATATATTCCTGGATTTTGCAACTTTTAAGGATTTCAAGGTCTATCAAATGGATGTAAAATTAGCATTCTTAAATGGAGAACTGAAAGAAGAAGTCTACATTGAGCAATTAGAGGGATTTAAGTCCGAAAATGACCTAGATGTTGTTTGCAGGTTGAAGAAATCTTTATACGAATTGAAACAGGCATCTAAAGCCTAGTATGGTAGATTAGACAAGTACTTTATTGGACAAGGATTTCAAAAGGTATCTGCTGACAATAATTTATACTACAAAATTAATTTAGATAAAATGTTGATTGTTGTGGTTTATGTTGATGACATAATCTTTGGAGGAAATGATGATTTGTTTAGAAAATTTATAGATGAAATGCAGAAGGAATTTGAAATGTGTATGATAGGTGAGTTAAATTTCTTCTTTGGATTACAAGTAAATCAGAACAACAAAGGAATTTTCATTTCTCAATCCAAGTATACCAAAGAATTATTGAAGAAGTTTGGATTGGAGAACTCCAAACCGATTTGTACACCTATTGTTATTGAATGTAAGTTGACAAAAGAAGATGATTCACTTAAAGTTGATGTAAGTATGTATAGGTCAATGATTGGAGGACTATTATATTTGACTGCTACTAGACCAGACATTATGTATGTTGTTTGTTTAGCAACTAGATTTCAACAAGAACAAAAGGAATCACATGTTGTAGCAAAAAGGATCTTTATATATTTAAAGGGTACAAAAGATATGGGGTTATGGTATCCAAAGGACTCAAATTTAATTTTGACAGCTTATATTGACGTTGATTGGGTCAGATGTGTTGATAATAGGTAGAGCACAAGTGGTGGAGCTTATTTCCTTGGCTCCTGATTGGTCGCTTGGTCAAGCAAGAAACAATATTATGCATCTTTATATACTGCTAAAGTTGAATACATTGTAGCATCCTCATGTCGCACTCAGGTACTGTGGATGAAACAAACACTAAAATATATTGGCATATCATTTGATGAACCGATCTCAATTATGTGTGTTACTACCAATACAATAAACATTTCCAATAATCTGGTACAACACTCCAGAATGAAACATATATCCATTAGATATCATTTCTTGAGAGAGAAGGTTTTGGACAATGAGGTGAGACTTGAATATGTACCTACAAAAGAGCAGATTATAGACATTTTCACAAAACCGTTGAGAAAAGATACTTTTTACTATCTCCGACAAAAGTTAGGGGTTCTTCCCCCTCCTAGTCTACAATAATTTGTACCAGGGTGTGCATTGGTCCAGGGTATTATATGCTCACACTTATCTAGATCAATGCTTGGTGGCTTCCTCATAGGGGGAGCAGAGTAGGTTTTTCAAGGGGAGATTTTTCCCTTTGTCTTTGATGTCAAAGGGGGAGAAGAAAAGAAGGTTCTTGATGTTGTTGATGTTGACATTGTGTTGCTTGGCTTGTCGTTGATGAATTTTTCCATCAATTACAAAGGGGGAGATTGTTTGAATGTGATGTTGTTGATTGTTGTCATTGATGTCAACATATCTTGGTTGATTGATTAAGGTTCGGTTTTGATGGTTTGGTGATTCGGATTGGCGTGCTATGGATGTTGTGTTGTGATGAGCTATCTTTGGTCGTGCATGTCCTAGTCCCCTTCATTTTGCAACATAATGAGATACACTCTTATGGGTCTAGACCGATCTGGAAATTGGCTAACATGCACCAGAATATTGTAACATGTATATCCTATTCCTTAGTTTCGAATATCATGGTAATAGTGTAGTGGGTTGATTTGAGAGAGAAGGTTATGTTTGGTCCATGTTTCATTTCCTTCCACCGCAAGAATGTCTTTGTGGTGACCTAATTCAAATTATGTTTGGCCGACTTAGGAGTTTATGGAAGCATGGAGTTTAATTATGTTTGGCTGAGTTAGGAGATTATGAAGGCATGGAATGGTATAACTAAAAATTGATTTTATTCAATGAAAGCAAGTGTGGTGAATGCGATTCTAAAATCCAAATATTGTGTGAAAGTATACAACCGGAGGCAATAGACAGTGAGATTCTCTTTGGTGTCATTGTCGGTGACAGTTATTTTAGCAGTGGATTCCCTTTCATCATTCTTCTAGCAGTGAGTCATTTTTTGTTGGCAGTGAGCCTTTTTTATCTTTGGTTGTAATAGTTGGGTAGTGAGCCCATCGATAGTGAGCCTTACCTGCAGTGAGCATTTTGGCAGTGAGCCCTTGTAAAAATCATGTTAACTAGTGTCACCTTAACTAGTGTTCCATAATTGAGAATTAGCATTCTCCATGGTTTTTCCCTTCTTGGGTTTCCATGTAAATTTTGGTGTTCATTATGCATGGTGTTGTTATGTTCTTTCATGTTCATATCTGCTAGATTATTATCTAATTGATTTAATTTTTCTCTAAATTAATTAAAGTCAAGAAAATTATTTTACAATAACTGATTCACCCCCCCTCTTAGTTATCTGGAATGTTCAATAGTGTAGATTGGTGTTTTCAATTAAATGCAGGTTGAAGATACATTGAATTTAATTTGAGTGAAACTTGTGTGTAACAAGCCCTTTGTTCTACTCCAAACAATTTTCAATTTTTTAACTACGAGTGAACTTATTCATGATGTCATCACATAGCAATAAAAAATTCTCTTTAAAACTAAGATATCATGCACATTTGAAATCAACACTATTCCAAACTTCCATTGCATTACTTTGTGAAATAGAAATAATTCATCTTTCTCATTTCAATCAACAAAATGTTACAATCTTTCCAAAGAAATGATTTCATAAACCAAATATGAATACATTTTCCATCTTTCATAGAAATAGATACAAGATACATACTTAGCTCATCTAAGCTCCATTGGCACTAGAAATACAAATGATCCACGGAATCCCCTTTCAAATCTTGGCTTGTCGGCTGGGAGGATAAGCATCACTCAAGCGCTTTTCTACCATCCACAGGCTAACTATGGTCCCTTCCACATCTACCACATATGGTAAGATGGCCCTACCCTTCGACGAAGATTTTGGTCGGTAAACCTCAAAATATTAGTCATTCCTGAGTAGGTGTTGTGTCCTGCATAACTAGAACTTTACCATACAACCCATCTATGTTCTACATGTATGACAATCTTGGAATTGCATGAATGAGTAAGGTAACACAATGAACTGATAGTGTAACCAATGGAAAATTACACCAATTTGACCAAAGTATTCATCACCCCTCTTTCGGAATGGACATCACACACTCATCCACTATTCTAGCTCAATTTGTTAAGACCATTCATATTCTATGCATAGAAAATTCCCTCCATTGGGTAATCTTTAACCCACGAACAACCTATATACACTAAGTTTACTATGACATATATAATAGGTAGTTTTTATGCATATTCTATCCCCTTCATTGGATAATCATTAACCCCAAGAAAAACTTACAAACTCTTCATGGATTCTATCTTACAAATAAAAATATCTTCATAATCTAAAGTATGGCTCCATAAGCTTTATCTTATTCATAGAATAAATACTCATCATTAAATGACTCCAATCAAGAATATATCACATCAATAAATGGTTCAAAAGTATATCCTCATCAATAAATGACCTTAGTTCAAAGGTATGACCTCAACAATAAATGGCCTCAATCAAAGAATAATCATATCAGTAAATGACTTAATCAAAAGTATAGTCTCAACAATAAAGGACTCTTATTCAAGAGTGTAACCTCATCAATAAAAAGGCTATTCAAAAAGTAGACTCATGTCAATAAAATGGCTTCATGTCAAGAATATAAAACAACCAACTTGGTAGGGTGATCCCACCTATGGCTCCAATCAAATAGTATTCACAAATTCAAATGATCAACTTAATGACATAGGTTAACCTCATCCTTAGTTTACCCTAATTCCAGGATTACTAGCAATCAATGATTAGTCTGATCATGTAGGTTATTCTCTTCCCATGTGCTTAAAATAAAGATCAAATAATCAACCCAACCAAGTAGGTTATTCTCAACCTAGGGTTTCAATCAATATTCAAGTAAGCAACAATCAAATGATCATTCTAGAATAAAATAACAATATGGTTCACATGATGTCACATATTATCAACGATGGCACATCATTCATACCATTACTATTATTGTGTTGCTAGAGCCTTATTAATCCCAAGGTTTTCCTATTATAAGCTAACAAAGCTAATTCATCTCAAGACATCATTATGTTCTATGTTTCTCATTTACTCTTTCTACATATAGTATAGACTACTACGTAAAGTCTAAATACAAACACATCATATAAAATCCCATATAGGGTATATAAAAACATCAACCTAATAGATAGGTTTCATCAAATAAATTAATATCCAAGAACTTTCAAGCATCACAAAAACATTCCAAAGTCAAAAAAAGCATATGAAGCAAGATACAACATGCCTATAGGCATAAGCTCCAATTGATCTAGCTGGTTTCCAATCTTAGCCTCCATAAAACAGCATTCAGTTTTACAACAAAACACTTCTAATCTTCCCAAATTCTCTCACTGAATCTCTTGCAAATTCACTCTTTAACTCTCCATCACAAAACCCAAAAAAATAGAGTAACTCTCAGAAATAATAGCAGAGTGCAAGTATGCATCCCTTTGAGGTAAATAATGCCTCTATATATACACAAAAATCAACATCTTCAAGCTAGAAACAAGGTAGATGAATCAACACTTCTCAACTTGCATGGTTTGACTTAGCTAGGTAAAAAAAAGGTGGTAAAATTCTAACTTAATACTCGGCAAAATAGAACTGCAAGTCGCTTCATTCAAAGACAGGGAGACTACATTTCAAATATGCAAGGCAAATGATCAAATAGGTCGCCTCAATTCATGCCATCATTTACTTGAATCATTCTCCCATTTACTTTGGTTTTCATATGAACCATTGGGGAAAATGATGAAAGGAAGGGACTCACAATACAAGAAAGGAATCCCTAATCCTTAATTTTCCCTTTTTGTTGTTGGGGGATGGTTCATTCAAGGAAACCTAGGACCCAAATTGGATTAACTATCAACACAAAGGTGAGTCAATTCTCAACAAGGAAGACCTAGGAAGGTTCCTTAGGCTTCGAAGGGTTCACCACCAAGAAAAAGCTTGGAAAAGACAACTTGATATCCAACTCACAAGACCTAGTAATGCAAGTCAAATAATAAGTACAAATGACAAAATTAAGTAACAGCAAGTTAGGATGTTTGTACTTGGGAAGTCTAGAAATGTGAGAAGGATTCTAGAAATGCAAAATTGTTGTCAAAATATGCTAGGGAGGACTAAGACCCGCTTACTATCTTCTTAGTCTCATTGTTGTTTTTGGGGAAAACACAAAACCTTCGAATGTCAAAACAAAATCTGAAAGAATCTTTGCAAAATACCTCTAGGAGGACTAAGATGCCCTTACTATCTTCTTAGTCCTTATCTGAATTTTTGTAAATTTGGAATGTGATCTTGAGGCCAAAGGTCTTCACTTCCTTATTCTCAGATCTCGGGTCCTGAAACTTCCAGATCTGATCTATAGGAGACTTTCCATGAAGATGACAACTTTTCAATGCAACTTTGAAACTTTGCAACTTTACACTTCAAATGATCTTCAAGTCTTCAACCTAAATCTACAAACACAAACATACAAGAGAAGAAAAACTTGTTGATTTGTTAGTGAATGGGGTTTTGTCTTGGTCAAACCCCTTGTTGGTAATTAAACCTTTGAATGAAATGGAATAATGAAGGGAAATGATGAATGAACAAAGTGCTATGTTGCAACTCACCAAACCCTTGTTATGAAATCTGCAAAATTATGTGAAGTGGATAGCTTGAATGTAGATCTTGAATGCTTAATAGATCTTGAATTGAATTGCTTGCTTGAATCAAAACCCTACATCACAAATGTTAGCTCAAAAATACACATGATGCAAGAATATCTTTGATGTGATGCTTGAATCTTGATGATGGTTCCAAATACTTGATGAATTTCTCTTGAATGCTCTTGTGAACTCCAACTTTCTATTATGAATTCTTTCACAAAAGTATTAGGTCACTTGATTTCTTGTTAGGTGAAAATGAGTGCAAGAACCTTGTATATATACTTATTCATGCTTAATATCTGAAATTACACCACAACAAGCCAACATTTGAAATCATTAATTAAAGGAGGCTAAATCCCTCCAAGATTTGAAATTAAATCTTGAAAATAACATAAGGGGGACTAAGATGCCCTAGGTGGTGTCTTAGTTCCGAGGCTTGAAACTCAGAGCACAGACTCCAAAAAGGGCGTTGTTTAAGATTCTTTTGAAATCAAGGTCCCAAGACCTTTGGAGGAAAAAGACGTCCTACATTTCGTTTTAGTCCCAAACCAAAAATCAAGGACACACAACCCAAAATCATTAAATTATCATTTACCCTTTGATGTTTGTCGGGATTAACCATAAAAATATATAATTTATTAGGCTTGTGGATGCAAAATAGGACCAATTAAGGCATAAATAAGGATAAACAAATCAAGGTGGGCCCAAACAAGTGTGAAAATGCAAGGGCATGCATTTTCGTACACTACACCATCACTGGACAGAGCTCACAAAACAGACTTCTAATGCAATGTAGATATTCATAATTTGGTGCCACATAAACCTCTTATGTGCTTTTGGTGTTTTGTATATTTATGACTAAGTCAAAGCTTTTAAATGCTTTGCAAATAGCTTTCAATACTTATTGACCAAGTCTTATATCTTCCCACACGCCTTTCTTAATATTGGATCTCATTTGCAAATATGGTATATCATAATAAATATTAATAGCGTTGCATAAATGTGTGCTTCATACTATGGTTTACATAGTATGCGCTTGGCATATAATAATATCAACACTATATATATAAACAACGCTTATTCAAACATTAGAGTATACCAATAATAATATAAATATATATGTATATGGATTGCATATATTTCATTATACATATATATATAATATACTTCATTCGATATTCAAATGCATATTCCGTATTACCATAATTCACGAATTGCTAATGCGTATGTATATGTATACACACACACACACACACACATATATATATATATGTATTAATATGCTCATATGGACACCTCTATTTTTTTCAATACATACACACACATTAATATATGTATATATATATGTGTGTGTGTGTGTGTGTGTGTGTGTGTGTGTGTGTGTGTGTGTATCATATATATATCACTGCCTTGATAATTAAACTCATATATATAAGCAATTATATCAATATATATATGTATATAAGAAGTGCATATATATTATAACTCATCATTAATTATAAACACACAAAGAAGAGCACACATAAGGAAAGAGACTCAAACAAATCATGATCAATCAAGAAGCTAGAGAATAAAACCAAAGTCATTCAATTCAAGAAAATAACCTATCTCAATCAAGGATGACTACCCAATTATTTCAAAAATTCAAGATTATGGCCAAAGGTAATTACCCGATTCATGGACTAACCTGACTCAAGTAAACCAAATTGGAATATGAGTGTGTGTGATAGCTAAATATTGTCTTATTAAGGGTTACTGAACCAAAACCTTCTCCTAAGTGATACTTCTGCTCCCTTTCGAAGGTGTGAACCTATACCTGCATCCAACTTAATACATTGCATAGGTAGTTAGGTGTTCACATGAAATCCACTTGCATCATAAAACATTAGAATATTCAAATTGAAATACATATACTTTCATTGTATTCCATCAATATAGACATAATTACTCCTTCAAAGCAATACATTTTAATACCTATTTCAGTATTTCATTCATTTATCCAAATCTTGATTTGCGTTCATCATCCTATTTACCCATGAAGGTAAAAGCAACTGAATAAAAATATGACGGGGTGTAACAACATGCCATTAGAAAGAGGTGGAATTATATATCTTGGTGAGGGATCTTTCACTTTACATGTTTATATTTTATATGTAATCCATTAATCATAGATTTGGAAGGAAGAATAATTTTTTGAGTTTGAATATTTGAGTGTGAATCGCAAGGGAGAAACTCAATACCTATAATTTGATCATCTACATTTGATGGTGAAGGTTGCAATGAAGGTAAACAAAAGGCATCTAAAACTACAAGGTATCACTTATTTTGTTGGTTGTCTCAATTTGTCATTGGCATTTCTGATTTAATGATATCAAAGGGGATTTAAGATTCAAGTACATTCATATGGTAGTTAGAAGCAATTATTGAATCTTATTTTTTAAGTCTTTCCAAAAATTTGAAGGCGTGAGAATGCAACAATAGGGTGTTGGTGATAAAATTTAGTCTATTTTTGGGTCAAATAATAGAATAAGTTAGATGCATCTTTGTAATAGAAGAGATAAGTTTATTATTTCTTGATTTGGTTTGAATTGTTGGTATTTGAAATAAAGAGAAAAATTAGAGGAAAGACTCCATACAAGAAAAATAGAATAGCTATCTCAAATACATTAATTTTTTTATTGTAATAGACGCATTATCAGTTGAACCGACATCCTTATGTATGCACACTTTTATGCATTTACTAATGATGCATTCAAATTCATTAATGTCTAAAATCTAAAGGATTCATATCATAGGTTGGAGGCATCATAGGTAGGAGGATCTTCATCATCTCAAGCTAGCTTCTCACTCAAAGATGATACCTTCCATTTAGAGGTAGGGGCATGCAATGATTTGTTGGTTTGTGGATAGTTGAATTCAAAAACCTGGTGAGTTATTTTTGGTCTATGGATATTTGAATCCACAAACTTGGTGAGTTGTTGGTCTGTGGATAGTTGAATCCACAAACTAACTATCGATAGATGAGTGTTGGTGATTTTATTGTGAATAATGAAGTGTGTCGCAATTCACAAGTGAAAATTGAATAATCAAAATATCTACCTAGACATGAGGAATTTGGGTTGATGTTGATGCAGAGTTGGATAATCAGGATTTGCCTAGACAAAGAAGTTTGGGTTGATGCTGATGTAGAGTTGGATAATCGGGACATTTACTTAGACAAAGAAGTTTGGGTTGATACTGATGTAGAGTCAAATAATCAATATATTTTTCTAGATAGAGAAGTTTATGCTGATGTTGATAACATTCTTTTTTTTTGTTTTTCCATTATGTAAACCTTAAGGGGGGGTTATGTTGGCATTGGTTGTCATTGATGTCAACATTTGAGGAGACTGTAGTGGTGTCAACACTTGTTGTATGTTGTTGATACTCTATGGTGATATTTTCATGATTGGATTTCATGTCTTTGATTTTGTTGATGTTCATGGTTAAATGACATGCCTTGTTTGATAAAAATTAAAGATGAATTAAGTATGGTTGCTATCAAAAGAGGTGATATCATGATGATATATTAAGATGGGGATTAGAAGCATTAAGGTGAGGATTAGAAGTAATGTTGATGGTGGATAAATGATGTTGATGGTTTCCATTATGTTGTAAGATCTCTTCTATTATTCTTATGCAAGTATGTGTTGCTGAAAGGAATTTTTTGTCTCTGCATATTGGTGAAAGGATTTACTACACAATGTTGCTTCGAAGACTATTTGGGAAAATTCTTTGCATTCCTCTACTGGTGAAAATAGGGTCTTGTAGTTTAGAATTCAATTTTTGTGTTTTGTGGATGTTGCACTCCTATCTTTCAGGTCACCAATGTTATTGAGGAGGTTTATGGTAATTGCAACAAGTTGGCAATTTTTGTTGGTTGTCTAGACTGGTCTAAAAAATGCTCCACATTTCTCCATAATGGTGTCTTTGCTCCTATGTCTTGGTGGATTTTCTCTCAGTGCTTATGCAATGTCTTAGTTCAATCTTCATGTGATGGTGTGTACTGCAAGTTGATCTTCTAATGTTTTATCTCATGGTTGTGTATTATGTGCTTTTGGGATGAAGTATTTTTTGTTTTTTTTGGGTTGTGGTAGTTGTTTGTGGCATGATGATGTGAAATAAGTGTCTAGAAGTGTCGTTAGATGTTCATGGAACATGTCTTTGTGATCTAAAAGTCAATGATTGATCTATTTGGTGTTGCATATTGTGTTGAGTTGGTCTTTTGGGAAGTTTGTGAATATCTGGTTGACAGGCTTGTTATCTTGCTTGTGTCGTGTGCTTGGGGGTCTGAACTAGCATATGAAGTTGTGTTAGGATGTATTTTGGTCTTGATATAACTTGTTGAGAACTACATTGAGTATATCTAGTTGCAAGTATGTTTTTGGGGTTAACTGGTATTGTGCTACACGTTTCCTTGTTGCCAGCTTGGGTTGATGTGCGCCAACATGTGAGTTGTTTGGGGTCACATTAGAAGATATAATAAGATTTTTTTTGGTCCTCTCTATCTTCTAGATAGGACCATATTTTTTTGTGGTCGACTTGTTGAAATCATTGTTTATATTATTTTTGGCTAACCTAATCGATGTTTTGAGATCTTGTGGAGGATATAAATGCAAGAACATTTCAGTTGCAATAGGTGTGAGAGTGTGGAGATGTGTGAATATGAATTGAAGTAGTGAGTCGTGAAAAGAAAAGGGAAATGATATTTAAAGACTCAATCAACAGAGTGTATTGTTGACATATGTTGCAATTCCTAAATCTTCATGTATCCTTCTCTAAGATAGTGAATCTCATCAGATCCTTGTAATTTGTATCTTTACCTAGGGTTATGCACCTTATTACTACAAGTATCTTATTGTAGAGAAGGGGGATTCACTACTCATGAGTCTCTTTATTCTCAAGAGAATCCCAAGGGGTGAACTTCCCTAAACTACCTCAAGGAACAACACAAGAGTTCTAGAATCCGAAGGAGTAAGTCACAAAGGTTTTCTAGACAAACTAATGAACTCTCGACCAAAGGATGGTAGCACAAAATAAGGATGAAATTGTGGTGCACTAGAGTCCTAGAGGCATGCTAGCATCTCGTATAAACCAAAAAGCAAGAATATCTCAGAAAACAACTTAGTGACTACTAACAATTAGATTCTTAAGAACTTACAAAATGCAAGAAGGTAACAAAATGTAACATAACTGCAATAAGTTAAATTCAATGATAGAAATAAAGAGTATAGAGAAAGAAAATGCTCACAACCACCCACATAATGAAGCCTCTAGCAATGAAATATCTTTAATACCTACAAATGTAAGATTGAGAGAAAATGTTGGGCCTATATAGGGATTTGCCTCAGTCAAACCCTTGTTTTGGTGTTTCTACCTCTACGGATAGCCAAATAGATAGAGAAAGTGAACAAAGTAAGAAAATATGGAGTGATAAAAGAAATCCCCCCTCAAGGAGGAGAACCCATATCACGAAGTATACATACAATAGATAGGAGATGTGTGAAATCCCAGGATGCTTGCAAGCACAAGATAAGGGAGATATCAGTTGCAAGACTTAAGGAAGCCAAAGAGAGAGGCAAAGATAGTTGCAAGATCCAAGAGAGTTGCAAATATTTTTGTAAGGATGTGAGAGTGTTTGATGTTGTTGTAATAAGTGAGAGATTTGTGCAAGCAAGAGATTAGAGAAGGAAAAGAGAGTGTATCCAAGAGAGAAATCTCCTGAGAGACAAATGAATTGAAAGAATGGATTAAAAAAAAAGAATGGGAGGGAAAATAATCTTCTTGAGTCGTTACAAGGAATCTTGGGCCGTAACCACTGACAAAAGGGGTTGACAAGTGGAAAACATGCTCGAAAACAACCATTTGAATGTTGAAAATTCATAGGATGCTAGTGTGGCATGCAAACATCTACGCAATGTGCTAGTGTCTAGACACATCACACTACAAAATGACAAGAACGGGAAAAGCATAAGGTTTGACGCAAAGCTAACATGCAAAGGTGGCAACTGAAAAGGGGTCCTGAGCATCTTGAGAGAGAAAAAGGTTGATGTAATGGCTAAAATGAGCCTACACAAGTTTTAAGGGAGTGGATACTAAAGTGGATACAATAATGTATGTGAAATTGCAAGGGGCACAATTTTACGACATTACACTTATATCTTTCCCTAAGTTTGTGCACCTTAGCCTACAAGTCCATAGGTAGTGATCTTTAAAATTGTAATTTTGTAAGCAGTGAGCTTTTATATTGAGAGATTTTTCTATGTGGTTTTTCCCTTCTTGGGTTTTCCACGTAAATCTGGTGTTATCTTGTGAATGTGTGTTCATTGCCTTATCTTTCATTATTGCTAATTAGATTAAGTGGTTCTGATCCGTGAATGATTTGTTGATATTGATAAGAGTCTAAATTTGTATATTTTTGAAGGGTTTATAATCTAAAAGGATATTTTTTTTGAAGATACTAATTCACCCCTCTCTCAATATCTGGGTGTGTTCAACAATTGGTATTAGAGTCAAGTTCCTCTAAAGAAGCTTAAATTCTTGAGGAAAGATCCGGTATGGTACATGATGGAGCTTACAAAGGTCCTAGGTTTGATGGGACAAATTATACCTTTTGGAAATTGAGAATGGAAGGCCATCTAAACTCTCTTGGGTTTGGTGTTTGGTAATCTTTCAAGGATGGTTACACTGCTCTTGTTTCTCCTCTAATAGATCCAACTAAGATTAGGTTTTATGAGAATAATTCCAAGATAAGAATGATATCTTGTGTGGGTTAGTTGATTCAAAACTTTTGAAGGTGATGAATTGCAGTTTTGTTAAGAATGTCTAGGGAAAACTTAGCAGCATCTATGAAGGATACAATAAAGTAAAGCAAGCCAAGATGAAAATTTTCAAGAGCATATTTGTGACCTTGATGATGATAGAGGATGGAGATATTTCTAGTTATATGCTTTGGTTGGATGAAGTTGTTACTGACATAAAAGGTATTGGTGGAGAAGTGAAAGAAGATGATATTGTGAAGAAGGTTCTGAGATCTCTCCCTAAATATTATAGTCATAAGGTGTCTTATATTGAAGAATATAAGGACTTGGATTATTATTTAGTAGATGAAATTCGTGGTGCTCTCATAGTCTTTGAATTAAGAGAGTTAGATAAAGATGTTCCAAAGAAGGAAGCTACATTTAAAACTAGTAAAAAGGTGGAAGATGAAACTAAAAATCAAAATGATGAATTTGATGAGGTAGAAAAAAAAATTGTGAGAATATTGAATAATTTATTGTCCCCAACAAAATATTTAATAATGATTTCAGATCTAAAAATTAAATTTGCTATTATGCCAAATTCACTGAAAACACCAAAACTTGTCAACTAGTCTTGCATAAAATGAACAAAAAATGTATGAGATCATCAAAGAACACCATAAAGTTAGTTTTTTGATATAAAGCAGCTAGTACAAAGGTATGAAATTCAAATTTACAGCAGCAATCCAAACTATGGCTTCACACTCCAAAAATCACACAAATCCACTCAACAAAGGCAAAATGGGACTACCTGATTCACTCCAAATTATCCAATTGAAACAAATTGCTAACCCAATTGAAAAATATGAATATTAGAGCTATTAAAAACATGATAACTTTAGAATAATTTTGTGTCAGCTTACAAAACCAAATAATCATGCAACTATGTTGGAAAGCACTCAAAACCACACCCGAAGAACATCTAAAACCACACATGCAAAACTCTTGAGACCAAACTAGCAATAACCAACTTCTCCAATCTAATTTGAGCCTCTAAAATAGATGAAACACAACTATTTCAATGAAATGAAATAGGGAAAACTCTAAAAAGCTCCACAAAAGAAAATTGGACAATCATGCACACTAAAACTGAACAAACTCTTAAAATTATTGAAACAATTGAATTCTTTGAGCTCCAATACAACATCTGAATAAGATTTCTCCTAGAGACCCTTGGAACCACTTTCCTTGAGCCTAAAATATCCATGGTTTATCATCCCTAGAGATTGGTATTCATAGGTTTACTAGCCTTTTAAGAAACAAGTCGAAGCTTTGTCAAATATGCAAACAAGAATAATAAAACTTGGAGCCAAAACCAATAATATATGAAACCAATTTTGAAACTAAAATTAGGCACCAAAATACCACTACCAAGGAAAATAAACTTTCCTTTTTCCAAGTGTCTCCTAACTTCCACAACTCCCAATAAGTTGCCAACTTTACCAAAACTACCAATTACCACTAAAAGCCAACAAACGGTCCATGTGAAACTTCTAAATTTCCACTTGCAAAAATGAGGGAATATATTTAAATTAAATATCTTTTGGTGTTTAAATAATAATCTAATCTCAATAAAATCACCAAATTTATTATTATTTCCCAAACTATCTGTGAACCCCTAAACCTGCACTTGCACAAAAACAACAAAAAATCACAATGTTAGATCATAATCAATCAAGAATGAAATATTCCCCATGAAATCCATTTACTAAAAATTAAACTAGGAAAATGAAGAACAAAATAAGTAAATCCTAATTAAGTGAGCAAACTAGTGATCCCATGGGGGAATTGGTGTCAATTAATGTGTTGAAATTGGCCCTTTTCCAACTCCTAAATTTCAATATTGATGTGTGTGGATTGATCAAATCTCCTAAATGAGATTTTGGCATAACCTAGTTATGGAATTTTGAAAATGGTGAATATGTGGAATGAAGTGCATAAAATTGGCTCTCAATGTCAAGAGAGTAACTTTGCAAGAGATTGTGGATGAATAATGAGAAGATAAGTCTTCCATTTATAGATTTGAATTTGGAAGAAAAAACAAGATTTGGGCAATGTGGGACTAATTTTCACCTAATGGCCAAATTCCACTTGTCACCATGTGAATGGTTGATGGTTGTGCACATTGTGGCCAAAGTGCCAATAAATGCAATTAAGTGGAATTTTAAATTGAGGAAATGACATATGAGAGAGAAAAAAGAATGAAATAAATGTCACTTGGCTCAATGCACAAGGACATGTAAGAAGAGTGAATGTCTTGTTGGAAATACCCATCCACTTGGACTTTTTGAATTCAAACTTGAGGGAATATTCCCTTTTTATGCCATGTGAGGGAAAATAGAGATTTAATAAATGACTTAAATCTATTTTCATGTGCAATTTGCATTCTCTAGAGGATTTTAGTAATAGGGATTAACTTAATCAATATTTTGATTAATTTAGATGATTTGACAATTTTGACTCAAATTGATGAATTGATTTAAATCAAAATTGAGAGGAAATGATTAATTAAATAAATGATTTTGATTTATTTAACTAAAAGGGGAAATGTTAGATTAAATTAAATAATGTTTAATTTATTTAATTTAATAAGAAGACTTCAGAGACTTTAATCAAATAAAATGATTTATTTAATTAAATAGAGACAAGGTTAATTAAATTAAATTGATTAATTTAATCAATGGAGGAGAAAGACTTAATCAAATAAATAATGATTTATTTAATTAAGAGACAAAAGGTGATGATAATCTGAGAGTGTGATTCGGGAAGAAATATCGTTAGAAATCAAGATCAAGTGTGTCAAATCGAATTGTACATTTTCCATGTTTACATTTTGCCCCTCTTTGAAACAATGTGCTTGTTGCATTGATTCAAAGAATAAACTGATGTGATCAAAGTTCAAAGTTTCTCGATTTTTTCAGATGCCCCACTACTGCCCCAGCGAAAAGATATTGCTGGTATATTGCCCCCTCGAGAGATTGAATATTTTTTTTTATTTTTTGGATGATCTCGCGAAAAAAAAGAAGACAAGGTGTCTGACAGGTTCAGAAATACCCCAGATTGCCAAAAAATGCATTAAAATGCCAAAAATGATGCAAAATGGCCCTTGGTTGGACAAAAACGAGATTGGGGGACCAAAACCCTAACTGGAAGGCTAAATTAGGTTTAAAAAACCCTAATTTTTAGGCTTACATAGACCTTGAGAGGTCACTTTCAATACATTTGCATACTTAGCCCTTTGAAAATTTCACACTTTGAGCTTTGAGTTCCGGTCGAAATGGGGCAATGACAGCTTCCCAGGCACGTGTCGAAGAGAGTACGAGTGCACCAATGACTAGTCAGTGCAGGACCTGTGGTATGTACCCCTATCCCAACTTTCATTTTTTTTCATTTTACATGCATTAAATAGGGTCGAAGTCAATTTTAAGTTGAGCGGTGCTATATAGCCCCACTGAAAATGCTTTATTAGTGTCGCGTGGTCCTGTATTGGACCACATATGCAAATAGCATCGCATGTCTCAATTGGAAATTAGGGTTTGTCGGTCAAACTCCGTCGCATATGATAATTCAATCTCGTGACACAATTAGGGATTTAGGGTTTTGCCACAAAGTCGACCGCATATGCAAATAGCATCACGCGACCCACTTTGGAATTTAGGATTTTGCAAACTCTATCGTGACGATGCAGTTTGGAACTTTCCAAACTGCATCGCATTTGAAAACAACGTCGTATTTATTGTTTTAAATGCAAAAATTCAGCAGAGGTAGATTTTTTTACGGGATCGTGACGCAATGGCTTCCCTTATGTAGGAGGATCTTGATGTACTTCACTCGAGGGAGCATAAATGGTCATTGCTCAGCAGATTGCAGGGTATGCATGAGTTGCTTCAGGAGCAACTTGGTGTCCTTGGTCTTTGGTATGTTGTGTACGTCCCTCCTGTTCGAGCGTATTTAGGCATGATGACAGCCTTGGCCAAACGGTGGCACAACGAGACTTTTTATTTCCATTTCCCTACTGGTGAGGCTACCATTACCCTCGAGGATGTCTAACGCATCCTCTGATTACCTATCCATGGAGCCAGAGTCATCTATGAACCAAATGCCGACAGGGAGGCTTGCTATGGTGTTATGGAGCTTGATGAGATTCACTTCTTCGATGGGAAAATCGACTTGGAGAGATACCGTGGTAGCGTACCCATTTATAGGTTGATCATTGTTGCTATCATTTCAGGCCTTGTGGCACCCAATCGGCGGGGCCGATACTTTAGTCCAGGCTGGGGACTGACATGAGAGCAGATGGTCTGCCGCAGGGAGTGTTTTGCTTGGGGACCAGTATTATTGGCCTCTTTATATAGGGATCTTCATGAGTTTATGTACTTGGATAATAGGTCCCTAGGGATTGGAGTTACTCTATTACATGTCTAGGCATGGGAGCGGATCCCAGTGCTTTGCCCAAATGTTACACCATTTATTCTTGAGATTGATGATCCTGTTGTTTGGTGATACGGCGGGGAACAAATCCACTTTACCCACACTGACACAGGTGGTCTTGCACACTGGCGATGAGTTCTCGATGAGATGAGAGAGTTCGTTTGGAGGCCTTGGATGGGCATTGGCCCATGGTATGATGATGTTTAGAAGTTGTTCTATGCCCGATAGGACAGATGGATGCAGGGTCGAGAGCACACTATGATTGAGAGATATCTTCTAGACAGGGTGGCCCGATAGTTTGGAGAGATGTAGGACAGGCCAAACGACCAGTACATGGCGATCTTTGCCCATACGACTAGAGAGACAACATGGGGCTAGCCCATTGCGTCAGCTGAGGCAGTGTCCTCTTTCAGACAGTCGATGGCCCGACTGTGGCCATATGATCAGGGGCCAGCAGATGTAGGGGTTACTCCAACATACAGAGCTTGGTTCAGGCCTCCCCTAAGATTGACAGTTCCTGGTACAGTGCTCCTAGGACGGAGACCCAAAGGTAGGACAGCTGGTAGGGGCAGAGAACAGGGCAGAGGAGGAGGTGGACCACCTCCTTGTCAGACACCTCCTAAGGATTCAGCACAACAGTCACCTCCCTGAGTAGGGGGGCAGGATAGTTAGCTGAGAGAAGTCACGCAGTAGCAGCCAACAATGCAGCCAGACCATAGAGATGCATTGATCCAACAGTTGCAGGGTCAGGTTCAAGTCTTGACAATAGAGAGAGATCAGGCTAGGCAGTAGGTTGCAGCAGTTACTATCGAGAGGGATCAGGAGATTGGTCGGTAGAGGCAGCTAGAGAGCACAACTTCCTCATCCTGGGGTCGGTTAGTTGCTCTACAAGCATACAAAGAGGTGGTCAAGGAGGTCGAGTATTATCGACAACACTATAGATAGGCAGTGCCAACAGTAGGCCGAGTGCCATATTTCTCTCAGCAGACAGGGATGAGGCCCCTAAAGGATCACAGTGAGAGGCAGGTGGGAGAGGGCAGTAGCTAGCAAGGCTAGCCCTTTGATCACATACAATTATCATTTTTGATTCATGGGCCTCGATTACTTGCCCCTTTTTGTACTATATACCTTGATTACACACTAGATCCTATTTTGTATCATGACAACATGTTCCTTGATGATATATATGAAATGATTTTCCTTTATGAAATGTTTTGCAGTGTATGATATGCAGATGCATTTTAATTTCCTATATGCTATGAGATGTTTATATTTCTTATGCTCATGCGATATGATGTATGTTTCTAATGGATGTGCTTCTTTTTGTATCTTTTTCATGCATTTTTAATGATGATCCTATGAATGTGATGTATGCTAATAATGGTGTATTGATGTGCAAATGGTAATGGATGCTAATGATTATGTATGATGCAATGCTTTCTTAAGATGCTTAGAATAACAAATTTATATTATTCCTCATAACTTAAGATAATGATATGATGCAATATGTTTTTTATGCTAATGATTTGGTGGATTTAGAGTGTATGCATTGGTGATGTTCTAATTACTGTCATGATACCATGTTAGTATGGAAAGAAGATAGAAGAACTTAGAATCAAAGAGTTAGTTAGGATGGTGGTGATTTGCTTATCAGGAGACGAGATTTTCAAAGGGTCAATTACGTTATGTTTGATAACACACCTAGGTACGATGCATCAAGGTATAAAGAACTAAGATGGCATTGTATCCAATGTGATGGACTTTGACTTGACAATCAAATATGAGTATTCTTGTTCACACTTAGCATGCATACTTCATTCAGGATGTGGTTCAAACATTCTAAACATCTCGAGCCAAAACATAGGAAAGCAAGCTTTCCTATGTGGTCAACAAGATATCTAAAACATCCTTTCCACAAACCAAACAAAATACATATGACTAAGTTATTTTACAAGTGTATCCCACAAGTGCAATAGATAGAAAAGATAATGATCTTTGCCCCATTCCTTTCTCTCTAAACCTCTTTTTGTTTAGGCATCATCGAGAGGTCCTTGGAATGAACACAAAATAAGATAAGCCAAGAAAAAAGACCAAATAAAGCAAACAAACAAGCTAATGTTCTTCATACCACTAGCCAAGACTAAAATATTGTGGGGTACTCGATGCTTATGTCCATCGTGGGAAGGATTCATCCTAGAACATGTTGTGATCAGGGTTTTGATGGGACTGATTGGGTGATAAGCTATTGATTTTCTGAGTTGACCAACTTGCTTGCTTACTGACTTAGACTTTTGAGACTCTGACGGTTAGGTGTTCACTTCTGAACCTGCTAGACTTGCTTTTGTCTGACTCACCAAAGGGTGAGAGTGATGACTGATTTTATTATGAGTGATGAAAATCCGGGTGAAAGCGAGATGAAATGGATGCACCATTTTGGATTTTTCAAATATTTTGAGGCTATTTTTGGTATTTTTGAAGTGTTTTGAAAATGTTTTTGGTATTTTCGAGATTTACGATGAAGAGACTAACTAAAAGACCTATCCTAGGGGTCTCGAGAGCTAATCCATAGATTAGCCTTGCCTACGTTATACACGCAGAGACCACATAGTTCAACTGATGACAAACTTGACTCAATGATGAGATAGGTGGGCAAACGGGTTGCCATTTTATTGCGACAGACGCCTAAGGACCGACCTAAGATGTCTCGGGGGATGATCAAAGATCAACCTTGCCTATGTTCAAGCTCAGAGACAACGTAGTTCAGACAAGGTGGAAGACTAACAAGACTTAATGATGGATGTTTTAAAGATTTTCTGAGATTTTTGATATGTTTTTGTATTTTTTGATGAATTTTTTGAATACAATTAGATTTGGCACACTTGATCTTGATTTCTAATGATATTTCTTCTTGAATCACACTCTCATATTATCATCACCTTTTGTCTCTTAATTAAATAAATCATTATTTATTTGATTAAGTCTTTCTCCTCCATTGATTAAATTAATCAATTTAATTTAATTAACCTTATATCTCTGTTTAATTAAATAAATCATTTTATTTGATTAAAGTCTCTAAAGTTTTCTTATTAAATTAAATAAATTAAACATTATTTAATTTAATCTAACATTTCCCCTTTTAGTTAAATAAAGCTTTATTTACACTTGACGCCTGTTTGCCAGGTTTTCACCAAGGTACTTGTCCAAAGCGCCACCAAAGTGGTTTTCACTAGAGGACGATTTTTTTCTTTACTGTTTTCAATCCTTTTTCTGATTTTTTTAAGGATTTTTTGTATTTTTTGGTTGTATACCTTGCAAGTTTTTTAGGCGTAAAACTTTTTGAGATGGGAGCTGTTCAGAGGCTCCTGCAGAGGCTCACCTTCTGGTGTTGCTAATTGATATGCTCCTGATTTATAGCTAGTTGTGATGACAAAAGGTCCCAACCAGTTGGGTTCAAATTTACCTTTGCTCTCTGGATTCGACACATTCCTTTGGTTCTTTTTTAGCACAAGTTCGCCAACTTGGAAGGTGTGTTGCCTGATCTTCTTGTTGTAGCTGTGTTTCAGGTGATTCTGATAGACCTGTAGATGGTTGAGGGAATCCATGCACCATTCATCTAATAATTCCAACTCATTCAGTCGTGAGACCTTGTATTCTTCATCCGTCATGAGGTTTTGCAATGATATTCTTAGTGACAAAAGCTCAATCTCGATTAGGAGGATGGCCTCCGATCCGTAGACCAAAGAGAATGGGGTGGCACCTGTTGGCATGCGGATGCTGGTGCGGTAGGCCCAAAAGGTGGGATTTAGCTGTAGATGCCAGTCATGACCAGAGTCATTGACTATTTTCTTATGGATTTTCATAATGGTTTTATTAGTAGCTTCTGCTTGGTCGTTGCCTTGTGGGTAATATGGAGTGGAAAAGCGATGTTGGATTTTGAATTTGTCACATAGGTTACGAACATTCTAATTCTTGAAAGTTGTCCCATTATCAAAGATAATGGATTGAGGGACACCATATCGGAAAATTAAATAGTTCAAGATGAACTTGGATATCTATTTTTCGGTGATGTAGGTCATGGGAATTGCTTTGACCCACTTTGTGAAATACTATGTGGCAGTGATGATGAACTTGTGGCCGTTGGATGAGGTGGGTGTGATTTTTCCTATGAGATCGAGCCCCCATTGCGAAAAGGGCCATGGTGTAACAATAGGATAGAGTTCTTGAGCTGGTGCATGAATAAGGTCTCCATGTTGCTGGCACTATAGACACCTTCTGACAAAGTCATGTGCCTCTCTTTTCATTGTTGGCTAGTAGTACCCGGTTCTTAGTAACTTCTTGGCCAAGTTCATACCGCTCGAGTGTGAACCGCAGGTGCCATTATGTACCTTAGTAAGAGCAGTCAGGGATTCCTTAGGTTTTAAGCAACGTAATAGGGTTTCATCAATGCTTCTACGGAAGAGGGTTTCCCCTAGGATGAAAAAATGTGAGGACCTTTTAACAAAGGTTCGTTTGAGGTTCAGAGTAATATCGGTTGGGAGGACTCCTAGTCTTAGGTAGGTGTAGATGTCGTGATACCAAAGATCACCGAGACCAACAAGTTCGCACGCATATTCCGACTCTGGTACCTCGAAAGTGGGTACGAGAAGCTGCTCTATCAATAATTCATGTTTTGAGACATTGCGAGGGATATCTAGTAAGGATCTGATTGTTGCCATGGCATCAACTACTCTGTTGTTTTCCCTCAATATCTACTCAAAGGTGATATCAATAAAATATTCTTTGAGGCTTTATACTAATTTCTTGTATGGTGTGAGCTTATCATCCTTAGCTTGGTATTTGTCATTGACTTGGTTGATAATAAGATTTGAATCTCCATAGACCTTTAATGCCATGATTCACCACTGTGCTACAATATTGAGACCTATGGTTAAAGCCTCGTACTCTGCAATGTTGTTGGTACAGGGGAATGCCAATTTGTAGGATCTAGGTATACAATCCCCCTATGGGGTGATGAATAAAACACCGGCTCCTGACCCATGTTGTGTGTGTGAATCGTCGAAGTAGAGTTTCCAGTGATCGGCTATGCTGATATTAAAGATGGGCTCGTCTGCAAATTCTAATATGAGTGGATTCTCTGCATAGATGGGAGCTTCTGCTAGTTGGTCTATAATGACTTGTCCTTTTATTGCCTTTCGCTCCACATATTCAATGTCATATTCTGATAGTATCATGACCCACTTAGCCATGAGCATAGCTTTTGATAGTAGATACTTTAAGGGATCTATCTTGGCGATGAGTTTGATTTTGTGTGCTAGCATGTAATGTCAAATTTTTTGTGAAGAAAACACTACTGCTAGACATGATTTTTCAATGAATGAGTAGTTTAACTCATGGCCAACCATTGTTCTATTGATATAATAGATGGCCCTTTCTGTCCCATTTTCATCGTGCTGAGCTAAAAGAGCCCCCAGGGCTACTGTTGTTACTGAGATGTATAAGATCAGTGGTTTTCCTGCAATGGGTGGCATTAATACTGGTGGCATGAGTAGATATTCTTTGATTTTGCTAAATGCATGTTCACACTTTTTATCCCACTTATATGCTACTCCCTTGTGGAGTAGATGTATATGCAATTTGTTTGTCTGCCAGTTGCGCTATGAACCTTCGAATGGACTGGAGTCTGCCTTGCAATCCTTTGAGTTGTTTCAATGTCCTTGGTGCTTCCATGTCAAGGATTGCCTTAACTTTTTTGGGATCCACCTCTATTCCCCTCATCGATACTATGTATCCCAGAAGTTTACCTGATTGTACCCCAAAGACACATTTCTTGGGGTTGAGCCTGACCTTGTACTTTTCCAATCTGTCGAAGATGTCACTTAGGGTTGCTATGTGGTTTTGTCTCTTCCTTGATTTTTCCAGTATGTCGTCCACATAATCTTCGATGATTTTGTGTATCATGTCATGGCCCTCTGATATGTAGCCCCTGTAATTTTTAGCCCAAATGGCATCATATTCCAGCAGTAGGTGCCCCATGGACATGTAAATGTTGTCTTATGTTGGTCTTCTTTTGCAATCATTATCTACTTATACCTCGATAAGCCATCCATCAATGATAGCATCTCATGTCTGGTTGTCATGTCCACTATCATATCAATGTTAGGTAGTGGAAAATCATCCTTAGGACATGCTTTGTTGAGGTCTCTGAAGTTTGTGCAAATACATATGCCCCCATTTGGTTTTGAAACTGGTACAAGATTGGACACCCATTCTGGATAGTCGATTGGGCGTATGAGTCCAACATCTAGGAGTTTCTGTAATTCTACCTTGACTAGCAAGGCTATCTAGGGATGATTTTTTCTTAATTTTTGTCTTACCGACTTCACTCCAGGGTAAATAGCCAAATGATGAGCCACAACTTCTGGATCCAGACCTGGCATGTCAGTATAGGTCCATGCAAAATTTACATTCCTTTCCTTCAGAAATGTTGCTAGTAGTTCTTGTTCTTCTATCAGGAGCGACTCAACATAGAAAGTGATTTGTGGTGTTGTCTCTGTTCCCAAGTTGAGAGGATTACACTGTCCTACCGAGACTGTTGATTTCTATTGATGCAGTGCAGTAGGGGGGAGATGGAATCCTTCATCCTATGGCACCTAAAAGAGGTTTTCACCATTGGATGCGTCCTTTATTTTTAATTTTTTGTGGTTAGAGAGTGCCATAGTGTGGTTTTCACTCAATAACTTCGAGCTTATTCTTGTTATTTTTCTTTTGCGACTGAATGACTCAATCATCTCCCCGTAATATGCTTGAATGTCTAATGTGATGTTGAAACCCGCCTTGTGATCGCCGCACAAAATTGCATCCCTTAGTCCCATGAATTCTGAGAGAGCCTCATCATTTTCGAAAGAGTCTAGAATTGGCAGTCCTTGTTGGTCATGATCGATGAGTTGAGGATATACTAAGTTGATTTTGTGGGTTGGTTGGTTTGACTCAGCGGGTGAGGTACTAATCATTAATAAGGAGGAATCCTCAAAGAACATGGGAAGGCCTGCTATGGTATCATCATCGTCACTATTGGCGCAAACATCAGTTACGTCAAAAGTGAAATTGTCAAGTGGGATACCTGTGCATATAGGTGGTCTAAGGGTGGTTGTCGATACTTGAGAAGAGGACCTGATTGCCCTACTAGGGGTACCTCTGCCACGTATGGTTATACTAGGGGGAGTACATCTAAGGCCAATGTTCCTCATTCTTCTTTCTACAATGATGGGCTCCAGTCGTCCATCACTATTCCTTCCAAGGCTTTCATTTCTAATGTAGCCCATACTAAGAATTATTTGTAGCCCTTTGTTGGATTTATCCATAGGTAATGTGGGTGTGGGTCCTGCATCACGGTATATCGTGCTTGAAATATCTTCCTCACCAACATTTTTCTGACTTAGGTCTCCCCAATGGTGGAATCTAGAGGGGTCTTCCCTAAGGGTGTGGACGGGTGTTTCGGTTGATCAAGATTACCCATGTGACCTAGGAGATTGTGGTAACTCTCCTACAACAAATGCACTCTTCTTCATTATGTAGTCTCCGCATCCGTTGTCCTGAATCATGAGTTTGATGTCAGATATATCAGGGATGACGGGTGTCTTTATCGCAGAAGTGGAGGCGAGGTTAGATGGGTCGATGTATACAATGGATGGGCCTTCATCATTTCTTGGAACTTGGGGGATTTTATAAAACTTGGCTTCCAAGTTTTTGCATTAGGCGAATGGTTCGAGATCCTCGTGTATAGTGACCTCCTCATTTTGGTACAAGAATTTGATGCATTGATGATATGTTGAGGTCACTGCCTTCATTTCGTGGATCCATGGATGTCCTAGGAGGATGTTATATGGTAGGTCGAGGTCAAGGACCTGACAGGTAGTCTCCATGGTTGTTGGTCCCACTTGGATTGGGATTTTAATAGTGCCTTGAGACACTCTTTCTTGATCATCATATGCTCTTATAGTGATTCTTTTGTTCTTGTTAATGGAATCCTCGCCGAATCCCAAGTTATTTATAAGTTTGAGAGAGAAAATGTTAAGGCCTGCACCTCCATCCACCAAGACCCTTTTAACATTTTTTTTGTGGATCAACACTTGAAGGTGAAGTGCACGATTATGAGATGGTTGGGGGGGAAATATTGATTGGAGAATGTAAGGAGATTTGGGGTAACGATATTATCCACCATAACCTGAAACTGTTCTATGTCAAGGGTGGCGGAGATGGTGGATGCCGCTAACGCTTCATCAAGAATTTGCCTATGGGCAGCGAAAATTTTTAACAGTTCCATGATGGAGATTTGTGCGAGGGTTCTCTTCAGCTGGTCGATGACACTATAGTCATAGGGAACGGATTTTGTATTTATAATGGGGGTCTTAGATGGTTGTGATACCCCTGCAATGGTGACCTTGCCACCACGTGTGGTGACTCCACAGTCGGTGTTGGCTCCATTGACATTAATAACCATGACCATTTCATCTACACATGTGACTATCTCTTCATATACTAGGTTAACACTAGCATATTTTTGCTTGCCTTTTTTGTTTCCCTGACTATTTCCTTGATTATGATTTGGCATTATATTTGTGTATATCTTGAGGTCGTGGTTCCTAGCTGGTTGTTCAACGTTTATGATCTTGTCCTTGATGAGGTCTTGGATGATATTCTTTAGCCTCATGCAATTTGCGGTCGTATGTCCCTTGATCTTGTGAAAATCACAAAGGAGTTTTTCATTGTAGCATGGCGGTTTGGTCATGGGTTTCGTGTATTGCTCAAAGTTGGAGACTTTAATAAGGTTTTCCTTGACCAACTTCACTATGGATTCAATTGATTCTCCAAGAGCTATGAACTTTCGCTTGGGAGGATACTTGTTTCGGGGAGGTGGTCCTCCTTGATTGCCCAAGTTATTGATTTGGTTGGTGGGAAGTGGTTGTTGTTGTGCTACTACTGTATTAGTTTTCACATTATTGTTATTGTGATTGTGATTCTGTGGTTGGTGATGAGTTTGGATGTTTGGTTTAGGAGCATTTATGACCACTTTAGCATCGACCACTCCGTCGTTTGTGATATTTTTGTTCCTCGACCACGTTCGAGGTTTATCATTATAATTGTTGGACGAGCGGTTATCCTGTGGTGGATTAAATGTTGATGCGCTTCCTCACACAGTAAGGGCTCTTTCGATGTTGAGTGCCTTTGGGATTAATTGATTGTACAATGTGATGCATTGCATTTTAAAGTAGAACACCAAGTTTTCACCTAGATTGGATATGATTATGCAAACTTGTTGTTCTCCTGGCATGGTCCACTTGCTCTGATTGGCCTTGGATCACCATCTTTGCAAGAAGGATGTGAATAACTCTCCTTTTCTTTGTTTGAGAATTGATAGTTCTTCCAAACTAACATTTGCACCCATGTTAAATGCGTAGTTTTTAAGGAAAGCTTCCACAATTTCCTGGAACATTTTGATGCCTATGGGTAGGCGAGAAAACCATTCCATGGCAGGACCAGACAAACTTCGAGGGAAAAGTCGCATTAGATATGTGTCATCGTATGCGACCTCCATTCAATGTACTTGAAATTCCCTAACGTGATTTTCAGGGTTTCCCGTCCCATTATATTTATCAAATTTGGGATCTCAAATCCCTTTGGGAATGGTACCATTGTGAGACTTCTATCAAAGAGAGAGGGACACAAATTCCCTGACGTTTTGGATGTTTTCCCTAATTGGAGGTCCAACACTTGCTATGAGAGCAGCTTGATTTTTGCTGCAACATCGTTTTGTGGATCAGGGGGTGGGATGAATGTGTTTTGAGTTGTTTGCGGTGTTTGATTGATGAGAGGGGTACTAGTAGGAGTCTACTGCAAGCTCTGTTGTGCATTCAATGCCTGTTGATATGCCTACATTTGCCTCAACAATGCTTGTTGTTGATCTTGTTGCTGTTGTTCCAACAAAGCTTGTTGTTGGTCCATCTGTTGTTGTTCCCCTAAAGCTTGTTTTTGGTCTAGCTGTTGTTGCACCATCAAAGCTTGTTGTTGGTTGAGATGCTGTTGCGCCAACAAAGCTTGTTCTTGGTCTAGCTATTGTTGCACCAACAGTGCTTGTTGTTGGTCTAGCTGTTGTTGTGCCAACAAATCTTGTTGTTTAGCTTGTTGTTGTGCCTAAAAATCTTGCAGGGCTTGTTGGTATGCTTGCTGATGAATTTCTTGCAGTTGCGCTCGGTATTGTGCTTGCGCCTATTGAGCCTGGTGCTGGGCTTGAGTTTGAACTTGTACTTGTTGGGCTGCTTGTGCAGTTTGCTAGGCTTGTGCAACTTGTGTAGCTTTTTGGGCAGCTAGTTGTGCTTGTGCTTGCTGAGCATCCTGTTGTGCATCTTGTTGGTTTTATTGCAAGGGAAGAAATATCACAACATGTTGAAAGTGTGGAGTATCTACAAGAGGTGGCGAGCATATTTTAGAACAACATACCACAAATGCAACAAGATATTTCCCTTCCTCTACCACAATAAATCAAAAAATTGGTGGATGGCCTACAAGCATATTTGTAGTCACAAAAGGACAAGCTACAATAGGAAGCTCAAGAGGAAATTTTGAAAAACAAAGTAGAGGAGGAAAAAAAAAGTGTGCTACAACTCAATCCCAATTGGAAGTACAAATAAAGAAAATAGAAGGGAGTATAATGAAGGAAACATGCTATACCAATTTTTTCTTGAGTGGCCCAACCTCACTAAGAACCTAAAGGACCAAATTACTCAACTAGAATCCCAAATAGTGTAGATCGTCTCCTCATTCAATCCACTAAAAGATATGGATGGTGTAATAAGAGCATAGAAAGAGAACCTATACACTCAGCTACAACAAGTTCAAGAGCAAAGGGATCAACTAAATATGCAAATTAAACAACTAAGGGAGACAATCAACATAAAATTGACACACTTAATTAGAATCTTGGGGGAGAAAAATAATGCAACACAACAAATACATATATCTAGTAGTCTTGCGAAGGTAGAGGCAACAAAAATAAGCACCCATGGACACATAAAAGTCCTACAATAAGCAAGGTAGTAATGGGACACTGCACCCGTACAGTTAAAAATCATGTACAAACATATTATTTTTGAAAACTAAACAACATGTCTTGAAGACAAGACATCATTTTAAAAGGGGGATGATGTTAGCAGGTCATAGGGAAACTCCAAAAATATACTGCAAGCTACCGCATAGGACTTGCAGAACTTAAGGAAAACATAGTAGACTAAGTAAGATGTGTCCTATAAGGGTCATGTCTCTCTAAGAGACATTGTATAAATGTATGCATGCAATAGATGTAAGAGATAGATGGGAAGATAAGATAATGATAATACAAAGCAAAGACTAAGACCCGCCATTGCAATTGTTATATACACACACACACACACTCACATATACAAAGATATAAGGGTTGATAAATAATGTGTTATGAATGAATGTGATTCTTATTTAAATTACATATGGAATGCATTTAGATATAGTTTTCCCTCCTGCAATTACTCTTTTCTCTCATTCTATCCTCTGGGATATAAGCAAACTACATAAGGGATATTAGGGTACATATCTCCTTACTACAATTCCCCTTTTCCTCTTGTCAACAAGTATTTTACCTATCTAATCCACTAGTAGGTCCTATTCACATGTTAAGTTTACTTAGGTCCTAGGAATCTTTCTAGAAATCTTAGTTGTCATTTAGATCTTATATTATCTTAAGTCATTTACTTCTTGTGTCCTAGGTCATTTAATATTAATTGAGTTAGTTGTCTCATGTTATAGGATTAAGACACATGTCACGATCTTATTTATTCCTATTTCTCACCTTGTCTATATAAGCAAGGCTCTTGTACCTTTGTAATCATGTAATATCAAACAAGTTATTATTTTGCCATTCTCTCTTGTGGAAGGTTATCTTTTATTTTGTAGGTGATCTTAAGGCATGTGAGCTAATTTTTAGATCATAAAAAAATGATGTCACTAGTGGGGCTCTTACATATTCCACTTTAGAAGTACCCCTAGGAGGATATTGAACATATTTTTTAGACTTTGGAGGCTTTGAAATAATTTTTAGATCTTGGCCCCTAGAGCTTCAAGAAAGCTATATGCCACCCTTCCTCTTTTTTGTAGGAGGCTATGAACCAATGACAGGTTGAGTGGAGAGTTTTGGATTGGGAGAGACCAAAGGGTAGTCCCAAATCTTATGTTTGAAGGATTGAAAATGATAGCAAGTATTCATAAAATTTAGGTAAAGTACATTTTGAGCATATCTAATTTTCCAATTTGGATATCCATAGTCTCCTTTAAATATTTGGAGAGATTCACGTCAACACAAATCCATTGTTGAGGACAAGTTGATTAAAACCATTTTGGTTCAACACAAACCACAATGCCTAAGGAAGAGACTATTTGGCTTAGAAAATTCTAGCACAAGGGTAACATAGGGAAATCAACCCAAATAGGGAATCAAAGGGCCTTTTCATCAAATATGACAAATTCTTGGGTCTAGGGTTTGAAAACCAACAAAGAGGAGTAAATAAGCCAAGGGCCATGATTGAAAATGGCCTCAACATGGTTGGCTTCAATAAGATGAATAAGAAAAAAATCTTTAGTAAGGTTTTGCATGACATCAATGGGAATCCCTTGTAGAACCCAACCTTTGTTGACTGAGTCCTTGAGCATGCTTTTAGGGGGGACCCTTCCCACAAAATACCCTATCAAGGTAAAATTTTCTAACCATTGATTTTCATTATCAAATTCATGAATGTGAAGAACAACATTTGAGAGCATTTTAGGGGATGTACCTTGTGAAACACTTTGAGGACACACTTTTGAGGTCACTTGAACGAGGGTGACATTGATAGCCATTGTTAATCTTTTAGTTCTAGCAACAACAACTGTGGCGTTATGAAAGGATGATGCTATTTAAAAAAGATGAGATTGCTTGTATGTGTGACACCTTGAATAATGCCACAATAGATTAAAACAAGGGCTAAAAGATCATGCTTCAAAAAGTAATATAAAATGGATTCCAACAAAACCAAAAAAATCATATTAAACAAACTCTCCCAATAAATCATATGAAACAAACTCTCCCAACAAATCTTATTTATCATCTAATTTTAAAAAATACGAAATTTCAAAAATATTACTGAAAACTCTCTCATTTTATTTTAATTCTTGAAACAATGCGTGAGAAGAACCACATTTAGGTGCAACAAACATGCTCTTATTCATCCACCTATGCAAAAAGTTTACAAAGATATGTCCTCTAATTTTATAATTGTAATGGAGTATTCCAAAAGCTTAGTAACATGACATCTAAACAAGTCATTATTCGAACATTGATCATAGCCTTACGCTTGGAATCATTGCTTTAAAGAGTGTTGGATAGAAGTACTTGAAATATAAGAAATTTTCAAATTTTCTATAATCATACGAACTCATCATAATTAGAAAAAGTTTATCATGTGAGTGTTAATTGAAAATCTCTAAATTGTCAAAAGAAATATATAGTTAAATAGGACTCCCTTTATTATCCTCTAAAGAATATAAATAGATTACAATACAAGTTAAGTCAAAATTATTGATAATACTATAATTTAGTCTTTATTTTTCTATTTAATAAAATCTTATGTTTATGTCCAAAATTACAATATGAAATTTAAAAATAAATATATGTATATTAAAAATTATATTATATGTACTAAATTTAATTATATAAATTATGCGGTGTAAAAGTATATTTAAACAATAAAATAATAATAATAATAATATATCTCAAAATTAAAATATGTTTTTTTTTTAGAAGTGATGTTTCAAAGTGAATAAAATGAGGGGATAAATTTGGTTTCAACTTTGTAGGATTATAAGGGATTGAATAATTATATCATTTTTTCTAAAATATTTGAATTTAATAGTGTGTGTATATATATATCGTTTATGTAGTTATTTTTATAAAATTAATATTATAATATTTTATGAGAATTTAATTTAATAATTTTTAGTCAAATTTATTGATCTATATTTTATGACTAATGGTTGGCATAAATTTATATCTTTAATGAGTAGGAATTGTCTTATTAGCACTGAGCACTCATCACATTTAGGTGATGTTCGTATGGATGAAACATTAAGAATTTTCAAGAGGTTATCAATCCCAATATTGTGATTGAAGTGGAATTTCCTCGAAAATTAGGCACACTTAGCTTGCTATTCCATTTGTAAAACCAATATTTTAAAGTTTATATATTTTTACATGATCAAATTTATGTTTTATTTTTTCTTTTTAAATTTTATACATTTTTAAATTTATTTTTTATTTGTCATTGAGGATGTGGTCAAGTGGTTGAGCCTTAATTCTTATGTTGGAGATTAATGTTCCTCCCTAAAGACATCTTAGATTCTTATTCCTAAATAATTTAGGGAATCAATTACTTGTGAACAATCTCAAAGAAAATTATGTTGGAGACTAAGGTTCAAATCTCAAAGAATGACATGTTGAAAGAGTAATCCTATTTCAATTGTGTATATACTATAGGCCCATAGGTGACATTGGAGGACATAATGATTGAGTGATAATACAAATAATGCTTTGTAGTAGGAAATAAGAGTCATGACATTTAGAGTATGTGGAAGGTTCATAGATGATGTTGTAGGATAGTGGAGCGATAAGGAGGATGCCTTGTAGGAGTAGATATGACAAAAAACAATACTCGAGTTATAGGAGTACCATATGAGGAGTATGAGATTATAATTGCAACAACATCCTCTACTAATATATAATTAGATAAAGTGGTATCCCCAAAGAAATGAATTGTATGGGATGTGGGTCTTGTGAACAAATACTCACAATTCAATTGTGTGTCATCAAGAAAAGTCCACTAATTAATCTAAAAAATGAAAAAATCATGGAAGTACTATTAGTGTGTAAAGGAAAAACCTTCCTTGATAACTAGCCAACCCACTTTGTTAATATACAAAGTGGAAGATACACCAAACAAATATGCAAAGTGTCTAGATGTTGATGCTATGCAGTATTTTGCAAGCTCTATCATACTATATTAAGTGATCCAAATATGTTTTTGTAATGATTAAACATGATAATTAATCATCCACGGTTATTCTTAAATCTAAAGAATGATTGAATATGATAATTAATAACCCATGGTTATCCTTAAATCTAAAGAATGATTAACTCATAATGTTTTAAAGTGCAGGCTCATAGACAAATCTCTTAAAAAGATTGACTAAAAAAATAAAATAAAATTTCAATTAAAAAACTTAACCATAAACATAATCTTATTCAAAAGATATATATAAACTTAAACTAAAAAATTCCAAACTTCTAAAATCTAATAAATAAATAAATAAACAAACAAATAAATAAATAAATAAATAAATTCAAACTAAAATTAAATCATTCACAAAACCAAAAAAAAAATAAAATTAAAACATTATATTTATAGTAAAACTGAAAAAAAACACTTTTATCCATTATACAACTCTTTCCTAGAACATTCCCAAAACATGTAACTTCTATTAAGTAATTGTAAAGTAAATAAAATTATCCATTACAGATACCCTTTCAATCTAGACTTTTCAAATGTTAAGCTTGTTCGTCCAAGACACCTGTAATCCATAAAAAAATGATGACGATTTTAAGATTTTTCAAGGATATTTTTATTAATTAAAAATATAATAAATACAAGTAAATTAGATTTTGTAATTATATATTTTAAAAAAATATAAATACAAATAAATTGACATCAAATTTAATCTAAATTATTTAGAAATTAGTTTTACATCTCTACCTACCATTCATATTGAACAATACAGGACTCCCAGCTAACCGTAAAAATAGGGTTTATAATATATCCCTGCATATACAATCAAGACAAGAGTGAGCAGAAGAAGCAGAATGTAGGAAACAAGCAAAGCCTTGACGTTTCTTTTAAATTAAGCAGCTTACAGCACGATACAACCAAGAGCCCAATTCTCTTTCCGATATAAATGAAGGCTTAAAATATCTTTTCCCCTTGTACAACGTCTCAATGGCAGCCTTACAGAGAATGCCTACTGTTCTTCTCTGTGTTATAGTTCCCTCCCTGTTAATGCTGCTAATTCATGGCTCCTTAGCAGCATCCAGCACCTTTCTAATAGGCATGGGGACATATGACATCACGGGACCGGCCGCGGACGTGAACATGATGGGCTACGCCAATATGGATCAGCTGGCCTCTGGTGTTCACTTCAGGCTGCGGGCTCGAACCTTCATTGTAGGCGAACCCAATGGGAAAAGAATTGTGTTCGTTAACCTGGACGCATGTATGGCCTCACAGATTGTCACAATCAAAGTCCTCGAGCGTCTCAAGACCAGGTAGGTGTCCTAATTGCACGTTGATTATGCTAAAAATATTACTTGTAGCCTCAACTTATCAGTTCAGTGTTGCTCGCACGCTCTCTTCTCCTATTAGTGGAAGGGTTTTGTACACTTACACCTTTGTACGCATCGGTCAGCTATCCTTTATTTGCCGTACACAATTTCAAAAATTGAATTTGCCAATAACAAATTTTACATGAATTATTCTCTCATAGCTTGCAAATATATATATTTTCACCTTCGTCAATACAGTGTTGTTGACCTGGATGATGAGGATGTTTAATTTTAACATCCTTTTGACCAAATTTGTCTGTAACTCTTATAAATCTGTATCATTCAGTTATCCAACTTATCATGTCTTTTGACTTAGTTGGATTTGCTCTTATTGTTATTTGCTTCGCTCCAATCATCCATCCCTTGTAACTCTTATAAGTAGAGGCGTCATCCTTGTGATTGTTCTTCATATTACAATTCTTATCCTTCTCCTTGTTCCTCTGTGCCTTCTTATGTGTCTAGAATACCCTACAATCGGTCAATTGGGGGTTACATGCTCTATTCTCTAATGTTCGTGTAGCGGTTTGCTATTTTCACACATTGGACCTATCGTTCTCGTAATTTGTCACTGTCGTGTTTTGTTATTATGATTGTAATTGACTATATGTTAATTACTTGTTGGCTTGTGGATAGTTGCTAGGAATCTGTGGTAAATGGTTGCTGACGGTTCTGTTCTAATTGGCAATGGCTGGTCACTTATATATACTTCTCGTACCCAGGGAAGGTGTCTGATTATATGCACAGTCCTCCCTGGTCTACAGGACCTGTTGATCAAGTGCTTTCTTTCCTTCATTGTAGACCTGTTGATCAAGTGCTTTCTTTCCTTCATAGTACATTTTTTCCAAAAAATGAATTAGCTAATTAACAAAATTTCCAAAACCAACCGGCTGAAGTTTATCTATAAGTAGTATGTATATTGACTATATTCCATTACTTATTCATCGACGCAAATCTTAAGAACTTGCTACAATAAGTTGCTTGCTGTTTTAGTAAAATATGCTTAAGGTAAACAACATTTAGTGTCCTGTATTGAGTTGTTCTTTAAGGGCTGAATGTAACAGGAATTCAATGAACATGAACACTGAAACCACCGTTTCTCTAAGTTTCAGAGACAAGGGGGCAGGGGGATGGGTTTGGGATGACATGAATTTTTCTGATTTTGGTGACAGTGGGGGGATGACTATTAAAATGATATATAGAAAATAATATTTGGATTTTAAATACAAATAAATAAAAAACATGTAAAAGTAACTTAACAAACCAAAAGAAGTTGAAATTTTACAAATCAAGTAAAATAATAATCCATTGATTCTATAAACCATCTAATAGATTGATAATCATTGAAATAAAATGAAGCATGATTTACATCGAGAGATGTCAAAAATCAAAATACTACATCTTGCATAGTATATAGGTAGTAGGTACATAGAAGTATAGAACAACAAACTCAGAAATCAGAGTCTTCATCTGATGGATATCTGTAACGTCCCCTTTTGGTAAATTCCTGGTTTTAGGCCTATAAAACAATAATAATCACAAAAAACTGATATTAGTAATAACAAGTATTGACTTTATGGTAATATTCAATTTAATACATAAAATATTGTAATATTGAGAGCAATACATCATAGCTAAAACATCATAATAGTTAGATCTATAGTTCATAACTTCATAGCATCATTAACATTTGAATTCAAAATATCTTAACATCATTAATGATTATTCCAAGGCATATTCCTATAGCCAATCGTATTAGGAATTCACTTGAAGTGTTTGCAAACCGAAATCTCAAGGATGGTTGTCCTTGTATTGCGAGAGCATGGGTGGATCCTCGTCCATCCATCTCGGGGTGGCATACTTGAGAAGACCCTCAAGCCTAGGAGCACTCATCTGCCTCTCGACTCACAAACATGGCAGGATCTTAGGTCCACTCCATCCATCTTGGGGTGGCATGCTTGATAAGATGCATGAAGACTGCCTTCATCAACAAGCCTAGGAGCACTCATATGCCTCTTGGCCCACGAGTGCTGCATCTTGGTGTGGTGTACTTGATGAAGGAAATGCTGGTACTTCACCTCTCGCGAATTTGGAAGGTTGATCGGCCTCCCTATATGCAATTATGATATATATATATATTCTCAAACTTACTTCCCAATAATATTCTTGCTGAAAACAATATCTATTTCCAACAGATATCTTATGTTTCAATTTCTTATTTTCCTTTCTCCCAATCTCATTCCTTGATGCCTTTCGCAAATGATTTGACCTCCTTTATATATCCTTCATGGTGGGGTGAATAGTCACAACTTCTATAATCATTAGACCCCTTACAAGGGATGCACCCCCCCTTAAACCAAGCGCTGTTTTGTTTAATGCAAATTGCATGCCCATTAGGAATCACTACTAATTAATAAGTATCATTGGTCTTGTTTAGGAATTGCTGCCCATTAATATGCATCGCTGTCCCTTATTTCCTTTGCCCAGGCTTAGTTTTAAAGTGTTGTGGTTTGGTGAGAGTCATGTCTTCATTGCGGGGGCCTGGCAATATCTTGGAAATTGCTCATCATCATTAAAATTGCTGTACTCAAAGCCAATATCTTGCTCCTCATCAATCTACATAGGCTACTCAGGCTCTACATCCCTTTGTATTGTCAGACTCTCCTTGTATTGAGGTGACTTGCAATCAATGAGATGCAAGATATAGTGTATAATACCAAGCTTCTTTTCTCTCCTGAAGGTAAGTATGTTCCTCTGAATAGAGTAGATGAAGCTATATGTTGATCAATCCCTCTTAGTTGGAAACGAATGGGAAACCTATGAGAAGAATCAAATGGCAAGTTTATGCAACAATCTTGGAGGCCCATGTAGTTTCCACCAAGATGTGCATCTTTTGTAGGTGCTCTAATTTGTTGACAAATGCCAAGGAAATCCAACTGCCAACAACTACCAAAACTACTTCAGTCAATTGACGAGTCATTACTACATTTGCTGACTAATTAAAGATACACTATAACTAATGTAAACTATAACTAATATATGTTTTAGCTATCTACGTTATTCCCCCCAAAAGAAAAGTTGTCTTCAAGACAACAAAAAGTAGACAAAACCATCATTATTGAGGGGTTAGGTGTGAAGATGTACCTGGTTGTGTAGATACTAAAGATGAAGGAGTTGAGTGTTGAGAAGTAGTAGTATGCAATTTGTAGACCTCCTCCGTTATTTGCTTCAAATGATGAGCTGCCAAGAGTTCTCTTTTCGAAGAAGTTTTAACCATTTGTACAACTTCCATGAGTTGTGTTTTTTCCTTCTCATTAGCAAATCTCAATTCAGCAATTTCCTTGTTTAATTTTTTGGTTAATTTTTTGTCATCTTCTGCCTTCCCGTCTATTATATTCACAGTGATGAGGGCTTCTTGTCTCTCCTTATACATCTTTAGTTTGGAACTGTTGACAATGTCCTTTATCAAAGTTTTGTCTAAATTTTTGATCTTATGGACCTGTTCGCTAGGACTTCTCAGATTTTAAATTGTCCTAACCACATAATTTTAAACTTACCTAGTTTGATTTTGTTAAGACTGTTACTAATTGTCCCGGTTTGATGTCCATTCTTCGAAGGTGTTTATCGTGCTAGTATTTCCTCCTTTTTTGCACAACTTTGGTTGCCCACTATGCCAATATTTGCTGTTCATCTAACTTGTTCAATTGAAGTAGCCTTTCCTTTAGACTTTCACTGTCACCCAATCTATTTTTCGTGGCTATTCTTAGGTTGGGTACCATGTACTCCATGGGCACCATAGCTTCTTGTCCATACATCAATTGGAAAGTTGTATGCCCCATGGTTACTTTGTACATCATTCTAGAAGTCCATAATATTGCTAGTAGCTTTCTTTTCAATTTGTACCTTCAATGCCACATGATTTATGAATAACAAAAATAAGCACCTTGTTCATCGACTCTACATGTCCATTTGCTCTTGGGTAGTATGAATTGGATAAGGTGTGGAAGATTTGGAACTCACTCATCATCAACCAGATTACATGATTTACAAAAATGCCTCCTCTATCATTGGTTTTTTGTATTAGGATTGTGAACCTTGTAACTATTTGCTTGTAGATGAATCTCGCCATACTCAATGTGGTGTTGTTTGGTAACACTCTTGCTTCCACCCATTTTGTTAGGTATTCTATGGCTACTATAATATTTTTACATGTGTGAAGTTGACTAGCTTTAAGAGGGCCTATGATATTCAATCCCCACCTTTCAAATAATGTTTGTGGTTGGGATGGTGAAAGTGGCATAAACTCTCTTTAGTAGCTTTCCTACTCTATGGCATGTGTCGCATCCCACAACACACTCCCTTGCATCTGTGTGGAGGGTTGGCTACCATAGGCCTACTAGAAGGACTTTTCTTGCAGTGGCATCCGGTCCCATGTGATCACCTTCCAATCCCTCGTGTGCCTCTTCTAATACACTTCTCACTTCTTTTCGCATCATACATCTTCTTAGGATGTAGTCGAGACCCATTTTATAGAGTAGTCCATTGATTAATTGGAACGTCTTACTTTTCTATGCCAATTTACTCCTTTCTGTTGGTGGTATATCTTTTGGAAATGTTGCTAATGAAGGGTATTCTACACTATTTTTGTATGATGGAGGTAATACAACTATCTGAAATATATGAGCATTTGGGAAGTCCTCGTTTATGCCCTTAGGTAGTTCCCCTAATTTAATTCTTGAAAGTTGATCTGCAACATGGCTTTTCCCTGGTCAAAAGATAATGGTGAATGTAAATTCTTGGAGTAAGAGTAGCGATCTACTTACCCAACCTTGAATAATCGTTTTGTTTACTAGATACATTAGTGCTTGGTGATCCACAATAAAGTCAAATGGACTTGCTAGTAGATAGTGTTTGAACTTTTGCATTCAGTAGACCATGCCCAATGCTTCTCTCTATGTGGTGCTATAGTTGCATTCTTTATTTGACAATAGATAGCTTGCGAAGACTTGTGGTCGAGCACCTATGGTCCGACTTGTGCCAATGTAGCTCCAATGGCAAAGTTGGATGCATCCACATAAACATGGAATTATTTACTCCAATCTGGATATGCTAAAATAGGGAAACTAATTAGATGTACCTTTAATTCATTGAATGCCTTGTCTTGTTCGTTCGACCATACAAATGTTAACCCCCTTCCTTGTTAGTACGTCTAGAGGATGTGATACTTGGGCAAAATTCTTGATGAACCTTTGGTAGTAACCGACATGTCTTAAGAATGATCTGATGCTTGTGATGTTCTTCAGAGCTTCCATTTCTACAATCACCCTTACTTTGTTTGGGTTTGTTTTTAGTTCGGCATTATAGACAATATGCCCTAGGAGCTTGCCTTGAGGAACCATGAATTGGCTTTTTCTTGGATTCAAAGCTAATCTTGCTGATCTGCATAATTCCATGCACTCAGCTAAGGCTTTTAAATGTATTTGTTGATCACTATAGATTGACCAATCATCCAAAAAACTTTCAAATTTCCAATAGACATCTTGTTGAAAATATGTAGAATTATTCTTTGAAATGTTGCAGGGGCATTGCATAAGCCAATGGCATTTTGTTGTATGCATATACTTCATCTTCTATGACAAAATTAGTTTTTAGTTTATCTTCTTTAGCAATATTAATTTGATTGTAGCAGAAGAATCTGTCCATAAATGAGTATTTTTCATGTCGTGCTACTTTCTCAAGGATGGAATTTGTAAATGGTATTGGAAATGGGTCTTTAGTAGTCACTGCGTTGAGACTTCTGAAGTCTACACATATCTGATTTTCTTCGACTCCTTTAGCAACATGACTATAGGTGATACCCATTCACTAGTTTCCACCTTGGATACGATCTATGCTTCTAGCATTTTATTTATTTCCTCCTAAACCTTAGTTGCATAATTCCCGTTCATCTAATATGGTTTTCTTCTTATTGGCTGTGCTCTTGGTACTATGGGGACTCAATGTACACATAGCTCTGGAGGTACTCCTTTAAGATCCTTATATGTCCATGCATAAACATTCTTATATTCTGTGAATTTTTTTTTAAATGCTACAATTTTTAACACTAGATCCTAGTCATCGCCAACCATTATGGTTTCCAAACTTCTTTCTTCTCCCAAGTTTAATTTTTTGGTCAAGGGTTCTTTATACTTTATATCTTTATTTCTCTTAAAGTTATACGTCGGTGTCTCATCTCACCTTGCATTCCCTTCTTTGTATTCTTTGTACTCAGGTAGGATTGTATGATTTATAGATGTCGACTAGTCTCCTTTGTCCCTTTCTTTTTTTCTTATCTTATGTAGTTTCCATAATTTGGATCATATTACAGTTTGGCTGGAATAGCTTGTACTCTTCTAGCTACCAGTGAAATAGTCCATTCAGGGAACTTGATTCATCTTTAGAGCAATGTTGTAGGTCTAAGATTCCTTCTTCATTCGGCTCCATAAGCCCTTTTTTTCCCCCCCCTAGGTTTCCCCTAATTTTGAGTGAATTTGAGGAAGTTGCTTCTTCACTCACGACTTGATTTTTCAGATCAATTATATATTTTCTTTCCTTATTCTCAATAGATATTGTATTTTTCTTCTAGTTTTGGTCGGCTTTGGTTGCTATCAGCCATCTCCGATCCAACAATGCATCATATGCCTTTTTATGCAGAGAGGTAACAACAAAATTTAACATAAATAATGGAGTTCCTATTTGTACCTTATGGCCCATTAGTACCCCTAAAACTTTGATCCCTTGTTGATCAACTCCTACCAATTGAAAGGTTGGTGGCCAGATGAGGGGTTTCTCGAGACTCTTCTATGTATCTTTGGGAAGTATGTTCACTCCCGAGCTTCCATCAATAATTTTGTTCGTGAGTCCTCCCAAGGATTTCCATGTGTACGACAACAGGTCTTTTTGTCATGTTTTTCATCAGTAGCATGGGGTTGATTACTTTCTCATTGTGCAATGGAGGTTCCATTATTGTATCTTTGGCTTTTTCTTGGTTCACCCCTTTTTGTTGGTTACTGGCTATTGTAGCAGTAATTGTACTCTTCAATTGATGCATACTTTACAAAAAATCTGCCATCTTAATGCGCATTGCAGTTTGTAATACTTACCTTACTATATTTTGATTCGATTGGATTCTCATGGCAATACTTGTATCCTTGTTAGAATACTGTTGTTCTTTTGCCATGGCTTGCTCAACTTCTGCATTTGCATCTCTTAGTCATTCTTTCTTGGTGCGTGGGTCTAGGTATAATGCCTTTTTGGTTTGTGCTCTCATGACTGCTAAAACTTCATTGTTTTTCCCTTCTATATTAATCATGTTGATAGTTGCCTTTTGTTTAGGGCAATCAACATTTTCATGGTCTCTTGGTCCACACCATTTGTAGAGGAGTCCAGTCTTGTTTTGGTTACCTTGACAATCTCTAGTGAAATGCCCGCATTCATTGCATTGCCTGCATTGTATAATAGGACGCCCTTTGGAATCATATTGTATCCTCTTGCTTCCACTATTATTGTTAGATCTTCTATTTCGGTATCCACCCGGGGACACATTAGTATTATGTGGTTTTGGTGGCGTACTTGGTGGAGTGGACTGTTCTCCTTATGTGAAGAGTACTTGTATACTCCTAGATTTCAAAATGTATGGGCATTCTTCAATTCCTTCCATTCTTTGATTCAAATTTGAAACAATAAAGAAAACCTGTTTTTTCAACACATTAAACCAATGGACAATGAAGAAAGCTCAATGTTCAATTGTTCAATTTTTTGAAAAATCAGATTAAATAAAAAACTAACTTTGAAATTAAAAAAATAATGAGAAAGCATACAATCTTTGAGTCTGGCATTTGCAAGGGGAAGAAAAGCAAAAATAAAAACAGTTCATGTAGCAATGTGTATAACCTGGTTTTGCAAGAAGAACTTCCTCTTCCTCTTCCTCTTCCTCTTCTTATATTTTCTTCGTTTCCTCTTCTTCTGTTTCGGTGATTGCTAAGTAACTATGGGCTTGGGTTTTTAAAGTGTTTTTGGGTTGGGGAGGGGTGTAAGGGTGCCACTTTTAGGTTTTAGGCATTTTGGATTGTTTTTCTTATTTTTTTTGTTTTCTAAATTTTTTTAAGAGGATGATGTTTGGAATGGCCTAACATCCTCTGGACTGTTGAGGGATGTCATGATGTCCCTTGGTTGTTGTGGGGATGCTAGAGCATACTTAACAAAAGAGAAAAAAAAGGGAACATCCCTGAATTTCTTCCTTTTAAGGGGATGTGCTAACTTGTTGCAAAAAAAGGACAGGATGGGGTTGATTTCTTGTTGCTGCCCCAAAAACATCTTGGATGTTTAGGTTGGGTTTTTAGGCTTCAGTGATGTGTCCCCTAGGAACATTGACCCGAAACACACCAGAAAAACAAAGCATGATAGAGAATTTGGTCTGGAAAAAATCCAGTGTGGGTGAAAATCTCTAGGAAGAGTGTGGTATAAGTCTCCTCAAGCCACTATCTTGTCAAATTGTTTCCAAGTGACTTCCCCTAAAGGGCTTTAGAAACACTTTGCAAGAACAATAGTACCTTTAACAATTGCAAACCAGCTCTACAACTTGCTAAATCAATCACTCCTACTTGCACCTAACTCTCTACGTTTTAGCTTGACAAGGAATTAATGCTTCCACACAAGTACAAATTATCCTGACAAGCCTTCAAGTAGTCTATTTATACAACATGGATTGCAAACATGCTTCAAAAGAGGCCCAGCTGTCTTCAGAACCTGAATCAGTTGGATTCCAATCTCTTCAGCTCCCCTTAGTCCTGTGGACTCACCTATTTTGTTTGATATGGGATGGTTTCAGCTGCAGAGGAAAGCTTAGTTATGTTTAAGGTCTGCAGGTCAGCCTTCAGGCAATACTTATAGCTTTTGGGCAATTTTTACTTATGGTGGTTGTAGTTCCAATTTTTTGAGCCATAATATCCTAATATGATTGGACAGGTGATCACCTATGTGCAAGGTTTTTGATGGTCATCCATTGCACTTTGTTGATTGTCATCCATTGTACTAAGCATCCATGTTTTCTTCTCATGAATGTTAATAAGCCAATTTCAGTGTCTTCTGATTTGGTCATTGTGTGAAGAGATTGGAAAGTGGATGATCTGTAATGTTTAATACCTGGGAAGCGAATAGAAGAAATTATATTCAATCAGTGGTCAGAATAAGAGTACTATCGAACTTGTTAGAAAAACTTATTAGCATTTATGATACAAGTAGATGTGAAAAACATTTTGTTGCTTTCTTCTGCATTTCCCTCATATTGACACTCTTAGTGAAAGCCTTCATTCTTCCTTTTCAACATGCTTTTCTTGATCATTTTTATTCTAAATCCCTGTAAGCTATTGACCCTGCACATTTGAGTCTCTCTTAAGTCCAAGTAACTTCCATAGTTCATAGCAGGGAAATCTGCAAGCAGAAGGGCCTAATGAAATGTCATGCCTCCGCCAAAGAAGGGAATCACAACATTATGCCAAAGTAAATCGCAGTCTCAATAATACTCACAGCAATTCTAAACATGGTCGATTGAGATTAAAAAAAGGAAGATTATAAGCATTGATCCCACAAAAGACAAAATAATAATATAAAATAAGAGTCTAAAAAAAGGAGCGCTTCATTATCAAGGGGTACAACTCTTTGAAAAGTCAATGTTAATATTAGACAAGAAAAATGACATGGGTGGGGGATTCTAAAAGGAGCATATAATTAATAATAAAAAGGTTTTAAGGCAGCGTTTAAGTTATGAAGGGATGTATCCCTTGCAAAGGTAAAAGTCTCAATGAAGAGGTGGGACTCCCTCTCATTTAAGGATATAAAAAAGAGTGAGCAAATCATTTGGAGGGCATCCATTCAGAATATCAATTAAGAGGAAATAGGAAAAGAAATCTAAGACATCAATTCAGAATATATATTGAGAGCAGCAATAAATAATATTCAGAAAATAATTTGTTGCAGCCATTGAGGATAAATTTATTAATTCATCAAGAGGTACTTAGTCATCAATAATCTAGTAAATTCTTTGAGAAATCAGTTTTGAATTTGTGGAAGTGTCTTGCAAATAGGAAGGACGACCAGCCTTCCAAGTTCACGAGAGATGAAGGACGGCCCACCTTCATGCTCTTATCAAGTTGAACCAGAGATGGAATGGACGGACAGCCTTACATGCTCTTGGGCTCGATCGTGGACTGAGAGGTGGAAGGGTGGCCCACCTTCCATGCTCTAGCCAATTCAAGGACGACCAGCCTTGATATTGCCATTTGCAAGCATTTTCAAGGAATTCACAATGTGATTTGCTATGAGGAATATGCTATGATATAAATATTAATGATGCTATTAATTTGAATATTAATGATGCTTTGATGCTGAAACGTGTGAAAAAGGGGGACCCTAAGTTAAGTGTCTAAACCTAGGATTCAATTTGCCTCCTTTTTCTAGGGTTTCATTAGGATGCAAATCAACAAGGTGAATAGATTGACTTTCAACCATGAAGGTGAGTCAATCAGACTTGGATTTGCATCCTTAAGGCCTTGGAAATGGACTAGAAATGATTTGTTAAGATTAACCTAATTAGACTATATGACCTAATATGTAGAATATAAGATCTCGACAAATAACAAACTGAAACAACAAATCGCAGGCAAATCTAGAAAGTGCAAGAGACTATGTACTTGTCATGAAAAATTGGTTCTGGCATGCACAGGAGGACTGGGATGCCTAGGGGCGTATGGGTCTCTGATAGGGTGTCCTACTCTACTTTTGGGGTCCTCTAATGATAGATCTGAGCTTTTGATTTCCGATTGCAGAGTTTTCAGAATGTTGTCGGATAATTCTGTAGGTGAGTTTCTGTGAGTTGACAAGTTGTAGGATTTCAAATGCAATACATGTCATGAAAAATTGGTTATGGCATGCACAGGAGGACTGGGATGCCTAGAGGCGTATGGGTCTTTGATAGGGTGTCCTACTCTACTTTTGGGGTCTTCTGATGATAGATCTGAGCTTCTGATTTCCGATTGCAGAGTTTCAGAATGCTGTCGGATAATTCTGTAGGTGAGTTTCTGTGAGTTGAAAAGTTGTAGGATTTCAAATGCAACAATGAACAATTTGTCTTCAAGCTCCCTTCAATCCTCTTCAAACCTAAAACCTGCACATTCAAAGAGAGGGAAAGTGTTGGGCCATTTAGGGGCTTGCCTTAGTCAAACCCTGTGTAAGTGTTTCCACTTCCACAATGGCAATGCCAATGATAAAGTGATAATGGATAAGAAGGAATGATGAAATCACAAAGTGCTACAACTCACCACCCTTTAATGGCGTCTTTGAAGGACTGAAGTCATACAAATCACCTCAAGGTCTTGATCTTGCTTTCTTGATTTGCTTGAATGCTTTGGACACCTACAAAAGTGTTAGCCTTCACAAAACAATGATAACATAAACACATATGAAATCACATACACTTTGACATGATGTTAGGATCTTGAATTGCTGCAATAAAGCTCTTAAATGTTGCTCTTGACTTGCTTGATAGTACTCATACAATAGTATTTGCTCCTTAATTGTGGTTAGATTTCAAATGATGCAATAACTAGGTATTTATAGGCATTTATTCAATTTCCTGCAAATTAAATTCTAAAAGTCAACATTTGAAATTTGAAATTTGAATGTTAAAATGCCGACACTGACATACCAAAAATTGGTCCTCGACAGAATAGGGGGATCCATACGCACCAGGACACAATGCATCGGGGGAAAAATATTAATCTTGCATTTATTCAATGCTTGCAATTTCTCGGAAAGTGGTACAAATGGGCTATAGAATGCATAATTTAGGGAAATAGGTGTTCAATTAGGCTTAACAGTTTAGGGGGGGCAAAACATAGAGTGAAATTGTCAAGGGTGACAATTTATGATGTTACATTTAGCCCCCACTCCAGTGAGAGTATGAACTTATGCTCATACTCACACTAAAGTATAAAATCTATGTCAAGAGGGGTTCAAATGTACAAATGTTGAAGAGATATGATGACTAAGGATGACTAAGGATCTAGGGAGGTGATCAAGCCCCCAGGATCCAAGATCCCATGGCAAACCAACATAAGCACAAAGGAATGCACATGTATGATATGTAGCAAGAGAACATACACAAACATACAATGTCAACATGAAATGCAAAATGAGGGTATGGACCAGCAAGTTGTGTTATGCTAGGACCCACACCAAAGGTGTTTGTGATTCACACCATAGCAAATTCCAATATTTGCTATGTGAATCACAAATAGGGAGGCACACGGGCTAGTGAAGTCAAATATTCACTAGGTGAGCCCCCAAGACAAGGTAAAATGAGAAACACACTAGGTCTAGTGAGGACCACTTTTCACTAGGTGTGTACCCATGTCAAGGTAGCGAAATGAGAAACACACTAGGTCTAGTGAAGACCGCTTTTCACTAGGTGTGTACCCATGCGAACCATACCAAGAGTTATACTTCTTGATAACTTTGATAAGGTGCTACGAAATGATCAAAATGCTATGCCAACACAACACTATGTCCAACGCCTATGAATGAAGTGAAGCAAAGAAATGCCAATGTCAATGCACCACTAAGTCCAATGCCTGTGAACAAAGTGAAGCAAAATAATGCCAATGTATGCCCCCACCTTAAAGAAATTGCAAAACACCATGCTGTGAGAAATTACTTTAAGGTAGAAAAATGATATATGCCATGCAACAAAAGGACACGAGCTTATTGGGAAAGCCCTATGCAAATTATATGTTTCCAAATAAAGCTATATCATGAGAAGGGGTTGCCCTCAAAATGCAATGCAACAAATAACACAGAGTATGAACACATAAGGGATCCACGGATCTGGGGTCAGCATATGTCTTTGCTTTCATAATATGAATGAGCTCGGAATTGTCATCATCCCCCAAATACTTGTGGAACAATGAACATAATGGAGGAGTGGCACAAAAAGAGATAAGACAAACAAACTTTTGGGTCAACATGGAAGAGACCTAAATTTCTCAACGCCTTGCATCGTCCCCAAAAGGAAAATACAAGACAAAAGGGAAAGGTCAAAATTTATGACATATAGAAGAATGAAGATACAAATAGAAGAATGTCGCGATAGGTTCGTTTCCTTTGTATCCTTGCACCAACAGAGCAACAAGGGTCATCCAAAGAAAACTCACAAACACAAAGACATACCAAGCAACATAATACGGGAGATCACATCACATGCAAGAAAACACAAAGAACACATGGAACAAACATAAAGGAGTACCGCACATGCAAGATGACCTAAAGCAAGTTGTCTACATCCCAATCTTGCTTATCATATATGGAAGGCGGACAACTAGCCAAAGGGACTACAACAAGTGTCGTACGAGGAGCATCTCCAGGTTCAACCCATGTTGGGTCACTCTCATCAGGAGGATCATCACGATTGCCCCCATGTAAATTCATTTGCTTTGAAAATAAGGCATTAAGCTCATTATGCACCTCTTCATTAATTTTAGCAATTTCATCTTCATCATCCAAATTGATCACAATGGGAGGTTTTATGACAATAGTAGTTGTATTTTCTTGTTTCACTTCTTGTTTTGGTTCTATGTCTTGTTTTGGTGAAAGTTGTATTTCTTCTTGAGTTATTTCCATAAGTGTTGGATTATCATGCACTATTTTATTCTTTTCTTCAAATTGACGAGCAATAGTACGACGCCTATGCTTATGCTCTTTAGCATTTCGGTTTCTTCTTGCACGATTTTCAATTTGTGACGAGGTAGGAGCGGGTTTCTCGACCATTAGTCTCTTTTCTTCCCTTAAGGGAGGAATTGAAGGAACCATCGGGGGTTGGGAGACCACCGTCTCTTTAGGTCTATACACTTGTTTTATCTTTGGAGGAACAAAACAAATATTTCGATTGCCTCTTGGTCTTTATAGGATATGGGTGGAGGAACTGCAACATACTTACCTTGGTTGCTTGGAAGGGTCTTTGCTTGGGGCATAGGTTCATCCATAACAAGCGGGGGAGGAGGAACAACCACGGTCTTATCATTTTTAGGATTATTGGTAAGAGATAACTCTATTATGCGTTTTGCCTTAAACTTTTGGTATGACTTGAAAAATAAGTCCCCTCACGAGGTTTAATAGGTTCCATAGGTTGAGGCCAAAAGAAATCCAATGAGAAGTTCCCACAGGAAGACAAAGGATTAAAGCCACTATGATGCACTCTAAATATTGTATTTTCAAAGGGGAGCTTTATGCACTTGTGAATAACCAATGGGACGACATTCATGGAGCGTAGCCATGGGTAGCCTAGCTTCACACGAAATTGGTTTGACGTTGGGATGATGGAGAAGATACATCTAATTGTTTTGGTCCAACTTTAAGAGGAAGAGTGATCAAACCTATTGTAGGGTGAGCAAAACCATCATGAGTTTTTATCCATGCCTTCAATTGTTCATAAGAATCTCTATAAAGCTCTTGCGCAAACAAGAATTTTTTAGTGATCACATTCTTTACACACATGAGATCAATGAGTATGGCTTGTACAGGTTTGTCATTGATACGACCGACAATGTAGAGCGAACCATCGGGTGCATGTCTAGATGCGTCACTATTGGTGAAAACAATGTCGGGTAACATAGTGGTTTGATCCTTACGAGGTTGAACATCTATTAAAGCAACCATGCTATCTACTTCCTTCTCATCATTATTGTCATTCTCATCATCATTCATATCATCACTCACATCATCAGTCTTATCAATATTCATCTCATCATTCTTAACATCACAAGCTTGCACAAAGTTGGATGAATGGTTTGGTATTGGATTGGTAAAAATCTGCAAGTTTTGGTTAGGCGGGGCAACAAACTTATTCCCTTGATCATTAACACCACTCAACTGGATGTGATTAGAATCAATGAAGTCTTGAACTTGATGTTTAAGATGCATGCATTGTTCTATATCATGTCCACTTGTGGGATGATATTGACAAAAGGCATTTGGATTGTAACTTGGTGGTAGAGGTTTAGTTGTGTCCATAGGTCTAACGGGAGGCAATCAGATCAAGTTCTTATTCAAAAGTTGCAACATGATCGAATAGAGAGTGTCAGGTAACTAGGTAAATTTTCTATTTTTTGATCTAAATTGGTATGAGGTTGAACTTATGGTAGCAACTTTGAGGTCAATGTGGTTGGTTGTTGAGGTGTATGAAACTTGATAAAGTTTTTGTTTTGCTTCTTGAATGGTTGATAGTTGTTTTGAGGTACGGATTCAGAATTCTCCGTAGGAATCGATGGAGATATCTCTTCATACTGACTAACTGAATTATGATAATCACGAAGTGCTATACACAAATGTATGAAGGATGGAAATTTCATTAATAAGATTCTATCCCTTATGTCAGGTTGCAAGTTTTCAATGAACACTCTTTGGACATCTGCATCAGGAAGAGTAAGATTGATCTGTGAATAAAGAAATTGATAGCGGCCTATGAAGTCTGTGACGTTTTCATTTTTCTTTTGTTTGCATCGCATTAAATTAGTTAGGTTAATCTTAGGACCAATGTTTACTTGGAAATGATTGAGGAATGCATCAACAAGTTCATTAAATGGGTGGATTGGATTATTCGGCAGTGAACAAAACCAGTGAACAAAACCATTCCAAAGCCATGTCTTTCAATGACCTAGGAAAGAGTTTAGCCAAGAGCTTATCCTCAAAGATGAAGTCACTACACAAGGCTGCATATGCCGATATATGATTGCTAGGGTCTCCCTTACCATTATACTTGTCAAACCGGGGTATCTCTACGTTTTGTGGCATTTGTGCTTTCAATATTTCAACTAGTGACAATGGGCTCCTTTTGACACATTGTGATGGTTGTCCATTTTGATTTTCGTTCAAGGATGAGATTTGTTGTTGAAGCAAGGTTCCGTTTTGCAAAAGTTGGTTGATGATGGAATCATTGGCTGACATGTTTTGGGAATGTGGTGAATATGGTGGAAGTGTGTATGTGCTTGGTGGGTTACTATGCTGCAAATTTAAGAGAGGGGATGAAACTTGAGGTGTCACATGTGAAGATCCAAAACCATAAGGATTTCCAGTGGAAAGGCCTAATGTTGGAGTTATACCAATGCTTTGTTGTATCGTTGAGGTGACGGTTGGATTTGTGTATGTAGGGATAGAGGCTATAGTTGTAGGGAGGGAGACTTGACTTCCTTCTTGACTTTGAGCATTTCTTAAAGCTTGAGCGCAACTAGCCATTGTAGGTACATTATCAACAACTATATGGGCTAGGCTACACAAAACCTCTAATCTTGCGTCATCATTAATCAATTTCCTCATGCTATCTATTATAGGGACCACTATACCAGCGAAGTATTCAGTACTCACAAAGTCTTGAAGTTTTTCTAAATCCTTGTCTAATTTTTTCAGTTTGTCTTCGGGAACATAGGCAACCATAGTCTCACTCTCAACATCTGTAAAAATGGGTGATTGTAAGGTTGTCATTGGTATGGTAGTGTTTGGGATAGAGTCCAAAGTGGGTTGAGTATTGATAACACTTTGCATGAAAGAGATGGAAGACTTAGGATCCACAGTGGATGTAACAACAACTTAAGATGAAATAAGTCTAGAACTATGTCTAACTGAAGTATTGGCAATAGGACACTTAGAACTACGTCTAACTGAAGTATTGGCAATAGGACACCAGGTCGTGAAGCTCATATGAGTTTCAAAACACTAAGTGTACCCGAGATGAACACTAAAAAAAAAACAAATATAGAAAATTAGCCAAAAACAGGAATCAAACAACATAGGAGACAAAGAATATCACAATACAGGTCTGTGCAAAAATTGGTTTAGTCAATAGCAAGAGGACAAAGGCGCCCAAGGGCATCTGTGTCCTGCTTTGGCTTTTGTAAAATTCAAAATTTGACTGTGTGTGACTTTGCCTAAGGATTCCAAGTTTGGTTGCAAATATGTTTGACAGTGAATATTTTTCCAGATTTTGCTTAATTAATGACAATGCAAGTATGTAACAGTATGTGAACAAGAAATGGCAATTTTGAATGCAATTTTTTGATCTGAAATGCACAAATTGACTAATTTTAAGATGCCTAAATTTGAGAATGATGATTTTGATGCAATTTTGAAACAAAACATTGCAATTTTTATCACTTTTTGAGCTAAATGAAAGATGCCTAAATGAATGCAATTAAGAGTATCCAAACAGAGTCCTGCAATCAAGCACAAACTGAAGACATAGAGACATAGAGGTGTGAAAAAGCTTATTAATGCAAGTGTACAAGGACAGAGGCACCCAAGGGCGTCTGAGTCCTTGATAGGGGTTTTGAAAAATGCAAAAGTTGAATGTTTATTATAGTGTCTAAAGGTTCTGCTTTTGTGTGCAAATAGGTCCTGCAACTAAGTATTTTTCCAAAATTTTCTCAAATTAAGACAATGTGAGGTAAATGCAAATGTGTAACAATGCAAATGACAATTATGAATGCATTTTTCAATGTAGATCTGATCTAAGTGACTGAAATTAACCCTAATGCCACCTATGATGCAATATGATATGCAATTTTTTGGATTTTTTATGACTTTTTATGATGCAAAAATGAAACCCTAAATGAGAAGTGCAAAGCAGTGCAATGCAAACCTAGATCTAGAGTTTGAAAGATTTCCAATTTCAATTTGCCTCTTTTTAGGTTTCATTAGGATGCAAATCAACAAGGTGAACAGATTCACTTTCAACTATGAAGGTGAGTCAATCACTAGATCTGCATCTTTAGGGCCTTGGAAATGGACTGAAATGATTTGTTAAGATTAACTTAATTAGACTATATGACCTAATATGTAAAATGTAAGATTCCGACAAATAACAAATTGAAACATCAAATTGCAGGTAGATCTAGAAAGTGCAGGAGACTGTGTACCTATACCCTGCACATTCACAAAGAGAAGAGATGTTGGGCCATTTAGGGGCTTGCCTCAGTCAAACCTCGTGTAAGTGTTTCCACTTCCACAATGACAATGTCAATCATAGTTTGAGGACTCTCTGAGTCCTGAAAAAGACTCTTGGGACTCCCAAGTCCTAGGGCTCGCCGAGTCGACTTGCCAAGGACTCCTGAGCCGAGTCCTAGAGAGTCTAGGCTAGGACTCCTGAGTCCTAGAATCGGACTCTTGAGTCCCAACTTAGGACTCTTGACATCGCCTGGAAATAATGAGTATGAATGTTTAAAACTTGTTTTTTGTTTTTATTTTCATTTGAAAATTTGAAACTATGGGTATGAATGATGAAATTTCAAATATTGAGTGTGTGAAGATCATATAACGTGTAATATTTGAATTATGAGAAATTGATAATCAAAATAGGCTCTTATGTTCTCTAACGACATTAATTTATATTTGTTTTTTGTACAACTACGGTTTTCTTGTTTGCCGAGGCCTAGCCAAGTTTTTTGCCGAGTTTCGAGTCCGAGTCCTATTTTGGGCTGTTGAGTCCGCGTTGAGTCCGAGTTTTCCAACTTTGATGTCAATGATAGATGATAATGGAAATGAAGGAATGATGAAATCACAATGTGCTGCAACTCACCACCCTTCAATGGCTTCCTTGAAGGACTGAAGTCATACATATCACCTTAAGGTCTTGATCTTGCTTGCTTGATTTGCTTGAATGCTTTGGAGACCTACAAAAGTGTTAGCCTTCACAAAACATTGATAACATAAACACATATTAACTCACATATAGTTTGACATGATGGTAGGATCCTGAATTGCTACAATAAAGCTCTGAAATGTTGCTCTTGACTTGCTTGATAGTGCTCTTGAGTCCTTGACAATAGTATTTGCTCCTTAATTGTGTTTAGATTTCAAATGATGCAATAACTAGGTATTTATAGGCATTTATTCAATTTCCCACAAATCAAATTCCAAAAGCCAACATTTGAAATTTGAAATTTGAATGTTAAAATGCTGACACCGACATACCAAAAATTGGTTCCCGATAGAATAGGGGGACCCATTTCCAAGACACAATGCATCAGGGGCAAAATATTAACTGCTTGCATTTGTTCAATGCTTGCAATTTCTCGGAAAGTGGTACAAATGGGCTATAGAATGCATAATTTAGGGAAATAGGTGTTCAATTAGGTTCAATAGTTTAGGGGGTGCAAAACATAGAGTGAAATTGTCAAGGGTGACAATTTACGATGGTATAGATGCGTTATTTGAATATTATCATAAATTTTGATACTTAATATTACTAATATCAGTTTTAAGAGTGATTAATATTGTCTGTAGGTGTAAAACCAGGAATATCCCAATAAGGGACAGTACTTATGGTAACGGATTACCCTCCAACATTAGTGTGTTCTGCAATTTCTTGGTTTTTGAATGCTTTGATAGAATTGGAAATCCCAGATTGGAGATGAAGGTTTCAGTGCAGTTTTGATGTTCATGACAAATTGATAATAAAGTTATAAACACATATGAACCATATAAAGCTGAAGTTGGAGTTTGGAAGTTGAGAAATTGGTGTTGAAGCAAGATAGAAGACTGGAGTTTTTTGTTAGTGTTTCTTAGATCAGATTATTTAATCAATTGAATAAAAGAAATGCAACACATAAGACAATGAACACAACAAGATACCCTGGGAAAACCCTCCTCTTAAGGGAGAAAAACCCAGCAAATATATCTCTTATATATTGAAGGAATAAGAGCAGAAATCTGCTTGAACTCAGGCCCAACACAATGCCGAATTTGATACAATGAATGATAGCATCTCTCTTAGATGCAAAGATACAAATGAATATGTTTCTCCTTGAAATCGGTCTGCTGCTACAAAAGATGATCTGCTGTTCAAGTATGAACTTCTTCTATGTATGCGAATCCAAGTATGAGCTTCTTCTATGACTGCGAATTCTGCTCTGCCAAAATAGCGAACTTTCTTTTGTGTATTCGAATGTATGTTAACATCAAAAAGGTGACCTTGTATATATACCTTCTTGGCGCCTCTTCATATAGGTCGGCCTTTTGATAAACATTTAATAACAAATAAAGTCGGCCAGAATAAGTACATTGTATAACTTAATTATAAGGTCGGCCCATGTACTAGTGAAGACCGACGCTGCATTAACATCAACATTTTTCACATCATAAATGTGTAGAGAGTGGGAATTGGTATTGAAACAAAAAACTTGAAAAAGAGCTCATCCAGAGGTTTTGATGGCAAGTTGTCTACATGAAAGTGATACACTAAATAGATGGATGAGTCTAGAACTGGTTTTTTTGATTGGATTTTACAATGTGTAGACACCTCAGGTGGCAAGAAGAAACTTAAATCTGGTTGATTTGAATGATAAAAATGGGACTGGAAATGGATGAAACAAGAGAAGAGGTTTGAAGCACAGAAAAATGTAATAAAGTATCTAGAAAGAGTGCGACACATATGGAGCAGGCAGTGACATCTAGATGCAAAAGTGTGTTATGGGAAGAGCCTTGATGCATGCCATCATGAAATCTGGTGTCCAGAGTGGCTGAGATAGGTTTGTGCCATTTATGGTGTGGTTTTTAACTTTTTATGCTTCTTTTGACTAATTTGCCAAGTGCTGTGTGAAGAGGGATTGGGGAAAATAAAAGAACAAAATGTATTCTCTTCCTTTACAAAATGAAACAAAGGATTGAGGAGAAGATCTGTACTACCTAGTTCCCTTATTTCACAAGGTTGAAAGTTAATGTTGAATAATATTTCTATCCTTTCCTAGATTTTGCACTTTCCCTTGCAAAGAAAACCAGAAAAACCAGAAAACAAACAGAACAAAAAAATAAAAACCTAGAAGGGGAAGAAAAATAGAAATTTCCAACCTGGAATAAATAGCTTATCAGGATAGAAATTAACAGAGACTGGCATTTTCTTGAGGAAGAAATGGTGTCTGTCTAACTGGCAAGCTCCAAGACTCTATGCAAGGACCACCTTGATGTTGAAGTGAGATCGTCGAATCTTGCAAGGTGCGGCAAGATTTGATGGCTGATGCTACTCTGAAAGGATTGCCCTAACTGGGGAATGTTGGGGGAGCTATATGTGCCAAAAGATTTGAAAACAAGCTAGAAAGAGACTGATGAATGGACTGACAATTTTCGAAATTCTGAAACTGTCTGGTTAAAGGAGGAAATTTTGATAAACAGTGGCCAGATAACTGGCACACTATGACAATGAAAAAAATGATGAATGGACTGAAAATTTTCAAAATTCTGAACTGGCAACTGGCAGGTTAAAGGAAGAAATTTTGATAAACTGTGGCCAGATAACTAGTGCACTAAGACAGACTGGAAAAATTGATGAATGGACTGAAAATTTTCAAAATTCTGAAACTGGCAGGTTAAAGGAGGAAATTTTGTTTAAAAGTGGCCAAATAACAGAATGATAGGACAAGATAACTGTATGCCGAATTTGAGGTATGTAGAGGAGATACCGATGAGCCAAATGTGACTATGCATCAAGGTATAGATGCATGGACAAGACAAAGCTGAGAGTTAAAGGAAGTAATACATCAAGGCACAAATATATGATTCTTGCTATTCTGTTAAGAAAACGATAAGACAATATGAATGGCAAGGCGCATCCATACACCCAAGTGTGTGAGACTAAACCTCAAGGTTGATTGTCTTTGTTACTTTGAGATAATATCTTGAGGTAAAAAGAGTTTACAGGATCTTCATTTACATCATACCAGGGTTACACAGGGACGTGTCCCCTACCCCAAAACCCCCTGTCCCCGTCCCCTGCCGTCTCCATGATGGGGGGACGCAAAGGGGACGTCGCCCTGCCGTCCCCGAAACAACAAAATTCATAGGAAACGCTAGGAAACGTTTCCGGCAGTTTGGGGACGGTTCCCCGTCCCCGGTATGGACCAACGTCCCCAGTCGTACCAAGGACGGCTAGCTGTCCCCTGCAGGCTGAGGGCTTCAAACTTTAAAAAACAACAAAAAAATTCGATTTTTTAAAAGTTTATTGAACTTCTACCTACATGCTCTGATACCACCGTTAAGATCAGGGATTATCATGAAAGCTATAATTAACAATAACCAAATTGTTGATCATACAAAAGGTGGTATGAGAAATTGATAAAGTCCTATAGAGTGCAAGAATAGGATAAATTTTGAATGTTCCACATTATGTAATGTTTAAATAAAAACAAGACATCTTTGGGAGAGGAGTTTTTTATGGACCTAACGTAGCTAATTGATGTATTTTTCAATATGTAATTTACTTTTGTCTAATGTGATATAAGATAGAGACTCTTCAATACATATGACAAATATTTTAGAACAAAAGAAGTGATGATTATAGAGAGTAAATAGTTAGCACACAGCTTGAGAAAAGAGTATTTCTTAATGAATATATCTTTATTTGTATCTTCCTTGACCAAAAGTCAGAATATATATAGTTCTGAGTCTTTGGATATTCATAGCCCGAATGAGGCTTAATTTCATAGACTATTGTATTTAATATTTTGATTTTCATGTTTGAACTTTGAGACTTCTGGATACATGTTTGAGACATTTGGATATTGATAGACCATGGTTTTATTGATGTTTGATACTGCTGTGATAAATTTTATAATGCTTTAATGACATTTCTTATGCTCTTATAGTACTACTCTCGCGATTTATTTACATATTGATATTGTTGTTATCAATTATTAATTTATCCACATATCTATCTCTCTTTCCCCCCCTCTCTCTCTCTCTCTCTCTCTAATATATTAATAAATTTTGAAAAAATCATATATATATATATGTATTTTGTATGTCACCGTTCCTTGCCGTCCCCTAAAAATTGCCCCTTAGGAAACGTCCCGGAAACACGTCCACTGCCGACCCCCCGTCCCCATCCCCATCCCTGAAACACCGTGGAACATAGCATCATACCAATATCCTCAAAGGCTTACTGTTAGCTTCTACATGGTCATCAGCCCGTCAGAATTCCAGATTTCCTGATTTTGAATTTTTTGTAAAGCAAGACCTTCTGTAATGTATTGTATTGTATTCAAGTAGAATCTTACTTTCCAGGGCAATTATTCATTGGTGTTCTTGGGTTCATTAGTCAACATTTATGATTATTTTGGTCTTAAAGTTTTACATCATCATCACCTGTGTCACTCTAATCTTTTCATCATTGACTTCCATTACATTTTCCTTGTGATATCCAATCTGTATCTGTTAGCACAAATTCCCATCAAGGGTGCCAATGGTATTGAGTTTCTTCATAATGATTCTCTTAAGATGCAGTTCTATGTAATACCATAAATTGGTAACCACCACAACTTCCTCACCATTGTCAATTTCTAGTAGAAAATGAGCTCTTTTTGGCTTTTGTTTCTTTACATCTTTCCCACTTTCTTTTATTTTTGGTTTTTGTTATGAGCCCACCCGTAAACCTGCTATAACTACTGAAATTCCATCTCTAGTTCATGCTCACTGTTTTGAAGTCTTGGGTTTGATCCCCAGCAAATTTTCCCCACAAGCCCCATTGAGGTAAGGTAGTCTTGCCTAGGATACTACCTATGATGGAGTTCATGCCCTCAAAGTCTCTGGTACCCTTAGCAAAAAAGTGACTAAAAGTTCATAGATTTAAAATTTGCTTGCAACATTAAGATCAGTTTCAGACCATCCCCTTGCTAAATGTAGTTGAAACTAGAAATAAAAAACTCCCTTTGAATTCTGTTAAAATGTGATAATTTGAGGTTTTATAGGCAATAATAGTTAATAATATATATATACCTTGATATATCGTAATCATTCTATACTATTGTAATTTGTAAGGATATTGTGAAAGTTTATAAAGTAGTGCAACACTGCAATGGTCTTCATAGGTTGATCTGTGCATACATTGGTGGTTCCCTTCACCTTGGCCTAAACCAGTACGTTTCTATTCCTCTTTTGACCACGCATTTCCTCAATATTCCATACATTTCTGTTGTGTAGGTTCAGTACAACTAGGATGTGACTATTCAACACGACCTTTTCTGACTAGCTATACCAGTTATAAATAACTAGGTATTATATCACATTGCTCATCCTACATATACCATTTGCTTGTTTCATATTTCTCCTTGATCTCTTCACTTGTTATTTTTATACATTTGTTAGCTACATTAAATGCAAAATATATTTGGTATTCATTTGCTTAAGCAATATGCAAGGTTTTCTTAAGTGTGTGTTTCCATGAGCAGGTATGGAGACATGTACACTAAGGAGAATGTGGCTATAAGTGGCATTCACACACACTCTGGCCCTGGGGGCTACCTGCAATATGTTGTGTACATAGTTACATCTCTTGGTTTTGTTCGACAGTCATTTGACGTTATTGTGGATGGTATTGAGAAGAGTATCATAGAGGCACATGAGAACTTACGACCTGGGTCTGTATTTTTTAATAAGGGTAAGCTAAGAGACCATTTCTTGTGTTGTAATGTCTGTATTATTGAGTTTGGACTTGTATCTGTCATGAAACTTAAGAAGTTGCTCGTTGAAGACCTGGGTTATCACTTGAAAGTGCCTTTATTAAAAAATATTTTTGGTGCAACCATCTTTTTGCATTTAGAAAATAATGGATATCCGTTAAGGTAACAATTTGAGATGAAAATGTTGGCAAGCAAATTTGTTAATTTTAATTGGATTTTTGTTTTTGCAACTAGTATTTTTTGTTGCTCTTTCTATGCATTCCTTTACCAAAAGGAGTGATACTCCAGTGATATTAAAAGAAAAACAATATTTATTAAATGCTACAGCTTGCAATATATATATATATATTTGATTAAACAGAGGTTTCTTATTGGGGCCCTCACCTGCAAATATTTGCAATACTTCATATGGTTCATTGCAATAGTGAAAGATAAAATATCTATCTGATATAACTATTTTTTTCAAAAACTAACATAATAACAGTCACATTTAGAAAGCCCCTTAACAGTACTTACAGAAATGACAAAATTTACATAGCATTCCTATAGCCAAATTCTCACAACCAAAACATAACAACATAATATTTCATTACCTATATCCCCTTGTTGACACCACCCAGCACTACACCTCTAGTTGCAGTTTCCCCCCAGCTGTCCCTCATGAAGAGTAACCTCCATGTCACCATGCTGTCCCCAACCATCCTGCATTTTAGAACTATGCATCCTTATAGCTGGAAATTTGACTCCTTTAAAAACCTCTTGGCATTTTTTGAAGGCTGTTTTTCCTTGTGTAAACCATGGCATGGTAAATGCACTAGACACCTCCAGAAGGCTGTTGTTGTGAGTAACAGTAAGTTCTCCACAACATGGTCTAAATCTATCAAAAGGCCCTAACCTCCTGAAGTTCATGGTCAACCATAACATTCTCTTTCTGTACAAGGCATACATCTGCCGTTGTTGCCCCAGCAGTGATTGGCAGTCCTTTTTCCAGTCTCTGTTCTAACCTTGGAGTTGTAGTATTGCCATTGTACATTGCCAGCAGAAATAAATGCAGTAACCATAGCCACAACCTCTTGTCTGGAATTTCCTTTGACAACTTCACTATAAAGTCTTCCTATGTGCAAGCCTTCAATCTAGGAGGTCTGCCTTCACCCAATCCTATAATGGCTGCAGGTTCTTTGCAGTTGAAAATGGCATTGAGGTGCCTTTCTGTAACCCTGCCATAATGGTGTGGATTCTGTGTTGAAGATTTAGGTTGTTGACAAGCCGTTTCATGACGCGTGGAGATGAGTGCCAACAGACAACCTGCCCAGAGTAGTACACACCATACCAGCCTTGTCAAGCAAAAACACAAAAAAAGCCATGAACAATGCCAACAGCTCAATATTCCTTTAAGCCATATTCCCATAGAACTAGCCATGATGCCAACACATGAGAAGCTAAAACAAGGTCAAATCATATTTAAGATCATCAATCTCAAAGATATGAGGGATACAGTACAAAACTTGCTAATCATTCCGTGGTAGTAATGTGATGCCAGCTATGCGCAATGACATTTATCAGGAAATTATATGACATTGGGGTGGTAGGGGATTTCAAGGGCTAGGTTTAAAGGAAGTTAGACTGGATAAACCAAACCATGAATGTGGCGAGGAGCTAAATATGTTTGGGTGAGGATCTTCATCAATGCCACAGTTGGCTAAAGGGTCAACTGCCAAGGTGGCTTCTCTATAACAATGTGAGAAAATGATCTCATCAAGAGCCTTAATGATTTGCACAGCTTCCTCCAAAAGGCTTTTTAATTTCCAGTTTGGTCGCATTCCTTTTTGAAGGCCATTTATCACCACTTGAGAGTCTCCTTCAAACACTATTTTTTTCAGCTTCAAATATTTAGTGAGAGCAAAACCATTAATTACTGCTTCATATTCAACCATATTGTTTGTTCGGGTACCCAAGAATATGGAACCCCCTTGCAGAAATGTCCCATGTTCATCACAAGTGATGACACCTGCCCCTGCAGGTCCAGTGTTGCCTCTTGATGCACCATTGAAGTTTAGTTTTGCAAATCCTTCCAGAGGCATCTTCCATTTCACATTTTTCCAATCATTATGTTTATCTCTTAACCATTAGAAGATACAACTTGCAGTATTAGGCTATAGTCTATTACAGATATTAGACCTGGCCGCTGTAGATATGATGACATTCTATGGTAGTTCTCTATCATTTTCTAATCTTCAAGTAAAGTTTCTGAATTCTTCTCTGGAACTTTGATCCTAGTTGATTTGAATTTTGTTTTTTTGGTAAGTTGCTTTGTGTCAAGCAACTTATTTATCATGCAAGATAAATGCTTCGAGTATCCACCATATATTCATGAGGTAGATCCTGTTCTGTCCAGAGTGGATGAAACTCTGTTTCTCACTTTTTTTTCTTAAATATAGGGTTCTTTTTCTGCCTGTACAAGAATTAGCATTCTAAATTTCAGACACTTCTATTTTGTGGTAACTAAATTAAGAAGTTGACTGAGCAGTTTCCCTTATATTGCTAGACCATAAAGAATGGTTATCAGGAGTTGCAGAGAAGAGGTAAATAGTTTACAAGTTTGATGGTACAAGTGACCTAAAAAAACACAATTTCTCATTTTTAGGATTATCTCATTAATTTTAATTTTTATTTAATTTGCATATCAACATTTGGGTTCGTATTGGTGAATTTTGAGGAAATGTGCAAGTGTCCAGATTGGGAACCAATGTTTCAGGACCCTGCTTTACTGTTTTACATTCTCACATTTGTGATTGTACATTATTCTTTAAGTTGCAGGCAAGTGGCATATGGTTTAGGAGTATGCCACTATAAGTGGCCCAAAATAAATGCAATTGGTTATTCTTATGATTATCTCATTTTTTGGAGATCATTTGCATATGAATCTTAATGTTTTATCAGTATCTTAGGGAAATGTTGGGGTATCTAGATAAGAAACCACTAACCAGTGTTAAAGCAGCAGTCTTTACATCTCCATACCTGCAAGGCTGCAACATTGCATGATTCTTGGGGGTTGTAGGAAAGAGGAGAATAGTTATAGGAGTTTGTTATATGTGGCATGAAACAAACACTATTGATTACAATTATGATAATCTCATCATTTGTATATGGGTCTCAAGTTTTTAACAGAGAATCTTAAAGAAATGTGGGGGTATGCTGATTGGAAACCAGGGTTACAGGACCCCTCCTTTCATCAACACACCTGCAACAATATATGATTCTTTGGGAGTGCAGAGATCTTAAGCATTGCCTTGAAATCCTGTAGGAGATTAGATGGGTTACGGAGTGTGCATATGCTATGAACACACTCAAGCAGGCTTGCCAACTTGGGAGTTATTTCTGATTATAAAAAAATCTCCCGAATGTGTCACTATAATAGAGAAGGTTTTCCATTTTGGGGAAATACCTTCCATTTGCTAGTGCCTTGGAGTTAGGGAGGACTTCAGATGGAGGCTGTTGTCAGGTTGTACATGATCTGTGTTTATTTCAGGGCTTGGTATAACTCTGGCATTCTGATTCAACTCTTGGATACTATGCAATCACCACAATCAAGCAATTGTGGTTTTGTGACAAGCATAACAACATGGAGAACTTAAAGAAAGAAATCTTTATCAACTGATCTCTGAGCAAATAGTTAGGATTAGTTGTGATTATGGCTTGCAATTCTGAAATGTATTGCACAAAGGGAAGGGCACCAACCAAATGGGAACGATGAGGTTGAAATTACTTAATACCATGGTGTGTGTACTGTAACCTGATGTTATGACAGGAAAATGGTTTAAAGCTTTGAATCTCCCTATGTAATACATAGTAGTATCTGCAGGAGTTCATTCATGGTTAGTTGGCAGGAAGGTTCCGAATTCTACTTAAACCATTATTGAGAATGTGGCCCCTCTCATCTCTGTTTCTGTGGCATTGTCATATCAGGAACTGGTTTATTTCAATTATGGCTATGTGGTAATTTCTTTCATCCATTGTTTCTGAGGAATCAAGGTCCATTTCTGTAGAATACCATTCTTTGAGGTCACCAGGTGAGTCATTGATTAATGTCTACATTCACAGTTACTGATATTGTTCTGTGTGGTTTATTCTACCTTATGACTGAGAGTTTATGATTCTATTTGATAACTGGATTTATTTTTATTGCTGTCTAGCAAATTAGCATCAGGTTCCTTGTTTTGATGGGACCTTGTATCTGTCTTATAACATGCCATTCGAACTTCTATGCTCAAAGAACAGACCAATAATGCTGTGGTGATGACATGATACTGTTGTGGGTTTTTTCCAAAGTGTGTATGTTGATGAGCAGGCGATGTGGCTGAGTTAATCACAGGAATAGATAACACATTTAGGGAGCAATTAATGACATACAATATTTCTGATCTTTCAACAAAGTTTGACCTTTGTATGGTTTATACTTTACTCAGAACATTGGTAAAATGCATTAAGGAACAAAGAGTATATCTAGTGTTCCGTTTTCCTCCTTATCACACATTGAATCTTGTTTAAAATTTAAATGCTTGAGATCATATCCATTGCTCGTCCAAGAATTAAAATGCTTGGAGGTGTAAAAACCTGAATGCATTAATTGTTTCGTATGGTTTTGTCCAGTTGTCTTTTTTTTTGAGGTCTGAAGTATTTTTTTGTCTAATTGTCAGGGGAGCTTTTAGATACAGGAATAAATCGGAGCCCTAGCGCTTATTTAAATAATCCATCAAATGAAAGAGCTCGATACAAATATAATGTTGATACAGATATGACATTGCTAAAATTTGTGGATAATGAGTGGGGTCCAGTAGGAAGTTTTAACTGGTATGCAACACATGGAACTTCAATGGGGCGCACAAATTCACTAATCAGTGGTGACAACAAAGGAGCTGCAGCACGCTTTATGGAGGATTGGTATGAAAAGAAGAGTGGTGATTCTGCTTTTGTGGGGGCTGAAACGAATGGTTTTGGTTATTACACAAGTTCATTGAGAAAACTGTATAGAAGAATTTCAAATATTATTCCACATGCAGGTGTGCAAAATTCACTACATCTATACATTTTTAGCATTGTGATTTAATTCATAGGCAAATATTTTTCCATTTTTATAAATATTATTTTGTATTTGCAGATGAAGATATTTACAAAACTGCAGCATCACTCAGCAGCACAGGTGGCAGGCCAACTACAAAGATGTCTAGTATTGCCCATCGGGTTCGAGGCTCAATGAGACATAGTGAAAAACCTCAGTTTGTTGCTGCATTTTGTCAGTCCAATGTTGGTGACGTGAGCCCAAATGTAGGGGGTACATTTTGTATAGACACTGAATTGTCTTGTGAATTTAATCACAGTACTTGCAATGGAAAAAATGAGCTATGCTATGGTCGTGGCCCAGGGTAATTCTCAAAAGTTACTTTAGACAGCAATCATAGATCCTTTCTAGCTTTTAGTTTTGAATGATCATCAAAAGGTGTACTAATGAAATAATTTTCCTATCAGATACCCTGATGAATTTGCAAGTACTCGTATCATAGGGGAAAGACAATTCAAGAAAGCTTCCGAATTATTCAATCGTGCCACTAAGCAGTTATCGGGTAAAATAGATTATCGTCATGTCTATCTTGACTTTTCTCAACTTGAGGTCAAAATTCAAGATGCGCATGGGGGGAAGGAAAAGGTAGTTCAAACATGCCCGGCTGCCATGGGATTCAGTTTTGCTGCTGGAACAACTGATGGTCCTGGTGCATTTGATTTTCAGCAAGGGGATGACAAGGTGAGAATTTTTTTGTTTTGTATTAATATATTTAGTTTTTACCCATTTCAGTATGTTCTAAATATTTTTTGGGCTATGTTTTCATTGCAGGGAAATCTATTTTGGAGGTTTGTGAGAAATTTATTAAAGAATCCAACAGAAGAACAAGTTGAATGTCAGAAGCCAAAGCCAATTTTGCTTGATACAGGAGAAATGTCTCAACCTTATGCATGGGCGGTAAGGATTTGATCCCAGGAAACCATGTAAACATGATAAAGTGAATATAAAGTGCCTATTCAGCTTGCAGTATGAGTGGATCTCAATCAAACAAACATTTTTGAGGATATTCTTAATACAGAAAATTTCAGTCTCTGAATCCAGTCTATTGAATTTAAATGGTTTCTAATAGGTTGACTGTCTATAAGTTAGAGATCACTGAATGTATATATTATAACTTATAAGACTTTTTATCCACGTTCAAGTTTTTTAATATGTTAAGCATTCTTTGTGTTTGAGTGAATAGGATTTTTTTTCCCTTGTATTTGTTGAAGTTGTGACTACAAATTGGGATGCAAAGCTGAGGAAACGGAAGTATACTGGTTTGACACTGAACAATAATACACAAATACTCAGATTAAATTGAAGTTATAACATGCAATGTTTGGCAATAGAAGTGAATGTTGTAACAAAATTATCAGACCTTTTGATTGTTGGCAATAAAGGCACGCTGTTCCAGAAAGAAATGTCCTTTTAATATTTTTGGTACCCTGGAGTTTTCTTGAAATGGATACAATCAAAGGGTAATTAAATTCCCTTTGATTAGGTTGTGGAATTTTTATGCAAATATTACTGATGTTTTTGTGTGGCTAGTGCATATCATGTTTTTAGAGTTCCTCAGTTTATAGTTTACTCCAATTTTTTGTTATTAGTGATTTTCTTGCAGTAAAAGAATTCATTCCTTGACCTGTCGCTATAGTATATGCTTTAGCATGCCTATTTAGATGTTACAAATTTTGATTTCAAGGTTAATCGAAAAAGTAATTGAAGCATAGATGATTGCAAGCAATTTATCAATTCAGACAATATGCTGATGCAAAGGCCAAGGAAGTTACATCATTGTGAGAGGCTTGGTATAGGAATTCTAACTAGACTATCATCTGCAGTGATATATTTTGTTAGAAGTTGTCTCTTAGTTTGTAAAATTGTTGTCCAACCTATTTGAAAGCTTTTTAATATATGCATTTTCTTTATTTGCAGCCAGCTATTCTTCCAATCCAGATCCTAAGGATTGGCGATTTTGTCATCCTCTGTGTACCTGGAGGTAAGGGGCAAAATCATGGTTGAGTTATTCTGACTTCTGTGATTATTTGAATGTCTTTAGAGAAATTAAGATATTGAAGCCTTCTTAGTTGTCATGACTGGTACATTTATAATTTTGTTCCAGTGGCATGATTAGAGAGTCTTACATAAGTGAGCTATACTTTTGAGGTTATATCTTGACCTGAACTGTCAAGAAGAAATAGGTGGAAGCTATTTAACTTTCCATCAGCAAGCTGTATAACTGTTTGAGGTCTTATCTTGAAATGAACATTCAAGAAGAAATACGGGGAAACTATTGTACTTTTCATCAGACCCCTCATTGATTAGTTCTAAGTCCAGAGACTCAGGGCTATGTTTACTGGCCAAGCAGTTGACTAGTCAATATTGTGAAGTAAACTTATCTCAGGGTAGAGACTCTTGAAAGAATTTGTCAAGTGTTCATTCTTTAATCTTTGATATACCCAATAAGAGATTGCTGCCAATCTCTGCAGCCTTACTCTGAGAGCCGTGTGCACATTGTGCTGGCTGTTTGTTAAAATAAGTTGTATACAAGAAGTTGGATGTATTTGTTCCTTTGAAATAATGTCTTCTTGATGCATTTCTTATTGGCATACCTGTTTTTCTCAATAGCATAATTCCATTGTTTTGCAGAATTCACAACAATGGCTGGAAGGCGTCTCCGAGAAGCTGTGAAAGAGTTGCTGATCACTTATGGAAAGGGAGAATTTCATAACAGCACTAATGTAGTAATAGCAGGCCTAACCAATACCTATTCTCAGTATATCACAACATTTGAGGAGTACCAAGTTCAAAGATATGAGGTATTCTCATGTAACGAGCTTCTCCCTTAAAGGAATATCTAGTGTTCATTATTTTTTTAATTCTCTCTTATATTTGATGTTCTTGTAGGGAGGATCTACTTTGTTTGGACCACATACTTTGAGTGCATATATTCAAGAGTTCAGAAAACTTGCCAAATCGATGATAGATGGAGAGAATGTTGATTCAGGTCTATCACCTCCTGATCTTTTGGATGAACAGATGAGTTTTCTCCCTCCAGTTATTGTTGATTTGACTCCAAGTGGAGTTAAGTTTGGTGATATTAAAGAAGACATTTCCAAAAAGGGTCCTCACACAAAAGGAGATGTTGTAGAGGCGACATTCTGGTCTGCTTGTCCACGGAATGATTTAATGACTGAAGGGACTTTTGCTTTAGTAGAAATGTCAAGTGCTGATGGAAAATGGACTCCAATGTATGATGATGATGATTTTTGTCTGCGCTTCAAGTGGTCGCGTCCATCTTCCAAAAGCACTCACAGTTATGCAACCATACAATGGGAGATTCCAGATGAAGTCAAGCCTGGGATATACAGAATTCGTCATTTTGGTGCAGCAAAACACTTATTTGGTACCATTGATCATTTCACAGGCACATCCAGTGCTTTTGTTGTATCATAGCTATCTTTAAGGAGTTATAGCATCGACAGACATCCATTGATGTATGCTTTATCTGTTTTAAAGGCATACTTTATCAAACTACAAAATAGGGTTGTATAAATGTTGTTTTTGAGTTGGATAAAATTTCGCTTGTTCATTTTGTACAATTAACAAGCTATTATGTAGAGTGCAGATATTCCATGCTCTGATAAATATTGTGTTTCCTGCCACAGATGAAGACTAACTAGAATTCTAATAAGAATATACCGTTCATCTGACATATCTGACAAGAGGTTTGACATCTCATTGATTGGAAATTATTTGATACATGATAAGCTCAGGTATCCTGCATTTTCTGATTCGATTGAAACAGCTGATTTAAATTATTAGGTAATTGAGTTTATTGTTATACATGTGTGCTTCTTGTGGTGAAGTGATCATTGTATTGTTTCTTATTTTACATTTTTGTGCCTTGTTAAATTGTACCAGAACTGGTTTTTTTGTGTGTGGTTACTACTTGAGCTCTTCAGGCAAAGAAATGTTTGTGATGTATGTTGATACAAAAATAAATTGCTGGGTTTTCAGGGTTTGTAGTAAGGAATATTTCAGAAAATTAAAAATAACAGGCCAGTAACCTTGGTGCGTTAAGCTAAAATTCACAACGGCCTTTTTTGGGAAGCAGACAACAAATCTATTTCCATGTTTGCCATCATTGAATTGAATAGGGATGGCTTAATTATAGATATTGCATAGCTGCTAAATTTGGGACTGTGTGTAAGTAGGATGTCATAGCTCCAGGCATATCCAATTCTTTCATATGTATCAACGTCCTCTTGTCAGCCAATAATACTTGTAAATAATGATGAATTATTAAGATTAGAAATGAAGCACAAGTGGGAGGTGGCTGAAATGCAGCTGCCGGAAGTAAAACTGAAGACAGTGGGAGAAAGAGAGAACTCGATGGCTAAGTGGTTCAGTTTCTTCTAGAAGTTTTATTTTACTTAGTAAAAAAAATTGATGTGGTGAAGTAATATAACTGCATAACACCATTAGTTCAAATTTACAGTTTTTTCACTAATATAAGCTAAATTATAAAATAAAATTGCAGCTCAATTGCATAATACCTTACAAGTAAATTATATGCATCAACCTAGTATCAGTATTGGAATTCACATTGTGTGGAAAGAATCAAAACCCCTTATTTGATTGATGCTTAACCAAATTTTGCATGCCTTCACTGCCAACCATGGTATTCCCACTCTGTTCAACTTCAGCCCAGCCCATAGGACTCTCCTATATGCATCAAACAGTCATTTCCAGGAGATCCTGAATCCTCAAAGTCCAGGCTTGGCATACACACTGCTGCTAATTTTCTGTATGCTGGTTTCTATGAGGCTAAATAAAAATTTGCAAGCACGTTGACTATCTTAATGGAGTGCAGCAACAACTTTAGAAGCTTAGGGATACTGACAGATGAGGCTGAATTGGCTATCACAACACCCTATGGAGTACATCATGACAAATGGAGATCTAGTTGATATTCGATATGCCTTGGATTGAATTTTCTAGGAATTACAAAATACTAGTGCTTGTTTGTGTGCCAACTTGGTTTCTTTATGCAACCTAGCATTACTCAACTCGATACATCTTATCTATGGACACGGAGATTCAATGGTTGATCACATTGATCAAGAAGCTAATCATCATCTCTGATAAAGCTATAGTTTAGATTTAGTTATCTCCGATCTTAGGCATTCTTAGTTGTTCCCAAACCTTTATTTGTAATTGCAGACTTAAAACAGTTTTTGGATAGTTATCATTTGGTGATTATAATGAAAGATTCATGGAGAAATTTTTATAACTCCTACAAAACAGCACTTTTCTTTCACCCAAATGTTGATGCTACGATAGAATTAGAGTTTTTCTTATTCAATTAATTGAAATTATTTTGCTGTCATCCTGCTGATGGATAATGTAGTGTCATTTGTGGATGCAAATAAATTACACAGTTTCAGGAGTTTTTCCTCAATCTGATGGACTGTGAAAATGAAATATTTTTTGTTATTTTGCATCTAGACTCCATTTTATAATTTCTAGTTTGTGTCAGTAATTTACTAAATATATATGAGAGCTTGCCATGCAATGAGCATGTTTGAATAACGGGAAAAGAGAAACCTTTTTGTTTGGTAGTGTCTAAAATCTTTGAAAATAAACTTTTTGGTAGTGTCCCAATCCTTTTAAAAGGGGAGACCCTTTGATTTTTGGGCTTAGGGTTAACTTGGTAAAGAATCTAGGCTCGAAGGCAACCCCCAAATTTTTTTTCTCATGTTCTTTGGAAGATCTTAGTGTCATTTGATGAGTGGCCTTCCCCATTGAGTATACGATCTTCTTTTTCACCTTTGTGCATTTACGTTTAGGGCCTTGTAAGACAGTCAATCCATTGTTCAGAATAGCATCTATAGTATGGATCAAATCAATCTTTGTAGTCTCCACCTCCAAGGCATCTTTGCAACCACTGTAGATGTAGTAGGAAAATCTTGTTGCAGGCTTGAGAAGGAAAATAAACCAAAACTTATCTTTTGTTATCAGAGCACCTGCTGGTAAATTATTATTATTATCCCAACCTCCCAGCTTATTTGTAGAAGTACTCAAAACCTTTTGTTGGCCTTAATCTTGCTTTGTGTCGTCCTTCTCACAAGGTTCAGACGCGTCTTGGAAGAACCCCAAGATGCTGGGGTTCAGCTCTTTTCCACAAAGCAGGCTCTGAAGACAGTTTATTTTTGAAATTTTGGGGAGAAATAGAACTCCTCTTAGGGCAATGAGAAGCCAAATGCCCATAAACAAAACAAAAATAGCAGCAAAAAGGAATATTCACAAAATCTAATTTTTGTACCGAAGATCTTCCATCCTTTTTCAAAACCATTTCTTTAGACAGCTCTTTATTCAAATCTAATTCCACGCAAATTTCAGCATAACTGGTGTGAGAATGATCTGTAGTCTCATGAGCGATATCCAAGAACTTGTTCAACGAATTTCCAAGAGCCTTAAAGCAAGTACACTAATATTACTTAGTTAAATGAATAAGGCGTAACCACACAAGTACAAAGGAGAAGGAATCTAATAAAAGAATTAAATGATGGTATTAGGGTTTAAGGCTTGAAATATAATCCTCCCAAAACCAAGGCTGCTTTGAACTAACAATAGTCTCTCTGTCATCATGCGACATACATTCCATAATAAAGAATCTCTTAGTGCACGAAAATATCTATTTTCTCCTTGAGCCAGGGTTTCTAAAATTCAGAAATCCACTCACGTGAATTGCTAAGGTTAGGCCAAAACCCATTGATTTTTCCAATTAAGGCGTACTTTGCCAACCATTTTTCCCACATATCAACTCGTTTATTGAATTGTTACTCAAAACAACCTAAAGCATCTGTGCCGCTTTTTTAGCAATCACACCATCTTTCCACATCAGCATTTTACACCCATTCTGTTTCAAATCCTTATATACGTGATAGAGATTGGAGCTACAATGATTAATCGAATTAATAACAATGCCACTGTCATACCCATTCTGTTTCTTCCCACAACGAGCATAGATAAATGATTGTGGGTAGAGTGGGGCAGGGATTATAATTTCGATTTAGAGCAGAGGAAGCATCCAGATCACTAGCATCTCTATCAGAAGACATACAACCCCTACTTACCAGCATCGCTGCCCGACTCTGCCGTCGACTTGTCAATGGAAACGCCATCTGAAAAGGGTTTGGAAGCGAAATTTGGGACAGCGGATGCCCCTAGGTCGCCTTTCTTTACTGGTTTCGAGAATCATAGAAGACTTATAAGGAGAAATATACCTGCCGCAGTTTAAATCAGTCGCTGATATATTTTGGAGCATTCCGCATGAAAATGCCCGGAGCAGAAGAAGAAGCAGGAATCTTAGGTTCGGACCATCGCAGGAGAACCCCATCAACCATTTCAGAAGAAAGCACATGGCCGCCAGCAGGCTCAGCGAGGAGTGAGGCACGACTAGTGTTCACAGCTGCGCAGTTGCGGAGGTTTTCGCACGTCATAGCAAAGCAATACTATTGCAATTAGTTTTTCGGCTATTAATTAGTTTTGTTTAATTATGTTTTAATTTTTTTTATAGCAAATAAGATAAAAAATTATTTGTATTCAACAAATATTTATATTTTTAAAGTAGAGACGAAAGATCTATTATTTATTTTAAATTTTTATAAGAATTTGGTTTTATTTTATTAAAATAAACAAATAAAATTTAAATTAAAACACATTTCTAAATTAGCATATAAGAGATAATCTTCTCTATAAAAACAATTAAAATAAAAGATTAAATTATTTGATTTAATATATAATATAATTAAATTCTTAATGATTTAATATATTAGATTTTTTAATAATTTAATATATTTTAAATATATTTTCTCGTTAATGCATTTAGGGGAGTTGAGTTTCAACAATTGAGATCAATGGTAGTATGAAAACCTCTTCAACACGAATGACACAGGTTAAAATTCAACGAGACCTCTAGGGGCAATGCGAGAGTGTCAAAAGCAAGCTGCATAATTAGAGATTGGCAAGGTTGTGCTTTGTGTAGTGCATCCAAGCCATTGCATTCAGGCACAAACAATGCGACAAGGTTCCAAGTGTTAATCCACGGGCTAAAACTTTGTGAAAAATTAAAAATAGATCACTAGAGATCGAAGGGGATTCAACCTTAGTGATAAATGCACTAAGTAGCTGATTGATTGATAAGTAGGAGGTTCATAAGGCATAACACTTGTTGAAGGTTTTGCAAATGGGGTAGCAAGCTAAGTGGGCTTAACCTTGGGGGAAACTCCGTGGTTAAGCGTGCTTGAGTTGGAGCAGTATTGGGATGGGTGACCTCCCAGGACAGACCAATGCTTCACCTCTATGAGCATCACCTAGATGCAATGAATGCCAAGTGGACCATTCATTATCATGAGAGATGGTTTCTTGTGAACCACTACTCATGAATCATGGGTCAATGAGTTTGACTCAAAAACTACACGTTGAATTTTGATAGCAATATCATAGCTGATTGATTTCAAATTGGAAACTAAAGGCATTTTTTTAAGGTAGCGTTGGGTTTGTTGGACAAGCTGAAGGATTATGTGACAACCCACGTGTACATGGAAGTGAACAAGGAGGCAGATTCCCAATCTAATTGGTTGTCGATGGGACAAACAAGTATTAATGGGTTGAAGCTAGAAAGTTAGTGCAATCATTTTGACGTGCATATGGCTTTGGAGATTGTGCATTGGTAAGGGCGATGCTTGGGATGTGACCTCAGTCACACAGACAAAAATATGGGATGTGAGGATTGTTATAGCTAGTGGCTAAAATTGGTGGCATGTTAGGGGGCACCATTTGTGGTGTCCATAAGGGTGAGTGGGTACGAAGTATTCATTGCAATTTATGCATGAAGTGGACAACCTTCCGAAATAGCTACAAGTTGGATTCAAAATTGCTTCACTCGTGCAAGATGAGGGGAAGGGGGCATTTCAAAGTGATAGTATTTTAGTGCCAAGGGCATTGTGAGCGTGAGTGGTAATATTTTGGTTGAGTAGTTGCAGATGGATACCCTCATCCACTTGGTGTGCTTGAGAAGGCAATTGGCATTTTTGGGCCACATCTTTGAGCAGAGGTTAAAATTGGTGCTCAATTTCTTGAATGGTCTTATGCTAAAAGCAATAAGTCTGGAGTTAGGGGAGGAATTTATGATGGTGGACGAGCGCTATAGAGTCAATTCAAACATATTGTCCAAGTTTGTGGTGTCGCTTTTGGATTTGGGGGAATTAAAAGAGATGGTGCCAACTTTTGTTAGAAATCTAAAATAAATGAATAACCAAAATCTTTTTATGAGAGAAATAAGCTATACAATTGTAAATGAAATAACACAATTACATACCCAAAATTCCAAAATATGTGCAAATATCAAGATGACAAGATCACATTAGGAGCTCAAAGCAAATATGCAGAATGATGATTGCATGCATCATTGCACATGCATGCCAAAGTATGCAAGAGTATGCAAGAATATGAAAATACAAGTTAAGTAGTGAGTTAATATAGAACTAAGGAGATGATGGAGGTGACAATCCAACCAATAGGAATTCACCATCAATAACCACCAATATTAAATAAAGTGATGAAAGAAGGTAAATGTTCCACCCTTTAAGGGTGGAGACACCTTATCACCTTGTCTCTTAGTTAATAAATAATAATCTCACTTTATTATCCTAAGCAAGATTAATAAAAGTAGAAAAAATTATGACTAAGGGAAAATAAATTAACCCACTAGGAAAATAAAAACCTACACCAACACCCCCCTTAAGCGTATCTTAGGAAGATGTAAAAGATGATGGATTTTGACAAATGAGGTTACCCATGTACATAGAAAATCCCCCTAAAGAAGAATAAGCCCCTCCCACAAAAAGGAAGTACATCCCCAATAATAGAGAGAAATGAAGTGGAAGGACAAAGAAGCCCCCCCTCCTCGTGCCCCGCCAAAAAGATCCAATTGTAGATGCTTGAAACTGGATGTAGAAGATGATCCATGATTTCAAAAATGTTCCTCCCCTTAGGAAGAAACAAAACCAAGGGTATATGCAAGCTATCTTCCCACTCCTGAAAGGAATGTGTATGAAGAAAGCTCAAGATGTATGAAGCCTCTGAACTTGGCTCAAGTATCCCTATGTTGATGTTGAAGGACCTCACAATCAAATCAAATGTTCTAGGCCAAACTGCGAAAAATGAAAACTCAATATCCTAGAGACTGATGTAGAACACAATCCAAAGGCTCAATTATCTCCTCTAAACATGTCTTCTCCAAATGTTGATCCAAAGTATCCACACTCATGTCAAACTAAGATAAATGATCATGGAGAGAATCAACTAGAGGGTCAAAGTGTTCCCTGACAACAACCGAAGAAGAATCAAATTCATCAAAGAGAAGATGAATACAATCATTATTGTCTCCCAAATCTACAATATGTGTTCCATAAACAAGTCTGAAATGCTCGTCAAAAGATCATCCCACAAAATTGAATTTGAAAGACAATGTATGTCTTGCTACAAAGAATCACTGGAAACATTTGAATAAGCAAGACTGGACTTTGAAGTAGTACCAACAAATGAAGGAGATGGAATGCAAGGTTCAAGAACTGTATCATTTGTGAGAATACTCAAGTTCAAGTAACCAAAATTCGCCTCAAAATCGAAGTCCACACTAGAAGTGTGATTAACATCCAAAGGATGAAAGCCATCATTAGGAACAAAATCTGAAAAGGAGTATAACCGAGATGCATGGTCAACCACCCTAGTAGAAATAATCTCCCTGCTCTCCAAATTTCTGATAATAACTGAGTCAAGATTAAATTCCAAAGTCTTCCCTGCTCCACTATGAGTAACCTGATAGATGGAAAGAAGATTATTAGACAAATGAGGTATGCACTAATACTGGAAGCAAAAGGCCTAGAGTTAGCATAAACACGACAAATGCTATACCACAAATCAACACCACTAGTGCCATTCCTTTGCAAAACGTTCACATTCCAAATCAACCAACATCCATGTCTTCTAACTCATATCAAGGTGTTTGTTCTCCATTTGTATCATTTAATGCCCAATGATGATTAATGCAAGGCCTATTATGTATTTGGCAAAGTATTGAAGATTCCAAGATTCTTTTAACATCCATATCTTCCATGCTAACATCCATGTCTTCTATGCTACTATTCATCTTTTCTGCTCTAACATTTCTTCTTTTCTGCATCTTCACCACCCTTATCCATGTTCATCTATCATTTTGTCCTTCATCTTCTAGTTCTCTCATCCATTTCGAGAGCACACTCATCTTCTTCGAACCTGCCTATCCTCTCAAGGGGGCATACCACTACCTCCTCGTCATTCTCCCTTTCACTAGGGCATATTTTTGATTAATTTTCTTTGACACAATACGATAAACAACATTGTATCAGAGGGTCAAACTGTAGACACTAAAAATTGTCCTAGGCTTGCGACCCTTAACTTCATAATTCTTTCATCTTCATTTCTCATAATTAAATAATGTTGATTATTTAATTATTTTCTAAAGTTGTATGTCCTCTATTAATTAAATAACTTTAATTATTTAATTAATTCATTCTTACCTTTATTTTTTTTGATTGATTAAATAAATATTATTTATTTAATTACTTTGCTAATTAAATCTATCTTCTATTAAATGATCATTTTAAATTATTTAATTAATTTCTGTCACACTTTCAACTATAATTAAATAATTATTTTAATTATTTAATTATTCCTTGGCCTTTTCTCCCTTTAATTAAATAAATCTTTATTTATTTAATTTAATCCCAAAATCTTGAATGTTGAATTAAATCATTTTCTAATTCATAAAAGATTTATCCATAACATATTCCTCTGTAATTAGATAATCTTTTTGTTATCTAATTAGTCATTTATCACTTATGTCTAGATCTAATTTGATCATTTAGTTATCTGGTGAGATAATAGATTGTTTCTAACGAACAGTCTTTTCTCATGCAATCTTTATTCTTTACTGTCTCAACTAGTTTCCACTAATTTAATCCCCACTATTTATACTTTATCACTTACACTAATTTAACCCTAATCCTATTGCATATCACATCTTTTAATCTTAATCGTCGATTTATCTTTTAATTTGAGCATGTCATTCGAAAATTATATTTTCTATAAATTGGCTTTACCTCTATCATTATTACTCCTCCCAAAATCTTATGAGTTTTGGAAGCAACTTTAGAATCTTCAATGTTTTGTTATTATCATTTGTCATAAGGCCACACTTACATGCTTTAATTAAAATTTGTGGGCATGTATCATACTACAACTAAATGAAGAAGAGTAATGGAGGTTATTCATGAATTTACATAGATGTTTGGTAAATTAGTTTCATTTATGCATTGTTAATACAATTTTCCATTTGTTCTCGATTATTAGCTTAGGTTTAGTTTAGTTTATGCTTGTATTGCTAATTCGTGAATTTTCCCTGTGCTACACCATCCTCGATACAAAATATCCCTTCCCAATTACATTCATATATGTATTGTTATCCATCAAAATAGGTGGCATAACACAAGACTCAAAATAAGAGAACATGGATTGTGAAGAAGCCATATGATGAGAAGCTCCAAAATCTAGAAGCCATCTCCCTGATCCAATACTTGTAGAAGCACAAAGAGTTTTTCCTTTATGTTTGTTTGCATAGCCTTTTTCCTTTTTCTTAATAGATTCTTGGTTTGATGAAGATGGAGATTCAATGACCCCTTTATTTCTCTTAAGATGTGTGAGGTGGTCAATCTGTTTCTTCATACATTTATGCTCATCATGGCCAAGTTTCTTACAATAAGCATATTTAACCTTCTTAGATTTTCCTTGATTTGAAGAAGTATTAGTGTCTACATTAGAAGCAAACAAAGATACATTTAAAGCATTCTCTCCTTGGTTCTTTTGTTTCTTATTAAATGTTTGTCATTATATTTTTGATCTTTAGTGCTCTGACTTGCAACCAAGACATGATATTTAAAATATTTGATAGTACCCATTTGAAACAACTTGTCCTATTATTTTGTGAGTTTATTAGCAAACACATCGAGAGAAGACATTGTGTAGGAAGCTCCTAAGGCACCTTTAGTGGCATAGAATGTAGAAACAAAGATTGAATAGTCTAGACCAAGTTTAGAGAGAATACTTAAGATCATTTGTTTATCATCTTTCTCAATTCCACACCATTTTAATTGCAATCTTATGAACTTTAGTTTGGCGAAGAAGTCTTGTATTGTGCCAAGTCTTGTATTGTATCAAAACTTTAAGGACTCAACCATATTAGCTTATTTTCCAATTAATGACCTCTTAATTCATATTTTTTCACCAAAGAGTTTTTTTAATGTTGTCCAAACTTCATTTGGTGAAGATAAATATTCAACATGAAAGGGAAAATCTAGAGATATAAACATACACAAGGTTCCAAATGTTTCATCGTACTTATTAAACTATTTTGTATTTTTTGCATCAATAGTTGGTTTAGCTTCTAGTCTCATTGTTACCCTATGCAATCCATACCTTTTCAAGTAGAGTGTCATTTTACTTTTTCAATCAAAATAGTTTTAGGGTGTTAGCATAAGAATTGCTACTTGATCTAGTTTAAGGAAAAAAATATTATTTGTGAGTGCACGAAAAGAGAATGCAAAGTGCAAAAGAGAAACCAAGAGACACCCTGATGGGGTCATTGTAATCCTTATCATTTAATTTATCAATCCAAGGTGGTTTCCATGGCTGTATGCAAGAGAGAAAGTAGAAAACTTGCTTGACAGTCTATTCTACTTGCAGAAATAAATCCTATTTGCATGCAAACAAATTTGCATGAAAAAGAACTAATCTAAGGAATAGTTGCAAGAATTGAAAAGGCTAAACTACTTCATACTTGAAAAATGAAAAGCTTGCTCGAAATGAATTTTTTTTCGTATTCAAATTTACTCTAGAAAGTTGGAAATACATTGCTGAAAATGAAACTAAAAACTGTCCTATTTCTTGCTTGAAATGAAACTAAAAACTATCCTATTTCCTTAGGCTAGAAAAAAACCTTTCTAATCCCCTCCTTTTCTCCAATGATTACATTGTATTTATAGAATTAATATTCTATATCTACCCAACCAATCCACTAAGAATGTGGGTCCAAGATCCAATTTTTGAGGGGTTATTTACAAAACTCTTAAAAAAACTGAAGTTGCTGTCCTCCATCACACCACTTTTGTCTCAATCGACTTCTGACATGTCTTGTTCTTTCCCTATTGTAACACACCAAATTATCAAAATGGTTTTTAGATCTTCAAATCTACTTTCCAGATCATTTTTAATTTTTGAATTTCGTTGAGAAACGAGGGAGATATCACTGTTTTACTGAGACTACATTTTTGACAATTTCTAAACGCCTGATTTTTAGGAAGTCTTCAAGTGTTGAACGTGAATGAAGGAATTATTCTTCACTTCAGTCGACCAAATCATTGATTCTTAGCATGAATAACATGCTATAATCATGAAACAACATTTGAGTGATGTGGTAACTTGAGTTATCTTTGGTAGAAGAAGGAAGCATGAAATTTAATAACTGTGAGAGATCTCAAAACTCAACATGAGACAAATACTCATCCCATTAATTTAGGAATGAATGATGCTCCATGATTTTGCATGAATGTAGAAGTGTGTTGGGAGTCTTCTCTATCTTCTCATTATTTCTTCAAAGCCTTCTAGAGCTATCAGAAGTTAATTGCTTCAAGTGTCTAGAACTCTCTGCTGCAAGTGTCTATGGAGCTTCTTCTTACCATGAGTTATTTAATAACTCATTTATTTGCATTATATCATCTTAAACACTTCATGGAGACATATTAGAGGTAATTTGGATCACATTTAATTACTAAAAATAAATCAGACATTTACTTTATATTCTACTTTAAACAAGCTAAAGAACTTTCAATCATTACTCAAATCCACTTTAACACTAATGCATTAGGAATAAATAAATGATTTTTTTTGATAAATTATGAGACAGTTTATGGTCTCATCACACCCCTCTTTCCACTAGTCTTAGAAATCGCCCCCAAAATATTACAATATTGACACTTTATGATTAGTGCATTTGCAAAGCCTTTTCCAAGATACAATGCTCAATAGACCCACAATAGAAAAAAATACAAGTTTTGATACAAAATCTAAAAAAATCAGCCTTGTAGCTCTCTTCAATAACTTTTCAACTCCTATTCGTTTTCGAAAATGGAGCTCTGGGGTGAAAGTTATGGCATGTTGAAGAAAAAATGCAATAACAACTCCAACCTACAATATATGAACGAATATGAGAAAATTTATTTTCAATACCTCCATGGATGGAAAGTGCTCGTCTCCAGCTTTTTGACGATATCTCATTTGCCAAAAATGGACATCGTGGTGAAAATTTATGTTTTTTTTCAAAATGGCTAAATTTAACTTGTAGTGAGACACTCTTGGCAAAATATTTTTTTTTCAAAAATAAAATTTGTCTAAAATGGACAAGTTTTATATGAAAATAGGGGTATTTGGATCATCTGAGCACAATGGTAAGGTCCATTTGGGAAAAAAATGTTGTTATGTGGAGCTCGATCAAACTTATTGGTTAAATTTTCTCCACTTTTGTTGGCGCGTGTTACCTCCAAATTAATCAGTGAGAGAATGCAAGGGGGGTGAAGCCCCTCTTGCAGGGTCCGGGGGTATTATCCCCCCAGCGGGGTCTAGGGGTAGCATCCCTGAAGAAAAAAATGGCCAATATTTTAATAAGGAATTTGTTATCTGTTGCCTATTCAAAATTCAATTAAAATCGTTGCATATCTACCCAAAAATTTGAACAGTGTATTGCCACAAATGAATTCAAATAGTCATGATTTGAATGGTCAACAACAAGAGTGTGTGTGGAAGAAGAACAATCACGTGGTGTTTGATTTTGTCACTGTTGCACATGTAAAATTTTTAATAGAAAGTCACGACTTTGTGATAGAGAAAAAACACAGGTTTATGTGTTAGGCACACATAACACTATGCGTGGGTAAAACAAAGTAGTGAAAATGATTAAATTTGTTGCTACAAGTTGCAGTTATTGCTACATGTTAAATTGTCTATTGTATTTGCTGGAAATTGATAATAAATTGGACTACTTCTTGTGGATGTAGTCTGAGAATTGGGTGAACCACATTAAAAACTTGTTGTCTCTCACCTCTGTTATTATGTGTGTATCGTGTGAAATGTAAAATGTGTAATAACAACACACAATCAATGAAATGTATTATATTAGAGAATTGAAATCACAAACTAATCTAATTAAAACACAACAAACTCCTTAAAATTGTTCCATCATTTCCTATCTTCAGGGATTCATTAAGTCATGTTGTCTCTCAGATTTGTGTATGCACTATGACTGTTAGAATGACAACTTGAGGAACGAAATGTTGAACGATGCAAACAATCTATCCCTACATGATGATAAACTATGTGATATGCTGTAAATGATAATGGTGATATGATAATGGATATGATGCTAAAGACTATGATGCAAATGTTGTATAAAACTACTATGATAATGGAAATGCAACTAATAAACTAAGCCATGATTCTAAATTAATATGCTTCTACTATGCTAAATGCTAAATGCTCTAAGATAATTTCTACAAAGTAAGTTTTCTCAAAGATGGGATCCTTAATTTTGGTTCAAACTGACAAACAGGGGATGAGTTTAGCTCTCTGGTTTTGAATTTATTGGATGCACCAGAACAGGGTATCTATGCGCTAAAAGATGAAATGGATGTGCTAAATGATGGTTTGGATGCGCCAGACTGTCCCCTAGATGCCCTAGAAAATGGACTCTATGTGCTAGACAATAACTCAAATGCACTAGAACAGGGGCTGAATGCGCTAAAAGATGGAATGGATGTGCTGGGAAACAAATCAGATGCACCAGAAAATGAGATATATGCATCAAATAAAGCCAGTGATGCGCTAGGCTTCCCCTAAAGGTGATTTCAACTGAATTCTTTGGTAGTGAATGCGCTAAAAGGATTTTCAAATGCGTTGGAAGGTGGAATAGATGCGCCAGATAATAGCCTGGATGCGCTAAAACATGGACTAAATGCACTAGAAATGACTCAGATGCTCCATAATACAAGCTCAATGTGCTAAAATAGGGACTGTATGCGCTAATCTGGAAAATATTCACTATTTTGACAGTCTGTCTGGTTATTTTTCTTTTAAACTAGTGAAATGGATGTTTCCAGGGAGTAATTTCTGGATCAATGATTGTTTGTTTGGTTTTCTTGTCTGCGAATTTTGGAATTAAGTGTTTTAAATGGATGATTTCTTGAACTATGACTTCAAACACAACAACAATTTGTAAAATAGTTATTTCCACCTAGGAACTAAATATTGAGTGTGTATTCAAGAATATGGTATGATTCCTTCGATTTCCATAGGTATAACACAAGAGAAGACAAATCAAACATTTTTCTAATGTCAAGGGTCACTTAAAATTCCACAACCCACATCTTAAAACCATGTCAGCTCACATAGTTGTGTCACCCCCTAGAGGGTGCCTGTGTTTTTTCCTTTCCCTTGTCTTAACCAAAGTCGAATCCTCCACTTTTGGCCAGTAATCCCTGATGGTTCTATGGTGAGTGTCTTGAGGGCAGATTCTTCCCTCCCCTTGCACTGTGATATTAGAAGTGTTTAAAGATTGACTCAGTTGGTTTCTACACTAAGGTTCATAATAAGGGTTTCCGTTTGGTGTGGCAATAGATAAAATCCCTCAGGAGACCTCCCAACCTTTAGAACAAAGGCTTTGGGGATGGTTATCTTGCACACTACCATCGAATTGCGGGTTTCCTCGAGTTTGATTTTGATTATAGTGGGTCAGAAAACTTGGCTTTAGTTGTTCCCACTTAGGTCGTTCCCGTAGGGTGAGTAATTTTTCCCACTACGACAAGCCTTCTAAAGATGCTATCAAAACATAAAATAGTGAGTCTGACATTCTAGTCACCTAGTGAAGGGGAGAGCATAGGACTATCACCTTACAAGCACAATAGACAAGGGGTTTGTTAAACTTCTAATTAAACTAGGTTCCTAATTTAATCAAAAGAAAGTAATAAAACAACTCCAGCCCTTGCAAAAATCATCAATAGTTTGATATAATTGTCTTTGACCAACGTATTAAGCACCTGCAAAATAAAAAAACATAAATCAATTCACGAAATTTTGAATTTTTGCAAAATGAACCAGATGCGCTAAAAGATCACTCCTATGCGCTAAAAGAGCTACCAAATGCACTAGAGAAACCATTGAATGTGCTAAAATATAGACTGAATGCGCTAGACAACCCCCTGTATGCGCCAAAGGATGAGCCGTATGCGTTGAAAGGTGCCCCAGATGCGTCGTAACAAGAACTAGATTCACCAAAATATGTTTCGTATGCGCCGAAAGAACTCATGGTTGCGCTAAAAGAATTCACGTCAAAACTTGTAAACACACTTTCTAGAAAAAAATAATAAAAATGGGGCTAGGCCCCATGGTGGGCGCCAAAATGTATCGTGTGAAATGTAAAATGTGTAATAACAACATACAATCAATGAAACGTATTATATTAGAGAATTGAAATCACAAACTAATCTAATTAAAACACAAAAAACTCCCTAAAATTGTTTCATCGTTTCCTATCTTCAGGGATTCATTAAATCATTTTGGCTCTCAGATTTGTGTATGCACTATGATTGTTAGAATGACAACCTAAGGAACGGAATGCTGAACGATGCAAACGATCTATCCCTACATGATGATAAACTATGTGATATGCTGTAAATGATAATGGATATGATGCTAAAGACTATGATGCAAATGTTGTATAAAACTACTATGATAATGAAAATTATGCTAATAAACTAAGCCATGATTCTAAATTAATATGATTCTAGTATGCTAAATGCTAAATGCTCTAAGATAATTTCTGCAGAGTAAGTTTTCTCAAAGATGGGATCCATTTGCTGTAGAATGAGGCTGTATTTATAGATTTTCCAAGGCATATTGTGATGTGGCAGCAACCAATGGTCTGGATTTGATCTGGATAAATGAAGGGTGGAGGATGAAGGAGTTGGAGAGAAATAAGGAGAGTGTTCCCTTGCATGGAAACAATCTACCAAGTGTAGAGGAGAAGAGTTGAAATGGAAGAGCCAAGTGTCTCAAGTTTGTTTCAAATTTTGTTGAGGATAAGTATCCAAATTAAATATTTAGAATATTCATTTTGTTGAGACACATGATGAGGTGGAAGGGGAAAGTGCTGTAGACATGTGACTAGAATTAAATTTAGGATTTAATTTTAGTGAGAGGAAAGATAATTACATAATACAAACTATTCAAAGTTGTTTATTTAATTAAAGTTAGAGGAATGCGATTGTAGATAAGAAGAAATAGAAAATGTGAACTATATAAATAAATTTAGAATTTATTTATAAGTAGTTGAATTAAAAGGGTTTATTAATTAAATAATTTGTATTTAATTAATGAAGTAGAAGAATTAGAAGATGTGAACTAATGATAAATAAATTTAGAATTTATTTATAAGTAGACGAATTAAAAGATTTATTAATTAAATAACTTGTATTTAATTAATTAGATTATCCAGACCGATTTTAGTTGTATACAATGTGATTTGTAAATTCTTTTTAGTTTGTACTCTCTATTCGTCTTGCAATTCCAAACAAAAAATGCTCGATTAAAAAGTTGTTTGCTAGATCTGAGCTTCAAACCATTGTTTTCTATTGTGTCATATGGTGGTCAAATTGAGTGAAGCAAAAGCCAAATTTGACTTTTTTGAGCCTCCTGGATGCAATGTGACGGTAAAAATGTTGCCACTGTAATTAGAATAGCTATATTCATAAGATCTCACAAAACACACATGCAAATATAAGATTAACAGTTCTTCATAATTTCTTTCTGATTATCTAGATTGTATAAAACACAAGAGAAGAGCATACAATAATTTATAAGATCATACAAAGACTCCAATATTTTAATCAAGAGTCCAAGTATTCAAAATTTTCAAAATCTAAGCTCTTATACCATGTTAGAAATCTAAAATAGATGAATAACCAAGATCTTTTTATGAGAGATAAGCTATAAAACTGTAAATAAAATAAATAAATTATAGACCTAAAATTCCAATAGATGTGCAAATGCCAAGATGACAAGATTGTATTAGGAGCTTGTTGATGGTGTTTTTTGCACGAAAACAACTCAAATAGAATATTGAAATCCTATCTCTCTTGAAAGGTAAATCTCTATTAGCATGTCTCAAGAGATAACCCCAAGGTCTCTAATGTCAGGTCTTGACAATGCAATAAAATAACTCAGTGATAAATGTGAAAATGCTGGTAATCACAAAGGGACTTTACAAGACAAGTGATAGAACTTTCAAACTTATCAGATCTTGCAATATTATGGTACTTGGATCCCTAAATCTAATTCAAATCTTAAAGAAAGAACAAAAGATAAGAGTTGAGAGAGATCTTAAATTAAAATAACTTCCGAAGCCAACAATGTAAATGATTAAACACTCAAAGTGGACCAATCCTCTAAAACCAATTCCTGCTTGACCCATATTTACTCTGCAATCTCACAGAAAAAGTGCAATCTTCTGAGGAATCAATATTTCTAGACCATGAAGCATCCACTCAAATCAACCCACTTCACAATTGAAATGAATAAATACCCACAATTGAACTTAGCTCACAAATGTTAGGTCTAGGATAACTTTACACAACAACTTACAATCAACAAGCTGCTAAAGATATGGATCAAGGATTGCTCAAAAACTTCAATTATTCAACCATAAACACCATTGCACCACATATAATTTTAAAATCTAACATGTAACTAATAATCTCAAAGCAATCTCAAAAAGATAGAATAACAAGAACCATGGAGGATAAAATAACACAAGAAATAACACCAAAGAACAATGTCTTTACTTATATTGAATCACCCAAATGTTGCAACAATTCTAGTATTCAGTGGAACAAAACTTGCTCAAGAAAATACTAACTCCTAACCCTAGCTCTTGCCACTATTGCCTTTCCTTTTCTAATTTCTAACCCTTACAAATGAGGCAAAATGCCCAATTTATAGAAATCCCATCCTAAGTAGGCCCAATTAGGGTTACAAAGAAGGGCGGCCCAAAAATAGGTCAGCCAAGTAGCTTCTATTAATAAAAATGTTTTTTGCATTAAATATTTGAAGCCTCATCCAAGCCGGCCTGGATCTTCCAATAGCTCCTTGGTGTGGCGCAAACTTCAAGGTTGGCTATCTTGGCTGGCTGGGGTCACATGTCTGGCACAAAAAACTAGGTAACTATTTATTGATTTCCTTCTTTCTCTCCTTCCTAATTGGCTCCCAATTTATCAAATAACCCTTTAGATTTTTCCCTTATTTCTCTCATATCTTCCAGATCTGGAACCAGAATAAATTTAACTCTAATTTTATGATTTTTGAATTCTTCTAGATATTGAGGCATATATTTGTTCCACTCTATCTACAATTCATGGTACTTATCCAATTTTTAAATGTAAATTGCAGCATCTTCTAGTTTATCTTTAGCAATGGGAGCACCCTTTGAAGGAGCATATACTTCGTGCCATCACCCTTGTAATCTATCTACATTCATATTTTTAGGCCCAAATTTATTCCTACCAGTGACTATCTCCAGAAAAGTGATGCAACCATTATGTATCTCCTTCACCTTACCTTGAAGCTTCATAGTTTTCTTCAATGTTTTGGTGAGAATCTCCTTCCCGCAGTTCTAAACCTCCAGCCATTCCTTTATCATATCAATTTCATCTTGAGAGAATATATCCACCTTGGCCATGTCCTCACCCGACACTTGCAAGATTTTATTCAATTCATCAACAAAGGAGCCATCATTGTTGTTATAATCAACATAAAATTGGGAGGTGTGCTCCAGGAAGTCAGAAGCATCGGTATATACCTTTAGAATCTATTTAATGGCCTCATCTCCTCGACTACTTACATCCACTAACCAACTGTTTGTGGAATGCACAGAAGATTTCAGTCTTTCAATTTCATTAATTGCTTCTTTGGGCAACAATCCTTCAGGGACCACCCCCTCACTACCTACTGATTGTAGAGGTTTCATCAAATTCTATACATAATTGTATACATCATTCAACTGTTTCTGCAATTTTTTTTTCTCCTCTATTTCCTTGTCCAGTATTCTCAAAATGGCCTGGGAGGACTCCTAGAATTCTTCCTTATCTTGATCTTTAGTTGTAGGCCCCAACTTGATCATTTGTACCTTGTAATTCGAAGACCTGACCTCATCCCTAAACTTATTTGATGGAGGAACTATAACATGAACAAACTTGTTGTTGAGTTCATCCCTGGAAACACTTTTAGCTCTCTTCCTTTGCTTGGGTTTCCCAAATTGCTCAAGTAGCTTATCCCAGCTCATGGTTTCCTCTTGTACGATAATTGGCTTCTTGCTAAGCCTCTTCTCAAGCCATTCTGGAGTTGTGGGTGCTTCAATAGCCACCCCCTTTTCAAGACTGTCAACCACGTTTGTTTCACTATTCTATTCATTTCTTGGTTGATTTTTTTGTCTTTCTATAAGACAAATTAGGACTATCAACCACATTTTCTCTTTTTTTACCCCCTTCTTCAGGGTTACCCTATGGCTCCTCAACTATCACCTTCAGACTTTGTCATCTTCTCTTGTACAAATTTTGATTATGTATTCTTTCTTTTGGCACAAGAAGTTGATTGGCCCATCTCTTGCACAAAATTTCTCCACTCTCCACTGTCAGGAGTGGAGATGTTTACATCCTCTTCATCTAGTTTCTCAGGATTGTTCGATATTTTTCCCTCCTCTGGATATGCCTCCTTAGAAACCTGTACATTTTGATGTGGTGAAGGCATGGGAGAGTTATTTCATGTAGCTGCTCTCTTCCCAGCATCACCTATAGGGGTCTCTTCACCCCCCTTCCATTATGTTTTCTGCTTCTAGTGGAGCAACCTTTTGTTTGGGAGAACTCCTTCTCACATAGAACTGAGGCTTCTCTCCTGAAATTTCCAATTCTATTACCTTAGCAACTGAAGGGGCATCCATGGTGGCTTCATTCTTCATGGCCTTTGCAACCCTCTATCTTTCAGTAATTATCTTTCTTTTCCTCATTGGCTGTGAGGTTTCTCCTTCTCTAGCATTTTCCTTTGCTTGAGGAACCCTCTTTGTTTGCACTTGGCCCCTTGTCCTTCTCTTGATGGAAAATGTCTCTTGGATGGCCTCTTCCTCATGGATTTAAGTAGTTTCACCTTGTTTATCAGCTCCAAATTCTTCCTCATCATGAGACTCCATGTCTCCCATTAGATCATAGGTGAATTTAACACCATCTGCCTCCAATTCTAATACTTTATGTTTAACCCACAACCTAGAGTATTTCTTGACAAGTTCAGTGAGTTGATCCAAATCTATTATTTCCTCCTCAAACCAATTAATTTGAGGCAATGGCCTACTTATGTATGGTTCATAATCGTGATGATGAAGAAGGTCTGCCTCATCATCCTCCACTTGGTCTGGTACTTCCACAACCCTGTATAACCTGATCATATTCAAGGGTAGCCTGGAGAATCTCCTTCTGATGACCTCCCACTCATCTCTACAATTGGCCCAATAATCTTCAATATGATCCTTATGCCTGAGAATTCTGTTTGCTTGCTTAACAACCTTTCCATTGGGATCAAAATTATCTCTATTGGTGTGAGAGTACAATTCAAATTGTTCCAGTTCTTTCTTCAAATACTGGGCACTCTGGATAGAAGGGAAAGCCTCTAGCACTCCTACCCTCAAAGGGAAATCAGATCCTAATCCCTTCTTCTTTATATTACCCCTTTGCAGAATTTCTTCAAAACCAACCATCTGTCTTGTTAGTTCTAGTAGGATGAGTTTGTTGGTGGGGTATCTGGGCAACCTCAGAGGAACAACTGGTGATCCCTACACTCAGACTTATGTGAACCTTTGGAACTGGATGAACCATTGGCCATAGTACTTTACTAAATCCATTGCATCTGCAGAGATCCTTACGTTAAGAGCGTCCTACAATAACCTAGGAATATACATGAAGAAAGCATCATTATCTCTCCTGTAATTTGATGTTTTGTATTGCAGTTGAGGGTAGACCTCCCATATCCTATCCCACCCCAAGACTCCCTTGCAATTGAGGCCTTTGTACTTGTTTTTGTGGGCCAACATGTAGACCAAATATGAAGTCATAGTGAACCTATTAGTCCCATGCACACTTCACAATTGGGAATCTATATTGTTGCTGATAATCCTTGCCCAATGATAATGCTTATTGGAAAAAAATTGAGTAATGGGGTGGAACATCCATGGATGGAATATGTGTGCTTCCTCCACTCCCATAACTTTACCTAGGAGAGTTATGAGGTCATTGTACTCTTGCTTAAAGTCACTCCTGTGCAACTGCTTGGGCAACTTTGAATAGTGTGATTTTGGCTTTAGAATTCCAGCATTGTTCATTATTTCCAAGGTCCTGTTGGGATCCCCTTCATAAAATTTAGTTAAATCTTCAATATTTATCTCTTCAATCAACTTGTGATGGGAGGCAATGGTGAAGACCTCTGCAATTGATTCGTCTTTCAGATTTTCCATCACTCTGCCTTGAGGACCAACAATGATTCTTGTTTTAGGATCATAATGTCTTGCACACTCCAAGACCAGCTCCAGGCACAATTGTGTGGGTGGAAATCTTGCTGCTTGTGCCAATCCTGTGTGAGTTATCTTCTGAGCAGGCTCGGTGGGGGCCCCTCCAAACATCCTCTGATAGAAGCCATCATAATCAATGTGGCCCATGTTGGTGTCTGTGATCCTTGACCATGCAAAGGCAATATTTGTCTCGGGCTAGATGCCCTTGAAATCTTACTTCATTCTCTCTTGCCTCTTCCTAACCTCCTCTTGTGCCAAAGCAACCTTGTTCTTGGTTGTCTTATCGAGACTCTCTACTGCCTGCATCTGTTAACACAAAGCCATAATTACCAGAAGGAAAAATACTATCGTAACATATTTAAATCAGACCAAGCATGTTCTCTTTAACATGATCATTTCACCAAGCACATAAATAATTGTTAGCAATCATCAAGATCTAGTATTAACCATCCTTGTATTGAATTTGAGCCCAAAACAAAAAGTTCAGAGAATCCGAGCCTGGTAGGATTTTTTGAAGAGACTAGGGTTCGGTCAATCCAACCTTGCTAGAATTCACCGAAATCAACCAAATGAATGCAAACAACTCAAATTCACTTTGTAAATGAAAAATTATGAGATAGAAAATATTAGATCATCAATGCACGAGCTCGCTTCACACCTTAAAACCAACATGGAATCCAAACATGAACATTAAGAATGAAATCTCAGAAAAGTTCAGAGATTCTGGTCCACCTGGAATTACTCGAACTTCGGAAAATTTGAGGTACATGGCATTTTCCAAACTCAGGTCAAAGTCACCATTCTCTTCTCATGAACAAGAAATCCTTTGGTTAATTTAGGCCACCTCGGATTATCCGAGCAGATTAAGACTCGGGTAATCCGAGTTCGAGCTAGCTCGGATTCACCGAGATTTCGCCGGGATGCTTAAAATGCTAAGTTTTGAATATTTTCTCAAGTTTGAACTCATGAGACTCGACAAATTACTCATTTAAATCATCTTCATGCCACCATTCACATTTATATGATGATCCTAAGGATTCAAATTCCATAGTTTATGCTCAAAATCCCAAACGAGAATCTCCTCCTAGGGTTGCAATAGGATGAGGAAGGAGAGGAGTCCACCTGATTTCATTAGCCCGTCACTCAAAGCTCATAATGTAAAGGTTCCTAAGATTAAACTTCCCTAAAACCATCGAAACGAGAGCACAAACACGCCCATCCTCAAAGCCCTAGGGAAGACAAAGTGCGATGATTGGACGAAAACATGCCATTGAAACCACAAAAAATGCAAGAACAGGACCACCATGAGAATGAAATGAAAAATCCTCAATCACTACTTGAGCCTCCAAGGATAAAACTCAAAGAATAAAGGCAAACCGGGGGAAAGAAATTAAAACCCATACCTTTAAATCATGAAACCCCAGAGAAGGCAACAAACGAAACCGATGAGGAAATGATGGATCACTACTCACCACCACTCAAACAAGAAATCCCTCAAAGAAATGATGAATCGACACACAAGGAAGGATACCTGGATGCTCCTCAACTCTCCTCAAATGTAAATGAACAAAAATGAAGGGAAAAATCAAATATAAATCAATTTGGCGCAATAAATGACCTCCATTAATGCATGACAAGATGTCTGAAGAGTTTCAGAAATACGAAGCAAGCAGGAAGGTCGGATAATCCGGGGTACCTCGGATTGGCCGAATAGATTAAGGTTCGGATAATCCAAGCTAGCTCAGATTCTCCAAACTGCCTCCATACTTAGCCAGTTTTGCCAAATTTTCACAATTTTTGACCTAGAGGGCATTCCTAAGGGTTAGGCAATAATTTCTAGCAGCAAGAGGGCATCTCAAATGCAATTTAATCAACGCGTGCATGGGTGAACCAAAACCAAGACTGAGGGACTTATCCCTTAAGGGGATGAATTCAGGACCCTACAAAAAAGCAGACACAAAGCAAAGCAAAGAAAAGAGGGTCCTTTCCTCTAGTGGGGTGTGTGTACGAAAAATGTACAACATAGCTCAAAGAAATTTTGTAGAATAATGATTGCATGCATCAATGTATATGTATGCCAAATTATGTAATCTAGTATGCAAAAATATGCAAAATTATGATAATACAAGCTAGATAGTGAGTTTATATAGATCTAAGGAGATAATGGAGGTGGAAAATCCAACCAATAAGAAATGACCTTCAATAACCACTAATATTAAATAAAGTGATGAAAAAAGGTAAATGTTCCACCCTCATCATCTTATCTCCTAGTTATTAAATAGTAAACTCTCTTTATTATCCTAGGTAAGATTAATAAAAGTGTAGGAAAAACCTATGATTGAGGGAAAATAACTTAACCCACTAGAAAAATAAAAACCTACACCAACAACTTTATCGCAGGAGCTGATTAAGGCAAATCTTCTAGGGAGCCTGACATACATGGTGAAGGTGGCACATCTAGGTGTTGGAATTCCAACACTAAGAGAAATTCAAAGGGTTTTGAATGGGGAGGTGACAGTGCATTGGTGGTCATCCTTTTCCAACTTCAAGGCATGCATCTTAATGCAACTCCAACACAAATCAAAGAAGGGTTGCACATTCTTGAAAAAGGTGAAAAATTTGGAACCCTTTATGATTTGCATTGGATGCATGAGTTCATGGACTAGGAGGAGGTGGTAGAATTTTTTTGAAAGAAAATGAAAGAATGTAAATTTTGTTAGTATGTAAATATGCAAAATTTTGACATAAATCGAATGTAATAGAAATCATAGATAGTTTAGCAGGAATAGGGATAGAATGTGCTAGGTTCAACCTGGATTACATGGGTTGAACGTCAAACATTTTGTAATACTTTTCATATTAATAAATTAATATATAGAGAATATGCTTCCAACTTATGAACAAAGAAGTTATATAATAATATTCATTTTTAATTCTTAATGAATGAATATATATTTTTTGTAATAATTTAATATATATTAAATATATTATGTAATAAATTATAATATATTAATAATGTATTTAAATTCTTCAATATCAATATATTAGATTATATTTATATATTTTCCATAAAAGTGGAAAAGCCACTGAAATTTATTTATTTTAAACATAAAGAGATACATAGACAAAGTTGTTTCTCAATCCCTACTTAGGAGAGCCAGACTGATTACAAAAAGGAACTCGCATACTATGAATCCCAACCAAGAGAGGCAAAAACCCAAAAAAGAAGTATATACCACCCACCAACCCCCAATCTAGCCAAACTAAATGAGTATGCAAAACACTGAAAGAAAAATGATCAAGAGATCAAGTTAATGATCCTCCTCCTTAGAAGAATTACTGGCCTCATAGGGTGACTGAGGCAATGGAAAATACATTTTTGGCCATTTCTCTTTCTTTTCAATAGAGGTGGGAGCCCTTGTGTTAGTTTTATTGCTGGCAGCAATATCAAATAAGAGATGAAGAGGAAGAAATAAGTCAACCTCAACTGCAAGGATTTTAGGAGAAACTTTTTCATGAAGATCATTGCAATCCAAAACTGTTCTTGCAAAATCATCACTTGTGATACCAGACCTGAGAATGGACAACAAGTCTCCACAAAAAGCATTAGATTTCAAATCTTCATGAGAGATAAAACCCCCTATGGGGAAAAGAGCATAATTGAAATCATAAATATCCAAAGCAAGACGAAGATCTGAGTTAGAAAGCAAACTAGATTGTGCAAATTTTTCAACAATGACCATCACCAATTCAAAGTCCTGTAAAATATCCATGCAAATAGTAAAGAAACGAGATAAAACTTCATAGAAGGAAGCATTGTAGTTGTCCCGCAACCAATTAACACCCACCACATTTTTACAAGCTAGGTAAGAATTTGCATCAACAAGACAAAAAATTCTTCCCAATTTATCATGATTGAAAGGATAAGGATCACAAATGTCTTTCGCTTTGGGTAGTAGAACAATTCTATACCAGTCCTCACTATAATATAACGACATAATAAGCAGAAGAAATTACCACAAAGGAAAAAGTGCTTCCATATTGGCAAGCAAGAGCAAGTATATATATCATTCTAAGTGTCAGGCTTACCGTCCGCTCACAAGGCCCAAAAAATGTCAAATTATTACCTAATGCAAGAGCCATCGTGTGGCAAGAACCCTGAAAGAGGAAATCACAGCCAAATCTTATTGACAGTCAACTTTCACCAATTGAAATCTAATGTGAGCTTAAGTAAAGGACACTTCACTGATGACTTGTGCCAAGGAAATGATAAGGAGGAATTTTGAATACCTCACAGACTTTAAATTATAATTTTCCATTGTCATAAACCAAGAAATCTTGATAAAACATAATTACACCATACGTGAGAAGCTAAACACAGGAGAGCCAACTCGCAAACCATGCTATCCAAAGGATAACATACCAAGCAATGATACAAGATAAGCACAGGCAGTTAGAAAGAGAATGACATAACACAAGCCAAGGAAAAGATATAAGGATAAATAATCATTATTTGGAGCCACCAAAGGAGAGAACCACCTAACTAAGATGGAGCGAGAACGCCACACAACAGAAACGTGCAACATGTAAAAGAACAATCGGACGATGACGAGGAGGAGCAAACAAACCAAGATAAAAAAGCTTACAGGAGGGGGAGGGAGCTAGGTGGATTCGAAAAAAGAGAGGGGATTTCATTTGCAAATAATTCCATATAAGACCACTGATTGTCGATTGCGTTATTGGCTAAGAAATCAGCCTTAAAGTTTACTTCCTTGAAGCAATGAGAAATGGAATAGTTTGAAAAGAGAGAAAGATGGCTTATAACTTTGTCCAAAAGGTATTGCAACTGCCAAATATTTGATTTTTTGTGAATAATTGCATTTAGAATCACCATTGAATCCCCCTCAGTTTCGATATCCTTAATACTCATTGAATAAGCCAAATCAAGACCAAAGCTGAGAGCCTCCAGTTCAACTTAATTGTTTGAACCAGGAGGAATTATTTTATAGGCCACCTTCTGAAGGATGGAGTCTAAATTAAAAATGGTGATCCCTATTCCTGATTGACCTAGATGTCCCTGGGAAGCACCATCAAAATTTAGTTTGAACTTATTTGGAGGCGGGGGAAACCATTTAGTTTCAGATCTTGCCTTAATTTTATCTATTTTATTTGTAATGGAACCATGAAAAGGCAAGGATTTAAGAGCATACCGGTATGAAATGATAAAACTATCCCATTTAGAAAAGGTTCTCAGATTGTTTATTTATTTAAAGACATAGGCTTGCACAAATTCAGAAATAGACTTCTCAATTTTAGCTAAAACTGTTTCCAGAGAAGTAGAGGTACCTCTAAAAATTATGTTATTCCTCTCAAGCCAAATGTTCTAGAGAAGCACAGATGGGGCAACCAACCAAAGACACACAAAGAAGGAAGAACGAAAATGAAGAGACCAAGAAATAAATTGGGCAGTTAGAGAAGGGACAATTTGTAGAGGACCAATCAATTTTCCCAAATAGCCAGTACCAACATTGGGAAGCAAAGGGGTAGAGAAAAAAGAGGTGATCTACTGATTCAAGAAAGTATCCACACAAGACACAAGGGAAGGCAATAGTAATACCTAGTCTATCCAATCTTGCCCTTGTTAGGACTCTATCTTGAAGAGCAAGCCAAGAAAATGCCCCGGCCTTCGGGAGGCAAGCATCATTCCAGAAAAGACTAGAAGGAAGGTGCGAATGATTTGTCGTGGGCATAAGAGAATTATACCCTTCTTTTACATTATAGTTTCTTGATTTTGATTTTGTCCATATTAGGACATCATCTTTATTTGAGAAAACTATAGATCTTTTACTAAGTTCCTCACTATAAGCTTGTTTAAGATCAAGAGGGAAGGGAAAGGCATTGATTAATTTCCAGGTTACTATTGGTAGCTCTTGGGTGAGATCAACATAAAAGTAATCAGCCACCTTAGACCCCCATTGGCTCTTGAGAAAAGATATCAGAGGACCCCACTCTCTTGATTGGGAAAGAGCAGGAAAACCATTCCAAACATCCTCCCAAAACTTGGCTTTCAAACCATTATGCACTAACCAAGAAAGATGGGGAAGAATAACTGACCTGCAAGAAGAGATAAAATTCCAAATTGCAGAACCCTTTGGAAGAGTGGAAGCCGTGAAAATGCTTTCTCGAGGAAGAGCATTGAGATACTTTGGGAGGAATATTTTCCCCAGATGAGAATTAGGGTTTTGGTATAACATCCAGACAAGTTTTGCACCTAATGCAAGATTTTGGAGTTTGAACTCTCTGATACTAGCACCACCAAGACCTTTTGGAAGGCAAACTTTATCCCAAGCCAAAAGGGCAAGTCTTTCTTTGCCACCCACATTATTACTCCAAAGGAAAGAGCGAAAGACAAATTTAAGATGATTAAGAGTGACAACAAGAGCATTTAAAACAGACATGGGATAAATGGGAATCAAATTTAGAACAACCTTTATTATCTGGATTTTCCCTAGAAAGGAGAGCCACTTATGTTTCTAGGCAAGGATTCTACCGGAAATTGAAGATATGGATTTTTCCTAGATGGAGCGCAGCCCTTTACCAATGAAGAAAGGAATCCCAAGATAGGAACAGGGAAGTTTCCCTATAGAAAAGCCCCAAAAACTCTGCAATTTTTGTTCAATGAAAGGAGGCACATTAAGCAAAAATAATTTTAACTTGGAAGGATTATATTAGATTATATATTAAATTAATATACATATTATGTATTAATATTTTGACTAAAAAATTGAAAAATATTAGAATCTAGATTTTATTTTACTTTTTTACTTCTGTTATGTTTTTAAAATATAATTTTATTTAGCATGAAAATTAGTTAATAATAAAATTAATATTAGGATTAAAATTAATAACAACTTATTTATAAATTTTTAAAATAATTAAATTTAAAAATTAAGTTTATTTAATGTTATAATTATAATTATTATTATATAATTTTATAATTAATTAAAATATATTTATTGTTAAAAATATTGTGTTATTATTTTTTCAAAGTTTAATTTATGAGATCTTTAATCATTTATGTTTAATTAGTTAAACTACAATCTTTCAATAATTTATATTTTTATATAATTATAAATAGATCACTTTGAATTATTAAAAAAATATAATATATTATTTCAATTTTTAAAATAATTTATAATTTTTTTTTTCTTCTTCTAAAATATATATTAATTTTAGAATATTTAAAAAAAATAAACATAAGATTGTATTGAATCATGAATGTTTTTCTTTTAATTTTTATCATCGTTTTTTTAATATATTCATTTTATAAATTTGTTTTTAATTGTAATAATAGGTTTGATTAGTTATTTTAATAAAAATTAAACATTACTTTTTATTTTTAACAATTTATTTTTTTATTTTTTAATCTATTTTTTATTTTATATTTTGTTGTAATGATCGAATTTTGTTTCACTTCTTTTGTATATGTATTTTTTTAAAATATTTTATTAATAAACAAAAGTAAGAGTGATACTTTTTCGATTTAATGTTAAAATTTTAAATATGATTACTTGAAATAAGAATTTAAGGTTGGAATTGTTTTCTAATTTTATATAAAAAGGATAATAGTCTTATATTAAAATTTCTACTCGAGTGTCCTTATTTGTTATGTTATTATTGGTATATATTAATATGAATTATAAATAATAATAATTTTTTAAACAATTAAATTACTTACTATAATTATTTAAGATAGATATTTATGTTTTTGCATATTTAATGTGTATGATTGATAAAACTTGATAAAAATATTGTAGTTATATTTTTTAGATAAAATATTTAAAATTTTACTTTTATTTTTTTAGATAATTTGGTGTGGGTTCTATTGGGGCTCTTGCCCTTACTAAGCATACAAATGTACAACTGAAAACCACCTGACAATATCCAAGATAAATGTTGCAAACAAATGGTACTCCAACCCATAACTAGACAAAGCTAAGCTAAGATACCTATAATCATTTCATTGAAAGAAAAGAAATATCCAACATACTACAACACAACCAAAATTAGCAAAACATAATAGTGAAATAACTTGCATGCCATTTGGGAATTACCCATCAAGATAAACAACTTTAAATTATACCTCAATGCTCATGATTGACCACATCAACATTTGCCTCTTTGACCACCTCCTCAATTTAGTTTGCTACCTCAAGAGCCACTCTTTGACCACATCCTTGGTTTAGTTCACTACCCCAAGAGCTATTCTCCTTAGATGAGGCCCTACTAGTAAATCTCAATCTTTTATACTTACAAAAATAGAAACACACATGAACATAAAATAAATATATCTAACACATGTGAGGAAAACCCTTATAGGAGAAAAAACCCACACTCCAAAGCAAGCCAATATATTATTTAATAATGATAGTGTGAAGATAAATTTCCCAAGCTCCCTTCAGATTATTTTGTTGTTGTTTTGCTAAGCACCAGACCACGCCTCATCTATTAAAAACATCATCGAGCTTCTTTCACAAAGGCTTCGTCCGAATGTTGCCACATGTCTACCAAGCGCTCTTCACTGAGTTTCTTCCTTCGCTTTTCCAACAGCTCCCGCCATGTCTCCACGTGTTAGCAGTTCACACAATTCAAAGGATCCTTATTTTCACTCCTCTATCGGGCCCCGAACACATGACACGTTGCATCATCCACATATTCTTTTCAGCCCCCACCAGCAGTACCATTTGTAAGGAAGACCTCCATGCATCCTCATCGCACAGATTTTCACCACAAGAGTGAAGGAATGAACCAATGACCTCGACCTATTGCCACGTGGATCTTTTAAGGGATTCGCTATGTCTCTACCGAGTGAGCAACAACCTCACCATTGCTGCCATATTTTCCAACTACCATTGGGAGTGAGCGATGCATGTTGGCGCTCTATTCTGTTGGGACCACTACCATCATTCGTAGGGGATGCACCTGGCTCGAGGGTGACCACGTTCATGACTCAAATCTTTCCCGTTGTAACAACCAGGGAAAATAATTGCTGTATGCATCATTGATCATGATCGAGGAATCTTTTTCTGTTACTGGCTCGCCAGGTGGTGGGTTTTTAGATATAAATACTACTTCTCTTGAAGTAGGAGTTTGGAATTTGCAAAGAAATTTGTGGAAAGATTAGGCCTCTTGTACTATTTTAACCTTATTGTATGAGATTCATAGATTGTGCCATTGTTCAGCCTTTCTGCTTCTTAACTATTCGCTAAAGCTGTATATTGTGCCTTTATTACATATTGAGCAATTTGTTCATAGACTTCTATAATTTTAATATAATCTAGCTGATTAAGATCATGCCTTCGAATCTTCTTTCTAGTGGATATGTGGAAGTTATTTTATGTCATCGAATAAAGTGTTTAGATTTCCATTTTTATCTTTGTTGTTATGAGATAGCAAATTGTTGAACGACCCTTAAATCATATCTTAAAGATAGGTTTATCATGCCCATATCTACTTTTTGGCACATCACCTTGCATTAGATTTATTTTATATTCATTTATTTCTATCCCTTTTCACCCCCAAAATTATAGAAGAAGCCGACTTCTTTAAAAACATGGAGGTCACTCAGTTTAGTGCAATAGGTCCCCCCTTTAACCGAGTTTCCCATAAAGGCTATTACCTTTTCAATTTTTGGCATCGACAGTTTCTTTTTTCTGGCACGCCCAGTGGGACAACTTAAATGTACCTAAATCTAAAGAAGGTGCCTGAGCCATCAATCCATACTAGGTCTCAAACAACAAATAATCCAGGTTTGTTAGTGCCTCCGCTAGTAACATTACGAGCCTGAACTCATCCAGTAAACTTTCTGACCCTTCCACCAGCCATGTTACAAATTGCAAACAAAAATTACATGGCTTGGGATTTCGAAAGTCCCATTGTAGCCCCAGTTGCACCTGCCGTTTGGGCCCCTATCTCAGTTTCTACTCTAAAAGCTATACCTAAATTTACCGAAGATGGCTCAAGAACACCATCTGAACATCTGCAAGATGTAGCGGACATGTGTTTAGTGCATAGAGTTATAGATCAAAACATCACGCTAAGGTTGCTTATGACCTCTTTTAGAGGAAAAGTATTAGACTGGTATCACACTCTACCGACTAACACTATTGATACCTGGGACTAGCTTGGAGATCCTTTCTATGAAATATTCTCGAACGATGGAGATAGGTCTTCGCTATATCATCAGTTGGCAACAATAAAGCAGGCCCCATCTGAAGCCATGACCGACTTCAACGCCTAGTTTCATACAAATTGGTAGAGAATCTAGACTACTGTCTATCCATCGACTAAATTGGCATTCATGCTCTACTTGAAATCCATCAACGTCGATATCTCGATGATGATTTGGTATCTCGACGAAACCAAACTAGAAGACACATACAATGTAGCAGTCAAGGTGGAAAACAATTTGATTGACGTCGGGAAGTTTTTGCCTCGACCCAGCATGCTTATATTTCCTGAAGTATCTGCTCCCGCCCAAGTGATTCCATCTACTAGCGCACCCGCACCTCCTCCATCTATGTACACATATCCAAGTGCGCCATAGAATGCTGCTTCCACATCCGGCTCTTCGAAGGATGAGATGAGCGACATAAAAGAATTGTTGCAGAACCTATCAAATAGAGTAACTACTATCAAGCACAACCAGGCCGCTCCTCCAAGACCAGCCTACCAAAATTATCAAGGCAGAGGGAATTTATACCAACATAACCAATATCAAGGATGCGCGTGCACAAATCTGCAGGCTCAAATGACTAGCCAAATAGTGCCAGTACCTACTCCACTGAGAGCTACTCAAACAAGTACAAGTAGAGAGTGGACCGCAGGGAAGAGAAACCTTGCTGAAGATATCAATCCCTGGTGCTTTCCCTGTGGTGACCCACATATTCCATGAAATTGTCTGCATGGAAATTTATAGCAGAAGGTGGTAGAACAATGCAACCAAGGTGTGGCACCAAATTTAGGAGGTTATACATATGCATCTCCCCAAATGGAGAATGTGGTTCTTATTGCACAAATACAAGGAATGTCCTTGGAACAAGAAAATAACATAGCTCTCGATCATGCCCTTTTCTCATGGATGGAAGGAGAAGAAGTGGTTTTCACGTTCGAGGCATCCATGTCGGAGACCCCGCAAGTGAAATATGACTACAACACTTGATTGAATAGGAGATTCATAGGCAAATCAGTCACCTCGCAGCCTAGAAGTGTCCTAGAGCAAACCCCTGGTCCTTCCACAATTTCTCCACAATTGTAGCCGCACAAGGAGATTTTTATAACCAAGGCCAAAGAACATAAGCCTCCAAATCCGCCACCTTTCAATGTAGTGGAACAATTGAAGAAATCATCTGCTAACATATTCCTTTGGGATATCTTAGCCATTTCAGAGAAAAAATCATTACTGCAGAAAGCCTTCCAGGAAGATGCAGTTGCCCAACCGACAAAGCAATTGCTCAAAGAAAAGGTTACTGAACCACCACCTCCTGCCAAAGTTCTTGCAAATACTGTAGAGGAGAGTTCGACTGAATTACAAGAGGAGAGGCCGAAGCCTAAGCCTTTTTTCTTAACTCTCATTGTGGGGGAAAAACTGTTACATAATTCTATTATTGATTCTAGTGCTAGCACCACAGTCATGCTTAAGAAGATAGAGAAAGCCTTAGGACTTAGATATGAACCCTTGAAGAGGGGGGTTATGCAGTTGGATGGAAACAATGTCAAAACTGTAGGTGTCATTAAAGACCTCCCCTTGACTTTATTCTCCAGCCCTAGCATCATAGTTCCGTAAGATACTATGATCATAGATGTCCCTCCCATGTTTGACCTCTGCCTATCTCGGGAATTCACCTCAAAGATAGGTGGATACCTTTCTTTGGATTGGTCACACCTAATTCTCAAGACCAAGCACAAAGCTAAAATGAAGGTAATATCAGAACCTCTACATTCAGGACATGTAGCCGATGAAGCCATGATCAACTTTGAAGCCGCTCATACTTCTTTCACCAATGAAGAAACTTATGGTATTGAGCTACTCAAAGATGAAAAGGTAACTAGAGACTAGAATGATCAAGAAGAGGTCCTCTTGAGCGAATACATAGATTTTGATCCTTTCAAAAACTATCATGTTGTCGGGTTGGGCACCTATGTAATCTATGATGAAGATTAAAAGATCCCAAAGGTAGTAAAGGACCCCACGGTGGGACAATCCTCTGAGATTTGGACACTGCACTTTGATGGTGCAAGGTGCAAGGTTGGTGCTGGTGCTGGGATATGCTTAATATCTCCAAATAATGAAGAGATTCTCAAGTCTTTCCACTTCTAGTTCGCTTGCTCAAACAATGAAGCCAAATATGAAGGTCTTGTGCAAGGTCTGAGCCTCACATAATAGATGGGTGTCAAGCAAATAATGGTGTTTGGAGAATCCAAACTTATAATTAAACAAGTCAAAAAAATATCCGCTGCAAAGAATGTATGCATGTGTTCTTATAGACACAGGGTATGGGACCTCATTGAGGTTTCAAAGATTTTAACATCCACGCGGTGCTGAGGGAGCATAATTCAAGTGCAGATCGCATGGCAATGATAGGATCTCAATTCGATCCTACTTTTGACTTGATTAGGAATGTCCACTCTGTGCAAGTGGTCGTTTGACCCTCCATTCCAGACAACGATCAGAGTTAGAAAATGTTCGAAAGTGATTAACACATCACCTCGTTCATCCAATAATCTAGGGAGTTTTCCAATCAGCTTCAACCGAATATTGAAGAAGCATATGAAGGGCATATCATTCAATTGAGATTAAATAAACTTCCAAAAGGGCCAGTCACTCTCAAAAATCTGTTCGATTGTGATGATGGGAGGAATGATAGGAGAAAATCTATGGTAGACAAAGAAGAATACTCCGATCTTGAGGTTGGATATGCAAGAAAACTAAAAGTCAGGAAAGAAGTTCCGCAACATGACAAAGATAGACTCATGCAATTTTACAAAAGATATGAAGGAGTCGTGGCTTGGTCTTATGATGAACTCAGGGTATATGAATCTGACATCATCTAGTACACTATTGAACTAAGGAAAGGTGTTAAACCTATCCACCTGAAGCAGAGGCCCGTAAATCCGAAGATTGAAGCCTTGATGGTGCAAGAGTTGAGAAAGATGATCCAGTCCAAGATTGTGTTTCCAATCAAGCACAACACATGGGTGTCTAACCTTGTTCTGGTCCAAAATAAGAATGAAGACATTCTTCTCTGCGTTGAATTTCTTGACCTAAATTGAGCATCACTAAAGGATCATTACCACCTGCCTTCCATGGAACCAATCTTACAAAATGTGGCAGTTTCGGAGATGTTTTCTCTGTTAGATGGTTTTTCGAGCTACAATAAGATCCGAGTTAAGGAAGAAGATCAACACAAGAAAAAATTCACTACCAAGTGGGGAACGTTCACTTATGCTAAAATTCCTTTCGGCCTCTCCAATGTAGGAGCCACTTTCCAACAGGAAAAGGACATCGCTTTCAGCGAACTGGTCAACAAAATTATCCTCATCTATTTAGATGATCTGTCGGTATTATCAAAGTCGAAATATGACCACTTTGATCATCTGGAAGTGGTTTTCAAAAAATGCTAGGAGTTTAGGGTATCCCTGAACCCAAAAAAATGCATCTTTGGAGTACTGCAAGGAAAATTACTGGGATATGTAGTGTCCAAGTAAGGAATCAAAATTGATCCCAAAAGGGTAAAAGTAATCAAAGAACTGCCCCTATCAGTCATCAAAAAGGGAGTCAAAATTTTTTTGGGGAAGGTTAACTTTGTAAGTAAATTTATTTCTGATTTTGCAGGAATAATTAAACCAATCTCCCTGATGCTGAAAAAGGATCAGTTATTCAAATGGATGAAAGAAGCAAGAGAAGCTTTTGAGAAGGTTAAATATGCTATTTCTTTAGCCCCTATACTGATAAATCCAGACCTGTTGAAGGACTTCATAATATATGTATTCAGCAGCAAGACAAGCATCACTACTATTTTGACTCAAAAGGACAATGAAGGAAAGGGAGAAAATTTGATAGCATTTCACTCCCGAACCTTAAAGGAGTATGAGACGAACTACAACTTTGTCGAAAGGCAAGCATTCACAATTGTAAAGGGACTCAAGAAGTTTTGACATCTTATATCTTGCAATAAGTTGATTGTTTATGTCGCACATTATAGTGTGCACAAATACATCATGGAGGGAGAAATCACCGAAAAAGGGTCAATTGGATCACTAAGATCCTTGAATACGACATCGAAGTCAAGCCTACTAAGACCGTTAGAGGAAGAGGGTTGTGTAAATATTTGGCGCAAGATGAAGAAATAAAAATCAAAGAGGGGAAAGCAGAGCTTGTCCTAACAAACTTTCTCGAGCCCGAAGGCTTCTAGTTAGCAGATAGAGTAAGATTTATGCACACTGGAAAGTATGCACTAGGACTCCCTTCTTAGTGAAGAAGATTCTACCAGCTAAAAAAATAGCGGATACTCACTTATTGAAGGGGTCCTTTTCAAGAGGAATTTCAATGGCATTTTGCTACGATGCGTCACCACATAGCAAGCAAAGAGGATTCTCAATACCTTCCACAACAGTCCTAGAGGCGGATACTTCTCTGTGAGGACCACCACCATCAAAATATTGTGCACTGGGACTTCTAGCCTACGCTATTCAATGACTCATACGACATGATAAAAGTTTGCGAAGAATTCCAATTCTTCTCAGGATGGAGGAAAAATTCTGGCCTCTCAGTTTGATAGTAGTAGATGAGCCATTCGTGAAATGGGGGTTAGATTTCATCGGAATGATCAATACTTCCTCTAGTTCTGACGACAAGTGGATTCTCATTGCCAAAAAATACTTCACAAGGTGGAATAAAACCATACCCCTAAAGAATGCAACAAAGGAAGAGATTCTAGATTTTCTCGAGGGGCTAGTAACGAGATTTAACCCACTGAAGACTATCATTTCAGACAACACCAAGGCTTTCCTAGGATCTAAGGTATGTTAGTTTGCACTTATGCATGACATATTCTTGAAAATATCATCGAATTACTACCTACAAGAGAACGGTTTGGCTGAGTCGACTAACAAAAAATTGGTCCAACTCACACTACAACAAATCCCTATGATTAGCTCCCTTTTTTGCTTCCACCCACTGTTTTAATGTATTTTTCTCTAATTTTTTGAAAAAGTCAGCGCTATTTATCGGTCTAGCGCCATTTTTGGCATTTCTTGCGCCATTCAGGACAAGTAGGCGCTAATTAGCACCAGCTTTAGCACCAGATTTAGCGTCGAGTTTAGCACCAGATTTAGCATCGGATTTAGCACCATATTTAGCAGTGCCGGATTTAGCACCAAATTTAGCGCCGAATTTAGATAGTGGCATATTGGTAAGAGATATTAACTTATCTCATCGACACCGAAAAGCAACATCAGAGAGATATAAGATCTAATGTCGATGATAGATTGAGATATTGGTAAGACAGATAATATTGTCTCATCGACACTCTTCAAGTAATGATCAAAAGCATACACCGCTATACCGCTAGGAAGGTGAGTAACATATGTAGTAGAGCGGTATACATTGCAACCCCATTACTAGAAGGCTTCCCCAGGGTGGAAATATACCGCGCTACCGCCAGACAGTCAAAATACTCTCGTAGTATGGCGGTATACAATGCACTACCACTAGGCGATAAGAAATCTCTCATGGTATGGCAGTATTAGGCAGTCCGATTTAGCGTCGAATTTAGCACCAGATTTAGACAGTGGCATATCGGTAAGAGATATTAACTTTTCTCATCGACACCGAAAACCAACATTAAAGGAACATAAGATCTAATGCCAATGAGACATTGAGATATCAGTAAGTAAATAATATTGTCTCATTTCCACTCTTCAAGTAATGATCAAAAGCATACACCGCTATACCGCTAGGAAGGTGAGCAACATATGTGGTAGAGTGGTATACACCACAACCCCGCTACTAGAAGGCTTCCGCGAGGTGGCGGTATACCACGCTACTGCCAGATAGTCAGAATCCTCTCATGGTATGGCGGTGTACACCGCACTACCACCAGACAGTAAGAAATCTCCTGCAATATACCGTGCTACCACACCTCTCTCACAATCATCCAGTGGTACAGAGGTAAAAGCATGAACTTAACACTTATGAATTTAATAGATAATAGTAATTTTTTAGTATAAAATATATGTATTTTGTTTTCTAAATTTTTTTGAATATTAAAATATTTAATGATTAAACATATTTGAGTTTTTTCACATCAATATTTTTGCCGCCATGATGAGTTAGAACAAAATACCCAAGCCCTAATTTTTAACTCTCATTTTCACTTGGTTTTTTTGATCTCCCTTGCCCTGCACATGCCACCATCATTAGAGTTTGAAACCTTGAGCTTTCTGAAGGAGTATCTATCAATTTTCTCATTGATTTTGAGAGTTTTCTTCACAAAAATTTATGTTGAGGCTGAATCAGGTAAAGCTTTCATGGTTCATCATTTGTTTCCACTCATCTGAATGCATTTTCAAAGACATTCCTTCTCGGATTCTCATGCATTTTTCTCTTGCTTTACTTTGTCGATGCCTTGCTTGTCTTGAGGCTGACATCAAAGCACTTCTGGAGCTCGCATTTCTTTGAACAACAAGAAGTGGAGTAAGTTTCTATGCACCATTTATTTTTATCTTACCTCTATTTTTTGTCAATAAAAGGTCGATTTGGACTCAATAGATACAAATGAATGGGTGTTTTATTTCTACCATGCATCCTTATTTTGTAACCCTTCTATCTTGGCTCAACTTCTCTGGACTTAGCTCACTAGCAAAAGAAATGAAACAAATCATACTCTCCATATTTGGTTTGATCAAACAATGAAAGATTTTTTTATTTCTGCATTTTTTCTCTTTCCTAGTGATAGCTTGGTCATGACCTCTCTAGAATATTTTTTCTATTTCCAAAAAGAACAGAGTGCAAAATTTTCTTTATTATATTTTTGAGCCTCCTTCATGGCTCCATGATTATGGCTGTGGGCTCTATTCAATGGAATTCTGGGTTTATCTTTGATCTAGGGTTTTTCAAAAACCCGTGACTCCTATTGTAGATACGAGCTCTCAAAAAAATGAGTGTAAGCCTTTTGGCACGATATTTCACTTCTCAGAAAGAAAAATAAATCCTTCCACATTTGGGGCTCGACCCAGAAACCCTAAACCATGGGTTTGTAATATTCTGCATATCCTTCTCCTTTCTTGCAAGTATTTTACATTTTCATTTTTCAGAACCCGCTTCACAAGACAATTGCACTATTTTCTATATGTTCATTTTTCTTTGAACAAGACAAAAATGAAGATGATTGATGCAGAGCATGGTGGGATTCAAAGGTCTTCAAATACACAAACAAATATTTTTGCAAGATCACTCGTGTAAGCCTCTAAGAAGTTTCTTAGGCTACTAATTTGTAATTACTTTGCAAGGGATTGTTTGCTCTTTCTTTGCCAATTTCCTATTTTATAGGGAGTTATAGTCTGTTTATTTCCAATCACAAGTTGCATTTCAGTGAACTTGACCATTCTGAATTATTTAAATGTAGACACCATATGGTCGATGTTGAATGCTATTGTTGCTCCAAGGCCCTTTGACTTCTTCCTTAGATAGTGAGATTCCCTCAAAACATGAGTGCGGTTATCATAGCTCTAAACACTCATTTCAACATGAAGATTGCATCAATGTGTAGTAGAATTTGTAAAGAACTTGTCTCTGATTATGAATGTTTTAGATTGTTACATATAGTCATGGTCAAATTCTCATGATAGATTCCTTTGAAACTTGTAACAGGTATGTATTTGAGGACCAAATTGAGTTTATCAAGGAATCGATACTTGAAGGAGAACAAGTACTTTAACAAATTAGCTCATATGCTGATGTTTTGAATTATATATTAGATATCTTCTTTTGATTTAAATAGTAAAAAGATATATGTTTCTTGCTTTGGTTGATTGGACTAAACTTTAGAGAACAAATGGAAAATGTTTTAGATTTTTATATGTATTTTTATAAGACTTTTTAACTTTACAACATAGATTATGTATTATTAACTTTTGATTTTTTTCTAGTTTGCTAATTATTGATGTTTTATCCTAAATCAGGCTGAAGTTGATGATTTTGAAAAGGATTCTAGGGAAAAAACAATGTCACACAAACTCTAGGTGGGATGCATTTTGTTAATGCTTGAAATGAGTGTAGCATTTAGCTATAGAAGGCATCAGAAATAATTTTGCACCATAAACTGTTTAATGTACATATATTATATGAATCAACTACTTTTAATTTTCATTTTACTCCACTGAAATTCAATAAATCCTCATTTTCAATCATCAAGCCACTGGAAGGAACATTGTTTCCTTTTGTTTTATTCTTGACATAGCAACAACTAAAAGTTTTCATGTTATTTTCAAAATTGTTGGTTATTTGATGCTAGCTTAGCTTTTCTTGCAATGGTTGTATAGGATGAAAACAATAGCCATATCAAATCCCTTTTTCCCAAGTCCTGCTCTCTCAAGGTTAACAATCTCAATCTCACTAATAGTGATTACTAAGAAAATTAATTCCACCAACTCTACCAAACAGTTTATTGTAGGAACAATAAAAGCATACGCTTTAAAAGGAACTCCATGAAAACCAAGCTCTCTAAATGGTATATCAAACTCTAGTTCAAAATATTTTAGATGAGGTTGCTCCCATAACTCTGTTACTCACTTGAAAAATCCTTGAAACTCTGCATTGATTTTATTTTTCTTGTTCCTCTCTTGCTGTTCTTACTCAATTTCATCAGCATCATACATTGACCTTCTTGCCCCTCCTAAAGTTTGGACCACATCCATTACCTCCACATAAAACTGGACATCCTTGGTCTTCTTGGTTCACACCATGATATGGTTATGTAAATGAAAATGAAGCAAAGTAGTCATCTCCTTCTCCACTGGCTGGAAGAATGCATGCTTAATGTTTTGATACATGATATCAACTCTCTCTTCTACTCTCATGGTTGAATATCAAAATCCATTATGGTGGGGCTCCAAAGTTCCAGTCATCTTTCTTCCTCTTCCACCAAATTTTGGCATATTTTACTAACGTTTATTAGAATTGTTGAATGTTTTACATCATTGGAATGACATATTATTTGTAACATTTTTTAAATTTTATTATGGTATATGCACTTTGATATGATGTAATATGATTATGGTTTTATTTCACATGTTGTAATATTAGATATATAACAGAAAAAAAATTTATTGCATGAAATAAATAATAAATTTTCATTTTAAATAATTTTTTTTTGCAGAAATTGGGTCTTCTAGAAGATCAAGATGATCCTTATAATATAGATCTAGAATATGTTGGTTTTGGTACAAATCACATGGCAGAGGATGAAGATGACGTAGATAAAAAAGACAACGAGGCTGATGACGATGACGATGATGATGATGATGATGATGATGATGATGATGAGGCAGTTGCTCTTAGTAGCCAGTGACATTCATGATCATATAGAATGCATCATGGATCATTGCTGATATATCGTTATGATGCCTCTTTTCATGGTTACTATAATATTTATCATTTTCACGGCTTGCAGTACCATATTATTGAGTTGTATCATTTTGACTTGTATCATTTTGAGCTATATATATAATTTATCATTTTTACTTATATCATTTTGACTTAAGTTGACTGTTGGACATGCATCATTTTGACATGTTATTAATCTAGTGGCATATTTGACTCACTTGTTTTAATCACTTGTTTTGATCTACTTATATAGATATTTGAATCACTTTTTTAATTATAAATGATGATCATGTTTTAATGATTATTTTTTTATTTAATCATATGATTTATTTAAGAGGCATGGTATATTTAACTAATTAAATTGAAATAAAACATATTAAATTAATAAATGGAAGCAAAACAAGAAGCATTTTTAGAAGCAAAAAATGAAGCAACAATGGAAGCCAAAGTAGAAGCAATCTTGGAAGTAAAACTTGGCATTATCTAGGAAGCAATTTTAGAAGCAAAAAAAGATGCAATAATAGAAGCCATATTAGAAGCTATATTAGAAGCAACAAAAGATGCAAAAATGGAAGCAAAGCTAGATGCAAGAAGCGACATTATATTGGAAGCAAAATTGGAAGAAAAATTGGAAGCAAAATTGGAAGCAAAATTGGAAGTAAACTTGGAAGCAAAACCCGAAGCAAAACTGAAAGCAAAACCAGAAGAAAATATGGAAGCAAAACCGGAAACAAAACTAGAAGCAAACATGGAAGCAACACAAGAAGAAAAATTGGAAGCCAAATTGGAAGTAACAAAAGTCGGCGCTAAACCTGGCGCTAAATCCAATGCTAAATCTGGTGCCGAAGTGAGCACACTAGTTTGCACCGAGTTTTGCACCGACATAAGTGCCCAATTCATGAAATCAAATGCACTAAAATTCGGCACTAAATTTGGTACCAAAGTGAGCATACCAGTTTGCGCCAAGTTTTGCGCAACATAAGTGCCCAATTCATGAAATCAAATGCACTAAAATCTGACGCTATTTTAGGCACTAATTGCCTGTTTTGTTGTAGTGCCATCAAAAGGATTGGGTCAGATCATGAGAGAGAATGAAACAAGAACCTCCAGATAGCACTCTGGGCAGACCGCATAACTCCAAAGCAAGCCCTGAATTTTTTTCCATATGAGCTAGTATTTGGGAAGGAGGCACTGTTTCCTATCTCTATGGAGATTCCTGCGCTATAACTGCTCAAATCCCTAAAAATTGAAGAAAATAGAGCAATGGAGGTTCGGTTGGCCGAGTTACTGGAAGTACAAGAGAAAAGGGAAAAAACCCTAATAGCCATGACCAACCGCCAACAGATGGTTAAGAGATGGTTTGATAAGAAAGCTTCAGACCAAGGTCTAAAGTGTAGAGACCTAGTATTGAAATTCAATGAAAGGGCTGGAAAGCCTAGCTAGCATGGAAAATTTGATAGTCTCTGGGAGGGCCCTTTCAAAATAATTTAGTGCAAACAACATAATGCATTTGAATTAGAAAACATGGAATAGGAAGCACTGGGTATTCTGGTTAACGAAATTCATTTAAAATTGTTCAATTAAGATTCAGTTATCCCGATAGTGTAAATATGTGAATAATGTAATTATTTTCGCTTCATGTTTTTGTCGACCAGTCTTTCCAATAAATATCAGTTATCAGGAAGCAGAGAAATTCATGAAAACTATTATTGTGAAAGAAAAAAAAGAAAATACTACACATAATACAAAAAATAAGCTTATTCAATCCATATTGTAGAAACACATGGAAATGAGAGAAGAGGTTTAGGATAAGCAAGTATATTCATTATATATATGCTTTGATAAATACATTTCAAAATGGCTCTAAGGCCACACGTTCGAAAGTATGTCTATATACTATGCAACTTCTATATATATGTACGCAAGCCTTTTTCAGGCGTATCTATACATAAAAGGGGAAAAAAAGTGTTTTAAACTTTAGTTATCTGGAGCAGGAGACTTATCATCCACAGTGGGAGCATTGTTTTCACCAATAGGAAGGTTGTCACTAGCAGCAACGAGACTAAGAGCAGCAGTGTCAGCACTAAGAACCAGGGGCAGAGGGAACACAAGGTTTCTAAAATCCATGTACTAGTCCATATCATAAAACAACACCACATTGTAGCAACACAACAGAAAGTGGCATGCACGAGTAGCTCTCTCACGATGCTCAGCTAGCGAGAGAAGCCGAAACCCACTTAGGAATGGAATCCATGGTACCACTGTATCTTCTTCAATATGCCTCCGCAGGTCACTTGCAATAGGAAGAATCAAGCCATAAACTGCATGGTTCACCACCTCCTTGAGGCCACTGAGATACTTCTTTAGAAAAATTTGGAGCGTCAGGCGCATAATCATAGCCTTAGTGTTAGAAAGCCTAGATCAGACATGCAAACCTAAACACCTTCCACAGAAGAGAAAACATCAAAAAAGCAGAGCTTTGCATGTAATGGGCAAAATATTATTATTCAGGAATTCAATATTACAATGAGATGATTTGCTTTATAAAAGCAAAGTATGCAACCCTAATGTTGACCTAAAATTAGCTCAACCTAATTAAAGTTATGCAAGTGTAATTAAATATTAATTACACTAACACCCCCCCATAAGTGCAACTTAGGGAGACTAAATAAGCATGCACCTAAAACTAAGATGAATGCAAGAAAGCATGAATGGGTCCCGACAACTAGGCCTGATCAGGTACCCATGTACAAATGATATGATATGACATGCTGCAAAGAAGCACTAGAAGAACACTGTAGAGTAACACTGGAATCACAATCTAGCAAGCAAGGAAAGATACTTCTGTCTACAAGAAACCATATCGGAATCATAATGATGCAACAACAGACCCGATGCCATGGAACACTCAAAAAATCCAAACGGGAACAACGCTGGAATCTATGAAGCAGCAGTTGATTATTAAATGATGTATCACTGAAAATGAAGTGCAAAGATGTAACAGGCACTCTCCCAACTGTCAAAATATCCAAGTAATCTCCAAAACACCCATCGGGCCAAATCTGGATTAATGAAAAACTTGGGATAGATGCAGAAAAAATTGCATGGATAGCAACATAGAGCTCCTCAATACCTTTCCAACGCCGCAAAGATAGCGAAAATCGGAGATCGTGGCAAAGAGTTATGAGCTCGGAAGCATAAAAAGTACATTTGACTTCAAACAGTAATAAATGCAGGAAAATAGGAAAATACTATTAAATAAACAGCACCACAGGATAGTACTCGGAACCAGCTTTCTGGCGATATCTCGTTTGCCTGATTTCGATACCGTATGCCCAAGTTATGCCAAAAACAAAAAAATTGCTCTTTTAGGGCAAACTAGGGTTAGGAGGGGCAAGGAGGGGCCGTACATACACTGACGTCATGCTGACGTCAGAGGTTCACGGGCATAAATTTGACGGCCTGCAGGCCGTCACGGCAAAAAAACACTCCCTGTAGAAAATTTTTCGGCCCCTAGTCGCCATATGACCGCGGGCGGGGGCTCAGGGTGCTGAAGTTGGGCGGGGGCCGGGCGCGGAGCTCCCGGTCCCCCATGTGACCCTGGCTGTAGTGCAGGAGCCCTCAAGGGCTGGCGGGTGGTCGGTGGAGCTGGGTGGCGGAGCCACCGGTGGGGGTGGCTGCTGGGTGGCCGCCCGGTGGCGGATCGGCTGATAACTGGGAGCGCCGGCTCGATTCCCAAAAACTCTATTTTTAAATTTTTTTTTCAAAGTTTGTGCCTCGTGAAGCGTGCTGGGGAGGCCGTACGGCCTCTCTAGCAAATTTTTTTTTGCCTCAGAAACCAACTGCTCAAAAATGGACGATTTGACAGGCGTTTCTAGGGTTTTAGGGCGCTGCGAACGGGATGGCGATGTCTGTTTGAGCCCATAGTGTCCTGAAAATTCGGCTACCCCAAGATCTTGCAAAAAAAGATGCCTGTGGAAACCCTTGCACTTGAAACTCACTGAGAAGCCATATCTTCAGATCACGAACAGGCAGCGGTAGGTCTGGAGCTCTGATACCATGTTAGAAACCCTAGATCAGACATGCAAACCTAAACACCTTCCACAAAAGAGAAAACATCAAAAAAGCAAAGCTTTGCATGTAATGTGCAAAATATTATTATTCAGGAATTCAATATTACAATGAGATGATTTGCTTTATAAAAGCAAAGTATGCAACCCTAATGTTGACCTAAAATTAGCTCAACCTAAGTAAAGTTATGCAAGTGTAATTAAATATTAATTACACTAACACTTAGGAACTTGAATGTCAAGCAATAAAGCGATGAAATGGGATAAAATATCAGTATTCACCTAATAGTTGTTATCATAGTCAATGCAATCTTTACCCAAAACTCATTTCATGGCTATAATAGCCAAATAATGCTTGTTTTTTGTCATGCATTTGAGACGCCTATTTGAAATCTCTCCTAGAAAAGCTGTTTGGGACTTGTTATGGACTAGTCTAATCGAGGTGTTCATTGCGCCTAACTCTGCTTAGCTACCTAAGTCGAAGTCCTACGCAAACTCAAAACCTACTCAACTGCCTAAGTGATAATCTTAGCTAATCACCTAATGTCAATTTTGCTAATCGCTAAGTGTGATTTTGCTACTAGGATAGGGCCTATTTACAGAAATATCTGAGTTAACCTACATACCATAAACACGAGTCTAATCAAGTGTTCACTCGAAAATCCCACCAAAGGCTTGCTCTATTTTCCAACCCAGTTACGTCTGTAGGTACGAATTGCTGCGTGCAAGATTAAGGAGCGGTAATCAATTAGTGCAAATTGGTGGTAGTCCCAAGCGATAGCTCACAAAAAAAAAATGATGAGGTGTCACAGTGTCGGCAATTTCGAGCTCCAAGAATGAATGAAAATCTTTTCTAAGTACTCACTATGACCTTGGCTTAATTATTCTATTTGGGATATTAATTGCCAAGACATGTGAAAGGATAGCAAGCATTTGCACTGGTGACTCAATTTACCAGGAAAATTGCGCCAAAGGATGTGATCACTGATGTAATTATGATTTCTTGTCTTTTCAAAAAGTAAAGTAACTCATTTCGCATGAGCAGGAGAGCTGGCGGTACATACCAAATTAAATGTAGAAAGGCAACCGTTGTTTATCGGTTGAAAGTAGAAAATCGAAGAAAAAGCTAAGTATCACATCCAAGAGCTAAACGGAGCATACAACTTCTTGAGTATGCAAAAAAGATTTTGAAGTGTAGAATTGCTGAGAGAACCAAGAACTGTGTAGGATAACAGTGAAGCAACTAAGAAAAGAGGTAAATATAGGAGATTCACTTCCCCGACGTGGATTGAACCCAAAGCAAGAGGAAAGGATTCATCTGGGTTTGTGCTCAGATCCTTGTGTAGTGTTATAGGTTCCATTCATACCGCTTCAGTGTTCTTTTTGAACAAGAAGTTTACAGAGAATGGAGGTAGCGAAAAGTTCTCAAGTTGAAATGCAAGGCAAAGGAATTCAAAGGTTATATGACGCCATGCATGCAACGTTAGTTGTCTATGTCTTTGAAACCATCTCCTACGCTTCACCTATTATACCAAAGAAGCCTGTGTGGGTAAATACAAGGGTTGCAGAAAAGAAGAATAGCCACAAAGACCAGAGCCAAATTAAGGAGTGGGATAATATTCATGATCCCATCCTAAAAAAGAAACCTAAGAGTCTCAAGGAGGTGTCCTTTGAAAGGATGAAGCATAATGGTGACCTAAATTCCTTGGCACAAAAGTGTTGGTTTTGTGGGCTCCCACAATATATGGTCCCGTTTGTGCACTACTGCCTGAAATTGGTCGGTGAAGCCATCAAGCATTTCAACCCAGCTACAAATACCATCGAGGGCCGAGAGTTAAGAGTTATCATCTACAAGGAGGCTATCTGGGATATGCTATGCATCCCAGAACAAAGCCCCAAGGTAGAAATAATGGATTCATTTACTCCTGCAAGGGGTGAGAATATGGAGAATCAGAGATCATGCTCTTGATTTTTTTAACAAAGAAACCTCAAAGTCCAGGGATGATCAAAATAAAAAGATATTGAGCTTGGTTGCACATAGAAGTTTCAAGGAGGACATGAAAGACACCTTCTCAATGATGACATTTGTTTGCGGCCTGGATACTGACATATATGTTGAGGATTTTCAACTAGGTTTGGGGTTCTAGTTGCGTAGGAAACACTCTCTCTTTTGGTATGACTTCACAATATTCCTCATTCAAGAAATGTTGAACCAGATAGCGGAGTACGAGATGCAAGAAAGGTTCAGGTTTTCATCTTTCCTTGTGCACATGTTTTTGCATTAGAACCATGAATTCTTCCAAAGGCATCTGGGGTTGGAAATATTTGATTAAAATCAACAAAGAAAGCTAGTATCGGTATGGACTCCTCTCCTCTCTGCAACATATGACTATTACACATTTTTTGATTATTTTCTATCTCTGATTTTGTAAGATTTGAGAGAGGATGGCAGTGTTTTGCAGCTCACCTCAAACCAAACAAAGTACATGCAGAATTTCACTCCAAAGTGCGACTAGTTTCTAGGGGAAGATTTCACATTCATCCGGATGCACAGATTCACTGCGGAACCCTTCTGACTTCGGGCATGTCTCACAGATCAGATATTGGCCCCTGAAATGTTTCGCTAGGTATCGATTATTGACTTCACCTTTTGCAGCATAAAATCTAAGAAGAAAGGATTTTTCAGCTGCCTGATGAGTTTTAAAATGGTGATCATGGCCAAGAAGCAAACTCATGACTTTCTAGAGGAAAATCTAGCTCATTTGGGACTGGTATGGATTTGCGATAAATGGAATTACAACCTCGACAATGACTTACTGAATGAGTATGTCAAGGTAACGCATAGTCCCCGACCTTACTAGGAGAAGCGACAAAATCCAATGGAGGATGAAGATGATCTGATGGTGGACCTAGTCCATATTCCAGACGAAGATAGTCGACCAATATGGCTCAAGTTCTATTTATGAAAAGGAAAATATGATAAGTCAAGGTAGATTGGGGCCACTCTTCACAACAATTTGGAAAAAAATTATGACTAGAGCGAAGAGAAGATTATAGATTTTTGGGTTTACCAACAGGAGATCCAACGACTGAGGACCCTTATGATAGTATAGAAATGGATGACAGTTTCGATAAACTATGGAATGACGAGCATCCTAATTCCAACAATAGTAATGATAAAGATTCTGACCTGAAGGAGGTTGAGGAATGTATTGCAGAAGGAGTGGAACCGGTAGTGGAGCTTCAAACAACCCCAACACAGCAAAAGGGGAAGGCAATAAAGCAACCTGCCAAGGTTTCTTCAAATGTGTGGGTAAACATATCATGTGCAAGGGGTTCGCTGACTCGCACCTAGACTACAAAGAGGACTAGAACAACACAACCACAACAATCAAAGATAGTGGTGGTGGAAAAATCGCCACCCACCAAACGACAGCAGATGAAAGCATCTTCTAGAGAGTGTTCGCAGGAGCCCAGTGCGAGCCAAGAGCCCGCAACGAGCCAATGACCGCAATCATTCACACCATATGAAATATTTCACTCCCTCTTCTCTTGCTTCATAGTCTTTAGTAACCCCTACTATTCCCATGGTGCCACCCACTGCAAGTGCTAGCCCTTCCTTTTCCACCTCTGCTTCCATGGTCAGGAGGTTTTACACAATTCTCTCATGTGGCACCATTTACCTTTACTCCTCCATGGATTTTTACACCCTTTGCTTCAGCCCATTCCACATCATCCAGTGCCTTAGACTTTTCCTCCATGGCCACAATTACTACCTTTTCTGCTGCTACTATGTCGGCTATGGTCCAGTCTACCCAATAGATGGAATCCACCATGACCCCATTTCCCTCGAGTCCTCCTGTTGGCCCACAAAATGGGTATTGGAAGATCCCTCCTTTCTCTCCTCAAAAAATCAATCTTTCAAAGAGGAAAAATCCCAAGACAACTACCCTCTCATTTCATTTTTCCCTTTCTCCCGGTGCACCTTTTGTAGGTGGGCTCATTAGATCGCTAGTATAGTTCTTGTCAGAGGGCTATAAAACTAAATAGGGACAGGTAATCAGAGTCCAAAAATAAAAAGACAAAGATGCTAAAAGGACAGTTGAGCCAAGGGTGCAAACTATTTTCAACGAAGCTCAACAATCGCTACAATTTGTGACTATATACCCATCCACCATTAAACCAAAAGGGGAGATGCAACCGGATAATTACAATATGTATGCCATGTCGCTTGACCTAAGCATAGCCTGACTGCAAGATAAAGTTGAGCTAATGGAGGAGACCTAGTGGGTCATGACCACCGACTTTCTAAAGTCTCGCCGCTAGCTAAAGAAGAGGGAAGAAGAGCTAAAAATCATGAAAGAGAGGGTTGAGGTCCTGCTGGCGAAAGAAAAGGTGAGTGATGCTGAGTTTAAACACTTATCTCAACAAATGGAGACAAAGCAGGCTAAGCTCTGGGAGGAACTTGCAAGGTTCCAATCTTTCGATCCCAACTTGATCGTCGAGCTGCAATGGAAAAACCAAGGCTATTAGGACCAGTTGGCATGGTTAGAGCAAGAATTACACTAAAGGAATGAGGAGCTCGACCACAAACGTGCTCGACTAGAGCAGCAGATGCAACAAAAGGATGCAAACTTCAACACCTACTGAACCCAGATAGAAAGTGAGGTCCGAGATATGAAATATTCCTTGGAAAAGGAAGCAACAAATAAGGAATGAGTTGAGGCAAGTTGGATCAAAAAATCGCAGGTCTTGCAGGGACAACTCACTGCAACAAACAAAAAGGTTACAGAGCTGGCGCATAATATGGAATTGAAGGATGCAAAAATTAGCCTTTTAAAGAGTTGCGCCCAACCACCTGTCGCCTAGTTGGATGTCCTTCAAGTAGCCCAATGACTATATATTTTGTGTTGGGAAAAGGTTAAGGCCTTTTGCTTGACCCTCTAGCCGATGCTCCAATTCATGGCAGAAGCGACAAGTTGAGGTAGGGAGGTTCATAGGATGATCAAGCGTTTTCCTCAATCTATCATGGAGAGAGTTCTTGAGGCCAAGAAGTTGTTGGATAGGCTATATATGGTCCTAAATGAAGTCTTGGAAAACATGAGGATTGATGATAGGAAGGCTACTGCCAAAACAACTAACAAGTTTATGCACTGCTGCACGACCATCCTCAATGTTGGCGAGTGCACCACTACATTGGACTAAACCATGAATAGCATGAGGGCAAGGTTCTCCCACCTAACTTAGATGGGCTTACCATCCCATTTTCTGAAAGATGAATCGGTGGAAATGACAAAACATATTGTGGTGGGGTATGTGCAGGATCATGATGGGCCAAAAAGTGGCAATGGGAAAAAAATTACATTTTGGATTGACTCAAAAACGCAAAAATGCCGAGTTGAATTTTTTTAGGCTCGGGTGTCAGTACATTTTGGATATCTGATTTGAGCAAACTATATAAATAAAAAAACAATAGCCTATGAAAGTCATTTCACACATTTTGAACATAGTCGCACAGGGAGAAGTCGAAATCAAATATCTGTTTTCACCAGATATCCGATTTGAAAGGTAATTTTTTATTTTTTTTAATGTTTTAATCAATTTTTCAATTAGATTCTTATAATTTTAAGTAGTTTTTATTATTTTTTTCAAAAGTAGGGTTTTTTATTGATTTTTATTAAAAACTAGAGTTTACAATGAATTTTTATTAAAAATTAATGTTTTTAAATGGCTTTTGATTAAAAACTAGTGTTGTTGATGTATTTTTATCAAAAACTAGAGTTTGTTATGGATTTTTGTGAAAAAGTAGGTTTTTTTTGGATTTTTATTAAAAATTAGGGTTTTTTTATAGTAATTCAATTTATATTGTGTAATTTCAATTAGATTAATTAGTTTTTAACTTTAATCAGGTATTATGACTGAGAATGAAAATTCAAAAATTCCAAACGCTCCACCACCTCCGCAACCACCAATTGAAGACTTAATTGTAAAAAATTGGGGCAATTGAGGGGCATTTGTGAAGTTCATAAGAAAATCCCTCGATTAAGAGATATGACAAACACATTGAAGGAAATAATTAAAAATATAGAAACCCTCTCCACCCAACATAATACCTTTCATTCATGGTGAGAAGACATGAGGGAATATTATGCATGTGGATTGTCTTACGATGATGTGAAAGATCTCCAAATAACCAAAGCCCAAATAGCCTCTTTATTCGTTAACCCCCGCACTGGTTTGCTAGTGAATGTTAATAAACCAAAAATTTCTATAAAATGGTGCACGAATAGGGACATTGTAGATAAATTTTGGGATCATTGGTGTATGGTTTTTGATAAACCACCGAACAACAATTTTGATATACCATTTTTCTATATTAAAAGATTATATTCTAATTTTGTGCTAGGGAATCATGTCAATTACTTTTAAATTAAACCCTTCCAGGGCATCAGTGGAGGTATTCCCCAGGATAGACCAGGGGCAGTTAGAGTAGTTTCGTGCCCATATGTTCCCCCTCCTCCCCTTCCTCCACCAACTCCAGTATATCATCTAGAGATTATCCAAGATGCAACCACACAAACTATTCAGGCTATTCACTCTTTGAGTGGTCATTTGGTTTTACATGCTTCTAGAGTAGCTCAACCACATTCTGGTGATATTGGAAAAGGCTCAAGTGCTACATCATCCTCCTCCTTAGTTCCATAGATTTGTTTACCACATACTTGCACAATGTGCCACCAGATATGCTTGGGTCCTCTTGTACAACCTGCTGAGCATCCATTGGACACTTCTGATTATGACCTCCATGATGTGGACATTACACATCAATCGCATGGGAGTGGAGTGCACCCTACAGAGTCCTCTCCTACTAGAGAGGGGGATATTGGAATAGTGACACAAGTAAGATTTAAGTTGTAAATTCATAACTTGCATTTGTTTTTAAATGAATATTAATAAGAGATAGTATCAAGTACTAATATTTATTTACATGGTCTATTTAACAGTTGATGTCTAAGGAGGAGCTCACACAGGTGACTGATAGCACCCTTAGGGCCATTTCATTTGGCCTCGACACACACACAATATATATTTTCGCACTCACTCATTTACATTTTTTATTATATATTTTCTTGTCATTAATGAGATTATATAATAACTTATATGTTTATCTTATTTTCCTCTTGTAGGAAATACCTAGTGCGAGTGAGGTGCAACCTCATCCAGACTATGGAGGCACAAAGTTAGATAAGGGGAAGGTAATTGAACTCAAATTGGATTGAATTAATATTTTAAAGATCTTATATTGATTATATATACATCGACATAGATTGGTAGTTTCATATGTACTTGTTATTTTTATGTACAGGTGATTATGAGATATACATTGTTGTTGACAAGTGAAACAACGCATGAAGGAGTAGGTATTGAAACACCTCAAGGAGTAGGTGTTGAAACACCTCAAGGAGGAGGTGTCGAAACATATGAAGGAGATAAAGAAAAAGATCAACCTAAAGAGGTATGTGTTTATTTTATTTTGTGTTTGGTAAATATGTTCCTATTACCAATAATCGTATGCTAACTTGGATCAATTTTAGGTTTTTATTCACATATATAGATTGGCATTTCAAAATTTGGTTTCGTATATTCTAGGACTCTTGACCCTTTGAAGAGACGTATTTTTCAGGTAATCAAGATTTCAATTTTAGAGTTCAATTAAAATTTAATGTATATTGATTTTGATGTTAATTATTTGATTTTAAATTATATAGTATAACTATTCTCAATTGTGGTTTGAATTTTTCTTGTGCAACTAGAGCCAATGAGTGCTTCAAAGAGGCTCTATTTTGAAGATCCACCAGTAGTTTAGGATGAGATAGACATTTTGGCATGTAAATTTTGAATAGATATTGAGATGGCATATGCCATATTTTGTAAAAAATTGTTTGAGTTGGCATCGATGCCATTTTTGTATATGGACACACACTTGATTATTGGATAATTTGATGTATAGAAGTTGACAATCAAAATTTAATTTGTTCCTTATGTGCATCATTAAACTCTTTGAAAATTTTATCTTGAGAAATGGTTAAATATCAATGTACAATAGCATAAAAAAGAATGGTTATACTATGTAGTTTATATTTATATCGCTGATTACATTGCATTGCACATCTTTCAAACTCAAAGCATTACTTCACATTGCATAACTAAAAACTAGGAGCAGTTGTCAATTGCATTTGCTTCTCATGGAATTATATGAGACCACATTTCTTTGAGGATTTTTTTCAAATAGTCCACTTCCTTGTCTATGCTACCACATTTTTCATACATGTGTACCAAAGCTTTTTATCAAACAGTTCACTAGCTTGTTGGTAGGGCTTATTGGAACTTGTATGCTCTGACCTCACTCAATCCTGAAACCACTGCATTCCCTCTTAATTTTGTCTACTTAAAATTAAAACATCATTGTATTATGCTGCCCCATAATTTGGCTTACACTTTCTTTGTAAAATCACCAATTTTCCCTTATTTTTGCCCCTTCCAACTAGGGTTTCACACTTTTACTCTTCTTGGGTTACTCTTAATCACTCAAACCTCTTAAACACCATTAAATACACTTGTTCCAACAGTTTCCAACAAGTTCCAACCTATTTTCATTCAACTTCTCAAAAACTCACTCTCTAGCCTTACTCAAAAGGCATAAAAATCCGTGTTTCTTGATAGGGAAGCCTTCTCAGGCCACTCTAATCCCTTTATCACCCCTAAAAACTTGTTCCTACGTCTACCCCTATCTAATTCACGCCCATTCCTCTAAGGTAAAACCTATACAAAAGGAGGAATGGTCTTGCCAATTTATGAAATCTTACATGTTTTAGGTGCTCTTGCACCATACTCCCCGGGTACAAAAGATTTATGCCCCATAAATCACTCCATAGGTCTAATCCTATCATCTTAACAATCCCTTCAAACTCGCTCCAAGTCACTTACATGGAAATATTCATCCGAGGGATTTTTTACCCTTCATGCTTTGCGTTGTCTTGGTCTTTCCATGCTTGATCCTTCTCAAATGGATCTTCTTGCTGCTATTTGTCTTCATTGACACTTGCAAATGGATTTTCCAAAGATTTGACACCTGCACAAAAAAATTCAGTACACAAAGCTAAACATCCATACATAAGTATCTTTATTTCATGCTCTTCAATAAGCTTTTGCCAGCTAGACATGTATCTCTGCCCTTCAACTCTTCTCTTCACAATATTTCTCAGGTTATTTATGGTTAGAATGATCCCCATAGTAGCATACATCTGCCACACAACCAAATATGACAACCAAGGACAATCCCCTATCCTAACACCATATTCCTCAAACTCTTCTTCTCTAGCCTTTACTAGGCCACTCACCATCAACTCTTCCTCTCTAGTTTCCCACCTAATCTACTATTTGCAAGATTACACATTTGAAGGTTGATAGGTTGAGAGGTTAGGTGTGATATATTTATGCTAAATAAGGTTAATGAAGACCATTTAAGGTGTATTAAGTTGAAGTTTTGAGTCTAGGGGTCCAATATGCCAAAAATGCATTCTTGCTTCAAAATTGTCAAAATTGCCATGTAGTCTTTTGAAGGCAAATTATTAAAATTGTAAAGGGAAGTGCAAGATAGGAGTCTAGAAGTTGTTGTAGGGTTGAAATATAGGCGTTTGACTAGTTTTTCACAAAAAGCTATGGTCCCATGCCTTTTTTTCGCACAAAAATCAGCATTGGAGTTTGATTGGAGGCTGAAAACTACTTGTAAGGGCATCAATAAATCTTGTTCTAAAACTCGTATGACCAAACCGACTATTCCATCACGTTTGGATGGGTACTTTTAGGTTAGGCATGGTTCCCTTTTTCACCCAAACAGGTCGAAGCAGTCCGAGCTACATTCAATCAACGAAATCCCTTAAGAGTCTAAAGTGTAGAAGGGCAGAAATCTTTGATGGACTATTACTCAAAAACCATGATGCTTACAGACTCTTCATCTAAGGCTATGGGATCATGTTGGGATCATCTACAATAAACTCTCTTAGTTTTTCTATCTCGGAGGCGTTTTCCCATGGTGATGAGTTTTCAGTTGAGGGAAAAGTTGTCAGATGCAAGCAGTGTAAAGTTGCAAAGTGGTGCAACTTTCATTATCCAACTCGTACAACCAAAAAAATTGTTCCAAAACATTTGGATGGGTACGTTTATGCTAGGGATGGTCCTATTTTGCACCCAGATATGCTGAATCACTCTGAGCTACATTGGACCGATGATTTCCCTTAAGAGTCCAAAGTGCTAAAAGACAACAATCTTCAAAGGGATATTTCTTGAAAACCGTGATGCTTACAGAATCTCCGTCTAAGGATATGGGATCATGTTGGGACCATCTACAATAACCTCTTTCAGTTTTTGCTAGATCGGAGGCGTTTTCCCATGGTGATGAGTTTTCAGTTGAGGGAAAAGTTGCCAAATGCAAGCAATGTAAAGTTGCAAAGTGGTGCAACTTTCATTCTCCAACTCATACAACCAAAAAAATTGTTCCAAAACATTTGGATGGGTACGTTTATGTTAGGTATGGTCTTCTTTTGCACCCAAATACACCGAATCACTTTGAGCTACATTGTACCGATGATTTCCCTTAAGAGTCCAAAGTGCTAAAAGACAACAATCTTTGAAGGGATATTTATCATAAACCGTGATGCTTAAAGACTCTCCATTTGAGGATATGGGATCGTGTTGGGACCATATACAATAAAATCTCTTGGTTTTTGCTATCTCGGAGGCGTTTTCCTGAAGTGATGAGGTTTTAGTTGAGGGAAAGTTGACAAATGCAAGCAGTGTAAAGTTGCAAAGTGGTGCAACTTTCATTCTCCAACTCATATGACCAAAAATACTATTCCAACAAATCCATATGGGTATGTTTACACTAGGTATGCTCCTCTTTTGCACCCAAATACACCGAATCACTCTAAGCTACATTGCACTGATGATTTCCCTTAAGAGTCCAAAGTGCTAAAAGGAAAAAATATTTGATGGGATATTTCTCAGAAACCATGATGCTTACAGCCTCTCCATCTGAGGATATGGGATTGTGTTGGGACCATCTACAATAACCTCTCTCGGATTTTTCTATCTCAGAAGAATTTTCTTGTGGTGATGAGTTTTCAGTTGAGGGAAAAGTTGCCAAATGCAAGCAGTGTAAAGTTGCAAAGTGGTGCAAATTTCATTCTCCAACTCATACGACCAAACAAACTATTCCAACACATTTGGATGGGTACGTTTATGCTAGGTATGGTCCTCTTTTGCACCCAAATACATCGAATCACTCTGAGCTACATTGGACCGACGATTTCCCTTAACAGTCCTAAGTGCTAAAAGGGAGCAACCTTTGAAGGGATATTTATAAAAAACCGTGATGCTTACAGATTCTCCATTTGAGGATATGGGAACATGTTGGGAACATATACAATAACCTCTGTTAGTTTTTTCTATCTCGTAGGCGTTTTCTCGTGGTGATGAGTTTTCAGTTGAAGGAAAAGTTGTCAGATGCAAGCAGTGTAAAGTTGCAAAGTGGTGAAATTTCATTCTCTAACTCATACAACCAAATAGACTATTCCAACACATCCAGATGGGTACGCTTACGCTAGGGATGGTCCTCTTTTGCACCCAAACACGCCGAATCACTCTAAGCAACATTGGATCAGCGATTTCCGTTAAGAGTCCAAAGTGCTAAAAGGACATACCATCTATTGTATGGTTTGTAGCTCGATGGTATGGCCATGGTAGATGTTATTAGGACTGTATAAGGTGAATATTTTGGTTTAAAGAGCTGGAAAGGTCTATAGTTGAGTTGGTGAGTTTCTATGCATGGAAAAAATGAGTGAAATTAGGTGAAAAATGATGGTTACAACATGCTAATGTCAATGAAATGTGGAGGCAGCAATATTTAAGGTTGGATCAAGCTTCTGCAAGTCCTAATAGATGTGTTTGATGAGTTTATAGGGTGTGGCAAGGTTTGGGGAGTGAAGTTGCACCCAAGTTTGGTTTTGACGATCAAATTGGAGTTTAAATCATCTTTAATTGTAATTGTGTTGTTTAAAGCCACCTAGCTCTTGCATCAAAAAATATTACCCAATCAACTTGAACATCATGCACACCCGAATACCTTGTTTCCACTTTTCTAGATAAAATAATCAATTACATGGGAAATGACCTTCACATGAACTTTTTACGTTTTTGTTTTTGGAAAGAGTGGCAAGCCACTGTAATTTATTATATATAAATATGAGATATTACAAAACCTGGTTCAAATGAGCATACCGACAGGAAAGAACCAGGAAGAAAACCTTCGATTGTAGCTTGATAAAGTACAAAAAGATATTTACATTTTAAACATACCCTTTATACAATGCCAAAAATTTGACCTATATTTCAAAAAACATCACTGGATATAGATTATGCCTATACATAGTTATGACCTTTTTACATTGTTTCACATTTCAAAATTCAAATTTTACAAAATTTTCCTATTGGAGGCATTTAGGGCACAGTCTTCCACAAGAGTAGTATGTTGACGTTCTGGAGTGACAAGCACCTGTACAAACCATCAAGGTAGCAGTTAAACTACATACAATAGAACAGATGCTTAGAATAACCAATCTATATTATTGTAATCTATCGCATACCTCTATAAAAGGATCAGAGCTACCTATTGTTGTAGCAGGTCCATGATCAATTGTGCCAGGAATATCACAAAAGTTGTCAAATGATAAATCTACATTGTCACAACAAAAAGGATGCTTAGTCTAACAAACCAATATTAATCTAAACCACCTGAATGATGATGAATTGGTAATGAAAATTATAAAATATTCTTAGAATAACCAATCTATATTATTCTAAATGACCTAATTGATGATGATATGGTAATGCAAACTATAAAAGATGCTTTGAATAACCAATCTATATTATTGTAATCTGTCGCATACCTCTCCAAAAGGATCAGAGCTGGCTATTGTTGCACTAGGTCCATGATCAATCGTTCCAAAAATATCCCAAAAGTACATACAAAATATCACTATTAAAGACACCTGCATTGCAATAGTATACAAAATACCAGTATTAAATAAAGAACACTAATGAACTTAAGCATAATGAACTGAAGCATTGTACCTTCCATTCTTGAATATGTTATTCAAATGTGCCTGAAGGGTCATCTCTTTTCTTAAGAGTATCCAATATTGCTTCATGATCAACATTACTAAGTTTCCATAGTTGTTTTGTCTTTGGTTTGGCATGATGCTTCAACAACTTAACATTTGTTGCTATAAAAAGGTGTGAATACATGAGAATTGTTTTGTGTTTCTCATAGTCTTCAAATGCAGGTATTCCATTCTTTCTAATCATGTATGTTCACAACCAAGTTCTTGCAACCACAATTGAACCTATAGGATACACGAACCCATCATCATCTTGCATCGATTGTGTTAGCTTGTGATTTACCCGCACACATCAAGCCAACCAATATTCCGATCTCTCTTCATTCCCCTATGGTGCAACAAATGAAAAAACATGTCTTGGCTGTAGTAGATCTGAAAGCCGATCGTAATCAAGTGAATTTTCCATTGTGTCATTTGTCATGGATATAGTTTGAGATAAAGGAGTTAGATACTATGAAACCCATGTATCCACCCACTCACTTGACTAGCATTGATCCCACTCGCACTGAATACAACTCTGAAAAAATTAAGCCAACTGTCGTGTCCAAATGATCCATGTGCTTGCATCTGAGCTTCAAAACAAATGCATCTTTGAAGAATATTTGATTGTATGAAAATCCAATCTACCTCCCACTATATCCTCCTCTACCAACCAAAATAATTTGCACACTGTTGAATCAAGTGTCCCTGCCTATGACAATGCTGAACTACACCAATCAACAATAGAACGTGCATTAATGAATTTTTCTCCTAAAATCTTCAATTTCTCCTTAACTAGAGCTCTCTTTACACATGCACCTACTCCATCATGCTCCCCTTTCCCATGCCTAGCTTTAAAAAAAACTTCAAATATTAGGTACACCCCTCTCTACATGCATTCTACTCAACCAATAAAACATACGAGCATTCTTGAATTGACCTATGTAGTCATTTGACCAAATGAGATGTCGGCCTAGTGCTATATCATGCTCCTGCAAGAACTCAAAAAAAATCTCGAAACAATATTGGACATACTCGGACGAGTGAGATCTATCATCACTTATATAAAAATGATACTCTCTGATTATCTTTTGATCCTCCTCTGTACTATCAGGTGCATGTATAAATGTTATGTGGAAAAAAATAGAAATTTAAATGGAATTTTAATATTGATATTGTACCTCATTTTGTGGTTGCAATGTGTAGTTTTCTACAAAATCAACCACTGATATAATAGTGCCAATTGGAAAAGAGTCCTTACATATCCTGAATTGTTGATCCAACCACTGAGACCTATGACTATGCCTTGCATACTTGTAGAAAAAGATTGTCCTTAAAATCTGAAATAAAATTAGCAACACTGCATTCTTTTTTAACCAACTCGCATCTAGAACCTTCACCTCCACTCTGCAAAGTATATTTGACTATCTCATACTCTTTTTCTCAACAAGATTCTTTCCAAATTCATGTTCGAAACCCTCATGAAAATATTGAACAAAATTTGACAAGCCACCACATTGTGAGCACTTCGCATTTAAACAATCATTTCTATAGAAAAAAGAACCATCATCTCTAGAACATAAAAATAAATCTAGGAAGTCCCTTGATGATTTCGGAAGATGCATTGCACCACACTCCTACAACATTTCATTAGTATGAAAAGTAGAATGGATATAGCATAATAGTTCATGGTAAATTGAAAACTCCACATGGTATTTTCAACAACAAGTATTATGAATCTTAAGAGGCACACAATCAAATGACTTTTAACCTTCAAAAGTCCTTTGTGAAATTTCCATATTTGGATGTGTTTTAATAAATTTGTTGAACAACATTGTTTGGCTTGAATCCAAGAAATTTTTAGGATGTGGTGTATAGTATCGATTGCCAATTCTTAACTTTAAAACATCCTTTACATTGGGTGACACTCTAGAGTTATCATGCCAAAATTTCTGAATTACCTGCTTTACATTATCAGTTAGCTTCTTATCAACACGTGGAAGCCTCCTAAAAAAATCCCATGTATCATTTTGAAGAGGATCATCTATTCTTTCTCTTCTTTCAAGTGCTCTATCCAAAGTTTTAGGATTTATGTCAAAATCAATACAAGTTTGTCTCATAAAGCGAGCCTTTTTCAATTGATGGCTCACTAGGGAAATTGTAATGAATCTCCTTGCAACTCTCTTATCTTTTTCCTTGTTATTTTTTCCAATAGACTTGAGAGCATTAAAAATATTTTTGACAATAATAGAAATTTTTTCGGTCTTCTTGTTTACACGAATCTTCAATTTGGCTAGCAAAGGTCTCATCTTTTGCATCTTTAGCAATTGTACAAAAAATTGGCATTGCTTGGTCAATGTCTTATCGCTAAAATATTGGTTGAAAAGTCTTCTAGCACACAACCAAATAGTTCATGTTGACCTCTTTCCTTCAAAATTGTTTATAATGTTATCATCAATTTCAACTAACAATTTAGGGGTCCTTGAAGGTCTTGAATTTGGAATATATCTTTTTTCCACACAAGGTTCTTCATTTCTCATGTAATCTGGTGAAACATAATTTACACTTGCTTCAATATTATGTTCAACATCTTCATTTCCAACATTTTCAATATCAATTTGAATAATTTCATTCCCAATTTCAATATCATGTTCAACATCTTTAATTCCAACATTTTCACTTTGAACATTTTCATTATCAATTTCAATATTTTCATTCCCAATTTGAATATCATGTTCAACATCTTCAATTCCAACATTTTCAATATCAATTTGAACATTTTTATTCCCAATTTCAATATCATGTTCTACATTTTCACCTTGAACATATTCAATTTCCTCTTCACTTGAAAGACCATAGGGCTCAGGTTCACCAATATTTAACAAACCTTATCTTTTCTTCCTATGACCTTCTCTATCTCTTTGTCTATATTCTTCAATTTGTTCTTTTGTAAGATTTCTCTTACGTTTTTGCTTCCGACGACTGCTGCTCCCCATTATACCTCATAAAAGATGCTAAAAAATAATTCCTTATGACAAATTTGAGTACAAGATGCTCCAAAAAGTTGATCTTTGTCTCTTCCTGTCTGAAACCGCACATTTTCCACCTGTAAAGTGTTGCAAATAGAATGTAGGGTCCGTTGGAATGCACAAAAATGACCCACAAATCCGATATTCGATATAGTTAGATATCTAATTTGGAAAACATTTTAAAATGTTTTGCAACGGTAATATTTTAGCTCTACACATTGGAGTTTTACAAATCAGATATCCGATTTGTGCCCACATAGACCTAATGGTTAATGGTAGAGAGTGGGAGAGTGGGAGATTGAGAGAGGGAGAGGGAGAGAGGGAGAGAGGGAGAGTGGGAGCGAGAGAGGGAGAGAGAGATGGTTTAGGGTTGAGGTAGAGAGGGAGATTGAGAGAGGGAGAGTGGGAGATTGAGAGAGAGAGAGAGGGAGAGAGAGAGAGGAGGGAGAGGAGAGTGGGAGAGAGAGGGAGAGGAGAGGGGGATAGGGAGAGGGGAGAGTGAGAGAGAAGAAGAGGGAGTGGGAGGAGAGAGGGAGAGAGGGTTTAGGGTTGAGAGAGAGGAGAGTGGGAGATTGAGAGAGGGAGAGGGAGAGAAAGAGAGGGGAGAGGGAAGAGAGTGGAGAGAGAGATAGAGAGTTTATGAGGGATAGAGGAGATTGAGAGAGGGAGAGGGAGGTGGGAGATTGAGAGGAGAGGGAGAGAGGGAGAGTGAGAGGAGATAGAGAGGGGAGTGGGAGATGGAGATAGGGAGAGAGGAGAGAGAGAGGGAGAGGGAGAGGGGAGGGAGAGGAGAGTGGAAGGAGAGAGGGAGAGTGGGAGGGAGAGAGGAGAGAGAGGGGTTTAGGGGTTGAGGAGAGAGGAGCTATAGAGAGGAGAGTGGGAGATTGAGAGAGAGAGAGAGAGGGAGAGTGGGAGAGGGAGAGAGGGAGAAGGAGAGAGAGGGTTTATGGTTGAGAGAGAGAGAGAGAGGGTTTAGGGTTGAGGGAGACTGGGATATTGAGAGAGGGAGAGGGAGAGTGGGATGGAGAGAGGGAGAGGGAGAGAGGGAGAGGGAGAGGGAGAGGGAGAGAGAGAGGGAGAGAGGGAGAGAGAGGGTTTACGGTTGAGGGAGAGAGAGAGAGAGGGAAATAGATAATATTTAAATATTTTATATATTAGTAATATATATATTTAAATATTTATAGATTAACTAAAATATTGAAATAATATTGAAATATTATACATAATAATATAATATATTATATATTAAATACATAATTCAGTAAGAGATTATCATAAATTGTATATTATATATTACATTATAAACTATATTGTATATTATATATATTAAATTATAAACTTTATTGCATTTTGGAAATCATATATTAAAAATTGTATTTTTTTTTTAAAACTCATATCTAAAAAATATCAAATATCGGATTCATCCGATTTGAATCAGATATCCGATATGATGACACAAAATTTAATGCCTAGGGATTAAGCTCAGGCTTGCTTTGGAATTTGGTTTGGACCTGCCAATCCTAGGAAGTCAACACGAAAAACGTGTTTAACAACTTACCTTAAATTTCCAGACTTCGCCCATGTGGCTGACGACTTTTATTTTACCCTAAATTGATGAAATGAAGAGGGTTTGTAAAGGAGCTTCTCAGCTTTCTACCAATATAAATTATACTTTACTTTGAATCTAATAAATAATTATTATTCATTTTCTATTAGAATTACGACTAAAGTCCTGATTGATAACCTGAGAGAAAAAAAACTGTAGCTTTCAAATGACATCACATTTTTTGAATCCAAAACATGCATCACATTCTATGCTTCACATACTATAGGATTAAAAAAAAATGAATTTCATGAAGTTTTGAGCAAGTTAAGGTGAATCAGACATACGAGTTTTTATATTTTTTAAAAGTTGTAATAAAAAATTCATAATTAATTATTTACTTGAAAAAATTACAAAAAAGTATGCATCACATCCAGACATGAGTCCTCTACTTATATCTAAAATATTATAAAAAAATACTATCATTTTATTATGGTTAGGGTGGTCAGACAAACACCTACTTCTTATTTTTTCCCTAAAATTTCAGTACTACTGCATTGAAATTTCAATTTTTCACCAAATAGATTTTTTTTTAGAAAAAATAACCTAGTAGTTTAGAAACTACATTCAATTTGCCAAAAATTCTATTATTACATATTTTTGAAATAATATAGATAACTTATTCAAATTTTTACGTCAAGTTTCCTAACTCTGATTTTTTTGAATTTTCATTGGCACTTAAGGGCTTGTTTTTTCCATGATGATCTTGCAAATACCTGGTGAAGATTGAAGAGAAGCAAAAAGATGCATTCAATTTTCAAAGCTTCAATCAATTCCTTACTATGGATGATATTGAAGGATTCGCCCTTCCGATAGCGCGAGTACTTTTGCAACTCGAGTTCTAGGCTAGTATATCATCAACGTTGCCTTATAAAGAAATGATCGATCTGCATGGAGCGCAGGAGAATCTATGTGACATATTGATTCCATCCAATATCAAATGGTTGCCTCTGCAGACCGCTCTCTCCAAGCTCTGATCATGTCACCCAATGGATAGGACTCTGGTTGATGAACCAAAAATTTTGGGTCACTCGTTTCGCAGGTGAAATGCCCCTAGTAGTCGCCAAAAGCTGTGAAGATAAATTTCCCAAGCTCCCTTCAGGTTATTTTTTGTTTTGTTTTGCTAAGCACCAGATTGCGCCTCATCTATTGAAAAAATCATTGAGCTTCTTTCTTTGAGGCTTCGTTCGAATGCTACCATGTGTCTGCTAGGCACTCTTCACTGAGTTTCTTCCTTCACTTTTCTAACAACTCTCTCCACACCTCCACGTGTCAGCAGTTTGCACACTTCAAAGGCTCCTTTTCACTCCCCTATCGTGCCCTGATCGCATGAAATGTTGCATCATCCACACACATTCTTTGGCGGCCCCCACGGGCGGTACCTTTTGTAAGGAAGACCTCCATGCATCCTCACTGCACAGATTTTCACCACAAGAGCAAAGGAATGAACCAACGACCCTGAACTATTGCCACGTGGATCTTCTAAGGGCTTCACTATGTCTCTACTGAGCGAGCAACAACCTCACCATTGTTGCCATGTTTTCCAAATTCCATTAGGAGTGAGCGATGCATGTCGACGCTCTATTCCGCTGGGACCACTACCATCATTCATAGGGGATGCATTTGGCTTGAGGGTGACCATGTTCATGGCTCAAATATTTTTCCATTGTAAAAGCCGGTGAAAATCATTGCTGTATGCATCATTGCTCATGATCGAGGAATATTTTTCTGTTACTGGCTCACCAGGCGGTGGGTTTTTAGATATAAAAAGTGCTTCTTCTCTTGAAGTAGGAGTTCAAAATTTGAAGATAAATTTGTGGAAAGATCAAGCCTCTTGTACTGTTTTTACCTTATTATAGAGATTCACAGATTATGCCATTTTTTGACCTTTCTGCTTTTTGACTATTCGATAAAGTTGTATACTGTGCCTTTATTGTATTGAGAAATTTGTTCGTAGACTTCTATAATTTTAATATAATCGAGCTAATTAAGATCATGTCTTTGAATTTTCTTTTTAGTGGATATGTGGAAGTTATTTTATGTCATTGAATAAAGTGTTCAAATTTTCATTTTTATCTTTGTTGTTCTAAGACATAATAGATTGTTGAACGACCCTTAAATCATATCTTAAAGATAGGTTTATCATGCCCATATCTACTTTTTGGAGCATTGCCTTAGATTAGATTTATTTCATATTCATTTCTTTCTATCCCTTTCACCCCCCAAATTATAGAAGAAGCCGACTTCTATAAAAACCCGAAGGTCACTCAGTTTAGCGCAACAGGTCCCCCCTTTAATTGAGTTTCCCATAAAGGATGTTACCTTGTCAATTTTTGGCATCAATAGATAACAATTACAATACACTTATAGATCAAGATCTCATAATAATATCATGAGCATATAAAATTGGACTCATTTTAATAACATATGGTACTTGCAAATACATCATGCAAACTACAACTCCAAACACCAATAAATAGATCAAGTAAATTGAAAACCATGAATGGTTTAGGAAAATAATCTACAAGACCATGAGAGGTATGATGCCCAAATTGCATGGTCCATTCCAATGCCTCTCCTTAGTATTGGTACTTTTGATTATTTTTAGAATATTCCTTACACTTCTTACATTGTCATAATCTATCAGATTTGACCACATAGACTTGAACAATAATTTTTTCTAATTTAACCATTCAAATATGTTCCATGGAAAGTGTCCAATCTTGTCATAATGTTGGTCAATATTTTAAAGTAATCTCCCTCTTACATGATCTTACATGTCATAAGAATTTATCATATGCATCTCCTATCATGATGACCTTAAAAACACCACAAGATGTTAACACATGGTGTGGGATACCTACCTCGTCATGTAAGGACAAAATCCACTAAAGAATTCCATGTCTCCTCCAAATGGGATACCAAATATCCTTTAAGAGGAAAAAATATACACAAGATGAAATAGCAAATGTATACAAAAGTATTAAATTCAAACATTAGAAATTCAAGGTTGAAACACTTTTCCCCAACATTGTACACCATGACAAGATTCTTGATGATGTCGAGCCTAGTGCACAATTTAGCCATAAAATTGAAATTGTAAAATCAATGCAGTTTCAATGACCATTAGAGGGAGACACACACAAATCCCTTAGAACCTTTCTCACATCATAAAAATATGCACAAAGTGCTCCCATTTCACAATGAATCTCATCCAACTCTTGCCTATTAGGTTTCAGCATTGGCAAAGAAACATAGGCCATGCCTTCTTCAAAGACTACATTCTTGTGTATCACCAAACTTGAGACTTGATCTTCCTTAGCCATTGCAATCTCCCCAAATTGGTCTAGGAGAAACAATTTCAAAAGGGAGAGACTTAACTTTGCATTGGCTATGTAAAATGCTAAATTTATAATTAAGTGGCCTCTTATCATTGCTTTGGGCTTATGACCTTCTAACCATTTTTCGCCAAACACTCCTTTGATAAAGCTTGATGTTGCTTTAGACTTACAATAAAAGGCAATTTTCAATCTAATATCCAAAACAATTCTATGAGACTTTAAATCCTTATCTTTATCAAGATTTCACTTACTCGCCATCCTAAACTAAACCACAACCAACACACTTAACAACTAGGCAAAAATTGACCATACAATCTTGTAAAATATGGTTTATCTCTAGAGCCTTAAATGACTTTTGATATCAATGCCATTGTGTGGGAAAGATTAAAATATAATGAATATTTCTCTACATCATATTGATGCTAAATGATTTTAAGCCTACATTCTTGCCAATCCTTGTCCTTCACACCTTGGCTAAGTAATAATCCATTTTAAATAGAATTCATGAATGCATTTTGATAATGTGGGTGCCCAAGTATGAAACACATTTGAATGATCAATTCTCTAGTGTGTGAACAAAAAAAGGCTAAGCACAAGTATGAAAACATTAGCTAAGCTTATATTCATGAAGATTGAAAGCTAAGGCATCAATCTAGTTTAGACAATGAATTTTGAAACTAATTATAAATAGTGGTTATAGGCTCTTGAGAAATTCCTTTACTGGATAGATAATCTATTGTAAAATTCAAATGATTCTTACAATTTTGGAATTTGATAGATACAAATTTCTAGTTCAACCTTGTGATGAATTCTACATATATATTTATCAACCAATTTAGACTACATATTTTGTGGATTACATTAATGACAACCATCAAATCACCTTTTATTATTAAATTATTCTTATCTTGAGAAATTGTTGCACACAAAATTGTAAGAAAAGCTTTCAATTCCACTTCATTACCAATCCTCATCCCTAAAAATAGTGAATCTCCATAAACCATTCCTCTCTTGAAGTCAATAAGTAAAAATCCACTACCCACTAAACTTAGGTTCCCTTTTGAAGCTCCATCAAATTTAGAAACATGTGACATTATTACTCTGCACTATACTTAGTATTGCAAGTGTGATAAAATTGGAAAAGATCCTTCAAATTTTTGACAACTTAGATGGAATTTGGGTGACAAGGCCTTAAAAATTACATATCTCTTATTTGCTTGAAGTGTCCAATATTTAGTTTGTAGTTATGATCATGGCCCTTTCCTTGTTGATGAGAGAGTTTTTTCTATTTAATTTTTTTATTAATAAGTTAGCATGCACTTGTTAAGTTAGACCAAATATATATAAAAAATATTTTTTTGAAAAAATGTACTTTTAATGATTAAGTCAAGATTTATTTAATTTCCCTTTTATAAAATGCATAGGTTTTCAATATTCAAATCAAAACTTAAGATTAAATCATATGCTCACTAATTTTCTCAAGTAAAATTATTTTTTAGTCTCTCGCCTTCTATAAAAATACTATTATTTTCAATGTAACAAATTTGCTTGTCTCGACCATTGTGCACATAAAACATTTCATTGATATAATAAGGTTTTGATTTCTATGGCATTCTTTGTGTAGGGAAAATGGACAAAACTTGAATTTGTGATTGGTTTTTTTTTTTTTCCCTATTTACAATTTGTATAAAATATGATAAAAATATTACTCAATAAAAATAGGGTAACCTAAATACTAAATTACCTTCTAATGTTTTTGGTTGTTTATATAGACAAGGCACATGTTCCATTTGTTTCTCATTTGTCAATTTCTAATTATCTTAATCTTGCATGGCTACGTTAGTTACACCACTCTTTATTCTTCTTTCCTGTTTCCTCCCTTATATTGCAATGAATTAGGATGCTAATGGTATGAACACATTGTTGGTGTTTTTTCAAGCTAAGCTTTTGAAAATCTCTAAGAGGTAGCCAACCTCTATGTTCAAAAATAACAAAAGCTAGTGGCCAACTAACGGGTAAATATTTTCAGACCCTTACCCCTAATCTTTAGGCTCTGTGGGACCAATGAGGGTATTCCTTATTGTGTTCATTTAATATTTAATGCCTCAAGAACACTTCTATACACAGATCCATTCCTACTATATGCAAATAGACACAATCCATCTAAGGTTTGGCTGACCTTTAGACAAACTATCATCTATTGCTAGGGATTAATTGACATTTTAAATACATATATCACAACTGAAAGATAAAATGATTTTGAGTTTAATGATTGTTTCTGAAATGCATCAGCTGAATGAAAAATCAGTGCTTAACTCTAGGCCACAAAGTCAAATACAAAATCATAAAGACAAGTTCATCAGTAAATTAACTTCAACCGATGGACTCAAGTTGCTAATGCATTACACCAATAGATCCACCCCTATTGTCAATCAAATTACTTTTATAGAACCAACCCACACATTGAAAATCACAATCATCTCCTCAAATTAATTTAACTACTTCATTGAAATAGAACCATGAACACATAATACAATCTTAGGGAAACTGACATGACAAACTCAAACATACTTTGTATTATTGAATTCATATGACTAAAAATGTATAAATCTGGAGACAATTTGATGACAGTTATGCTTTGCTTACACAAAATGGTTGACATTTACTCATAAAATTGAAATATTACAACTACATATATAATACATGACTCAGACTCAACACTATTCTACCCAACCCCATACAGAAATCTAGAACCCTTTACAAAAATAGAAGAAAAGAAGAAATAGAAGGAAGAAAAGCCCTAAGATTAATCTGTAGAAGACACATGGCAACTTCATTCTCCATTGATGAGAAACAAAAAAAATTGGAATCTTCTCTCTTCCTTGCAACAAACTTTGCCTCTGTATTTTGCCTTTGCTTCAAGTTGTTCAACAACAAAAAATTTCCCCATGTGAAGAATTCTCACTTCCATTTTACCCTGCAGTGTAAAAAAACCAGCTTTGCCCGTGAAAGCTTCATATTTCCGCCCTTTGTTATGATGCACTTTACTTTAGCATTAGCAAGTAAAAGTCTTCAAGATAGTGAATATTTTATTCACTTCATAAATCATCCCACCACGCACTTTAATATTTACTTCAATTTATATTTAAAGCTTTTGCTTTAAATGGTGGGGATTAAAATATTTCATTTGGGCCAAGTAACACACTTTACCCGTGTTTTAAACTTTACTTCATATTTGTAAAAATTGCTTCTCATATTAAAGACATAAAAATTTAGGCAAATAAACTTATACCTTTTGACGTTGGAAACATTTAAAATTTATTTGGGTAAAATGTATTACCTACCGAGCAATATAAAAATATTACCCTGCCAATTTACTTTTCACCATACAGTTTAATCCATTTTTCCTTTATGCTTTTTAATATATCGCAGCAAAGAAAACATTAAATATTCTTTACCGGATGCCCATCTTGCACTCTAAATTGCCCAAGCGTGAAAATCCTTTCACTCGGGATTTCCCCTTATAAATTTAAAAACTAGCTTTTAAAAACCCCACATTATCGGGCAATATTTCATACTTTAATATTTTGCCTTTTAAAAGTGATAGCCTTTAAATATTTTATCGGGCCCTTTTAAAATCATTACCCATGCTTATAAATTTAAAAACTAGCTTTTAAAAATCCCACATTATCGGGCAATATTTCATACTTTAATATTTTGCCTTTTAAAAGTGATAGCCTTTAAATATTTTATCGGGCCCTTTTAAAATCATTACCCATGCATCAATATCACACACACCTCGCAACCCCCTTTTGTTGACGTCACCTTCACTTCGTGCGGCCTACACAATTTTTCCATTTAAAACAAAATTCAATATGGCATTATTTTTATCTTTTTAAATGTTGTGCCTTTAAAACGAATTGCCGAGCCCACAATTCTTTTCCCCGTACAAGCATTTTAACCATTTAATTATTTTTCGGCAATATTTTAACTTTAAATATTTTATCTCGTGCACATCGCGCATCCTTCAATCTGATGTCACACCATTCTTGTGTGGTATGTGCTCTGCTGTTGATTTTGGTTGTTACTCTAATTCCTCTATTGCTCTGCAACTTTTTCTTGGATAATTGTAGTGAGCAAATTTTATTCAAACAATTTTGATGTGTTTCCTCTACAAGCGTAGAATCCTTTGTTCCTCCCTCATGTGGCGTGGTGGCTATGGTGGTATAAGCAAATGCTTACAATAGGCAATAAATAGCCCCGCTCGCCTCTAGACCAATCAAAAGCAAGAATTAAACTTGCTCTGACCCAAAAACATTTGAAATGCATTTTATATTTTCTATAAATGCACCATTTATCCTTGCACAATATTTAAAATATTCAAAATATTTTAAATAGTAACATTTGAATATTTAGAAAAATTGTGACTACTAATCATGCATGCAGGCCATTTGAAAAAATTTATTGCGGGCAAACCGAGACACCTAGAGCTGTGGAAATTTGCATAGGATCATAATCAATTATTTAGAGAAAACTAATTTCCTCAATTTTTTCCCGCCTTAAAATTCAGGTACCTCCTTTGTAAACTGGCCCCTAGACGTGTTTATCACACCCGAAATACATTAAAATAATGCATCAAATGACATCCATTTTTTTAATGTAAATAGAGTTGTAGACGTTTCAAACCAAAAAACGAAATGGGTTGTCCTTAGATTTGAAAAATTTGACTTTCTAGAACACCATTTTTGGCCTTGTCGCGATGAGAAAATGACCAAATAACCCATCAAAACTTACCCTGAGAGCTTGAAACTAAACAAACATGTAGAAATTTGATCCAAGAATGGAGTGCAAAAGATGGTTCAGAAAAAGAGAGCTTGAGGTGAGATATATTAATACACAAATTTGCTTACTCAGACTTTTCTGCATCTACACCTATTTAGAACCAATCAGGGCTCCTGAAGTCACCACTTTGAAAAAATACCAAACCAAATTTAGGGAGGCTGCCAATGGAAACACAAGCTCATTTAGGTACATTGAGTATGTGTGCAAAAGAGATTTGATTGAATCATAATTCTTCACGAGATATTAGGGGTCAAAGTTGACCACCTTGAAAAGTTTCAAAAATGCAGATGTAAAAATTGAACAAATTACATTTGGTTTTGATCTCGAAAAATAGCAAATCAGATCTTGAGACTCTAAAATTAGACCAGGAAGCACATGAATGCGGGGAGAATGGATAGCAACAATCCTTTCATCATGAAAATCTCCCTTTTGTGAAATATTAACTTGAACAAGAGACCACTTTGCAAAACTGAAACTTTGCAAACAACAAAAAAGTGTCAAAACCCTCCAGCTTCTCTTTTCAAAACACTATCAAAACTCATAGTGGGGAGCTGAAAACTGAAATGCATGTTTACATATGCCACATGAGTGCATCCACCAAGGGGTTTTGCATGAAAATCAATAGGCTCCAAATTATGATCTTCCAAAGTAGGTCATTTAGGCAGATTTTTTAGGTGCACTTTTGAGAGTGCAGAAGCATAATTTTCAATATGGGAACTTAAAATTTGCAAAATTTGAGAGTGCCAACAGTGGCTCCTACTGAGAATGTATGCCCCCTATGGCATATCAAGAATCCAGATCTCTGGGGAGTAGACCAAATGTTGAGTCCATCTGGTGCTCAAAACTACTTCTTTATTCATCCTCTTTTTCAAATTCACTTGGTGACCCTAGGTCACCAAATGAAAAAGGGGAATCAACTTTTACCTCTGTCAAACACCAATCTGTGAAAAGAGCTGATATCCCTCATCCCATGCTTGTCTTTGTCACACCATAATAACATGAGTGACTTCATTTGTGCAAATGCAAGTATCAAGCTGCCTTTGTACAAGTGGAAACTTGCACTGTGTTTGGCTTCATTATCACATGACAACTAAATCACATAGACCATATCACTACCACTCTCTTCATGTTCTAATTTTGTATGAAGTGGCAACATTTGAGGATAGTGATGGAGACCACATAAGAAAACTGTTTTATCACATTTATTAACCCCTTCATGCTGATTATGCTCAGAGGAAATGTCATGCCTTAAAAATAATGTGCAATCCTCATGTGTGTTGAGCAAAGAATGCTCACTCATTTGTAACTCTTTCAATTGGATTGCATTACAAGTCAACTTATCTTCATCCCAACAACACAACCCAAACACATTATCATGTGTTTCAAGGTTCTGAAAACTAGATTTATCCACACCCACAATACTTTCATCCTTATTCATATCATGACATTTAGAAGAAAAATCAACATACCAAACAATTTTTCCTACTTCAAGCTCATAGACAAGACTATCAACATTAGTAATGTTATCACACAAAGAAGCTTCAAATACAAGTTCATATGACAAAACTTTCATTTGCAACAAACTCATCATACTGAGTGTCAAAAACACATTCACTATTGCAAAGAGTATGACACTCAACATTATCTCTTGCTGCTCCAATATGAAAATATGAAGCATACTGCCCATGAGGAAAATTGTGAGTTGCAGATCTAGAAAAAAGGTCCTCATATGCATCCATGTGATTGACACAATCACATTCTTCAAGTGAAAACTCATCATAAAAAAATTTCACTAGTTGTACTAGCATTTATCTCTACATTTCTACTATCATGTACAACTACACCAATGCTACCCTCATGCAAACTATCAATGATAGCTTCAAAATCAGAAAAAGAAGTAGAAGAAGGTAAAGCATTAGACCAAACTAGAGATCCTAATTTATCATTATCAACATATGCATGCTCCTCATAATTATCTACTTGAAATGATTCATCCAATGAACCTCTTGCGTACATATCTACTTCTCCATTCATACTACTACAACAATCAACAGGCCTACCTTCTTCAATGTCAAACTAAAAACCATCAATGGTTTCTTCATTGCAACTTCTCACAAATGATTTATTTGACTGAAACTTATTACATACCTTGTCATTTGCACCTGATGTATTGACATTCTTGGAAGCATTTCTCAAATCAGCAAGCTCATTTGTCTCGTCATGAATACTTGCATCAATGCTACATTTAATGCTTGTAATATTAGTATGACCAAGTGCATCATAATACTGCTGATTACATACTTCTTCTTCAAAAAGAATACCCAATTCATATCCATCATCATACAATAGTGAGGCTTTAGAAATGTTGTCATCATTTTCCCTATTGAAACACTCTTCACTTGAAGAAATCAACTCCACTTCCTTCTCTTGAAAGGACTCACAGTCATCAGGGCTGCAAATAGAATTGTAATCATCTTGATCACCTAGACAAGAATGCTTTTCAACTGGCTGCAAACTTCCATTTACAAAATCATTGTTCTCATCATGAAGACATCAGACCTCAGAATCAACATGATCTTCAACTATATATTCAAAGTACATAGATGAGAAAATACTTTCATTATCATCTACATCGTTGTAACCTTAATTTGCTATAGAAAATACACTCTCTATTTTTGAATTTTTAGAGAAAATAGAAGAAAATTCACATATTTCATTTAACTCAACATGACCATCATGGCTGCAATCTTCATCTGAGTACATTTCTTTTGTATGTTGTTCAAAAATAACATCCTCATCACCCAATGATGCATCACTCTTTTCTTCTATTATACCATCATCATCTATGTGATTAAGTCTTGAAAAAGTACCATCACATAATTGAGTTAGGAGATCACTTCCATATTTATCTATCATTTCTTCAATCACTGAAAGCCATTGATATAAGCATTTAAGGCTAGGGGGCTTCAAGTGAGCTGGCATGGTACTCCAACCTGACTCACAATTCACACAAAACAAATTGATGCAAAATGATTCATTGGGCCTTTCTGATTCTGGTATATCAAGCAGAAATTTCATGAATCTATCATGAAAGTCATAAGGGGATTCATCTTAAAATATTTTCACATCACACAATGTATCAATATGTGATATGGACTCAACCTTATTTGCAGATTTCTCATTATATTCTTCTTCGGTATGTAGATCTCTTTCTTTAGGCAAGCATTTATAATTCACTATCGACTCTTCTTCAAAATAATCAAGGAAATGTATTATGAGCTTATGCCATGAATATATAGAATGCATTGGAAAACAAGTAAACCAACATTCAATAATATCTTCTAAAGTTCTTACAAAAGACATCATGATAGAATCCTCTTCTTCAATTTGATAGTCTTCCATCACATCAAGAAAACCTTGTACATGTCTTAATGCTGATTCATCAAAATCTCCTCTAAACTTTGGAAAATATTCATTAACTCTTCTTGGGACAAAATGCGGGTAACCCTAGATTTTATTGAAATCTAGAGGGTGATATATTTCACTTGAAGACACTTTTCTTTGGGAACATGGCTGTGATTTAGGCATGAGATTACAGCTTGTAGAGGGAGAACTAGGACAACCATACATATTTGCAAATAAATTTGTTCCCTCTACAATTCAATTCAAATATCCTTTGATTGTAGTGATTAATTTCATTAAATAAGGGAGCCGAAGTTTTCTAGAACTTCAAGCGTGGTTTTCATATACATATTTTTCTTTCTTGAAAACCAAAAAATGAGAAATACCTGGATATGTTGCAGCTGCTACAAAGTATTCTTCCTGGCTGGAAATCTTCATAGATCTGAAAATTTCTTCACATCATTAGTAGGTTCTTAGATAGAGTCGCCACCTCTCTTCATAGAGGACTAAACTTCAAGCAATATGAAGTTATTTCAAAGATGAATTTCCTTCCGGGTCTTCTCTCACAGCAGAATCACACATAAATTCTTTCAAATCTGCTACAACATAATTACTTCGAGGTCTAAAAACTTCTCAATATCTGAACCAGATGTTCAGATTCACCAAATTCTTGACTCTATGATATTACAATCTGCAACTGGAGATACCAAAATTCTCCCCAGTAGAGTCACCATTCTGTTGGTATTTTTTCTAGCTAAGCTTTGAAACTCTCTAAGAGGTAGCCAACCTCTATGTTCAAAAATCACAAAATCTAGTGGCCAACTAATAGGTAAAGATTTTAAGACCCTTACCGCTACTCTTTAGGCTCTGTGAGACCAAGGAGGGTATTCCTTATTGTGTTTATTTAATATTTAATGTCTCAAGAAGACTTCTATACACAAATCCATTCCTACTATATGAAAATATACACAATCCATCTAAGGTTTGGGTGACCTTTAGAAAAACTATCATCTATTGGTAGGGATTAATTGACATTTTAAATACATATATCACAACTGAAAGATAAAATTATTTTGAGTTTAATGATTGATTCTAAAATGCATTAGCTGAATGACAAATCAGTGCCTAACTTTGGGCCACGAAGTCAAATATAGAATCATAAAGACAAGTTCATCAGTAAATTAACTTCAACCAGTGGACCCAAACTGGTAATGTATTACACCAATAGATCCACCCCTGTTGTCAATCAAATTCTTCTTATAGATTCAACCTGCACATTGAAAATCACAATCATCTGCTCAAAATAATTTAACTACTTCATTGAAATAAAACCATGAACACATAATACAGTCTCAGGGAAATTGAGATGACAAACTCAAACATACTTTATATTATTGAATTCATATGACTAAAAGTGTACAAATTTGGAGACAATTTGATGACAGTTATGCTTTGCTTGCACAAACTAGTTGACATTTTTTCATAAAATTGAAACATTACAACTACATATTTAATACATGACTCAGACTCAACACTATTCTACCTAGCCATATACGAAAATACAGAACCCTTTAAAAAAATGGAAGAAGAGAAGAAATAGAAGGAAAAAAAGCCCTAAGATTAATCTATAGAAGACACATGGCAATTTCATTCTCCGTTGATGAGCAACAAGAAAATATCTAGAATCTTCTCTCTTCTCTCTTCCTTGCAACAAACTTTGCCTCTATATTTTTCCTTTGCTTCAAGTTGTATAGCAACATAAAATTTCCCCATGTGAAGAATTATCACTTCCATTTTATCCTGCAGTGTAAAAAAAACAGCTTTGCTCGTGAAAGCTTCATAAATTTTCCCTTTGTTATGTTGCACTTTACTTTAACATTTCCAGCAAGTAAAAGTCTTCAAGATAGTGAATATTTTATTCACTTCATAAATCATCCCACCATGCACTTTAATATTTACTTCAATTTATATTTAAAGATTTTTCTTTAAATGGTGGGGATTAAAATATTTCATGTGGGCCAAGTAAAACACTTTACCCATGTTTTAAACTTTACTTCACATTTGAAACAATTGTTTCTCACATTAAAGGCTTAAAAATTCAAAAAAATAAACATATACCTTCTAAAATTGGAAACATTTAAAATTTATTTGGGTAAAATGTATTACCCACCGAGCAATATAAAAATATTACCCCTCCCAATTTACTTTTCACCATACACTTTAATCCATTTTTCCTTTCTGCTTTTTCATATTTTGCAGCAAAGAAAACATTAAATATTCTTAACTGGGTGCCCACCTTGCACTCTAAATTGTCTAGGCGTGAAAATCCTTTCACTTGAGATTTTCCCTTAAAAATTTTAAAACTAACTTTTAAAAACCCCACATTATTGGGCAATATTTCATACTTTAATATTTTGCCTTTTAAAAGTGATAGCCTTTAAATATTTTATTGGGCCCTTTTAAAATAATTACCCATGCATCAATATCACGCACACGGCACATTCCCCTTTTGTCTCGCACAACATTCTCCCATGATGTCATCCCTTGTTGTGCGCGGCTTGCACATTCTTCCATTTCTGTGCATACCGTGCATCCTTCAATTTGATGTCACACCATTCTTGCGTGGTATGTGCTGTGATGTTGATTTTGGTTGTTACTCTAATTCCTCTGTTGCTCTGCAACTTTTGCTTGGACAATTGCAGCGAACAAATTTTCTTCAAACAATTTTGATGCATTTCCTCTGGAAGCATATAATCCTTTGTTCCCCCCTCGTGTGGTGCAGTGGCTATGGCAGTATAAGCAAATGTTTACAATAGTAAATAAACAACTCTTCTCTCCATTTTTATTCAGAAGTGACCACGAGAGATGAGTTTTCTTGTGAATGCCTCAAGAAAGCCACCTCTAGACCAATAAGAAGCAAGAATTAAATTTTCTCTCAACCAAAAACATTTGAAATGCATTTTATATTTTCCATAAATGCATCATTTATCTTTGCACAATATTTAAAATATTTTAACATTTGAAACTTTAGAAAAATTGTGACTTCTAATCACGTTTGCGGGCCATTTGATGAAATTTACTGCGGGTAAATTGGGACACCTAGAGCCGTGAAGATTTGCATAGGATCATAATAAATTATTTAGAGAAAACCCATTTCCTCAAATTTTTTCCAACCATTAAAATTTAGGTACGTTTTTTGTAAACTGGCCCACGGGACGTGTTTACCACACCTGAAATGCATTAAAATAATGTATCAAATGACCATTTTTTATGAAAATGGAGCTGTAGATGTTTCAAACCAAAAAATGAAATGGGTTTTCCTTAGATTTTCAAAATTTGACACTTTCTAGAACACCATTTTTGGCTTTGTCGTGATGAGAAAATGATCAAATAACCCATCAGAACTTACCTTGGGAGCCTGAAACTGAGTAGGCATGTAGACATCTGATCCAAGAATGGAGTGCAAAAGATGGTTTAGAAAAAAATATGCCGAGGTGCGAGATATTAATCAACGAATTTTCTTATTGACTTACTGCATCTACACCTATTTAGAACCAATAAGGGCTCATGAAGTCACCACTTTGAAAAAATACCAAATCAACTTCTGGGAGGCTGCCAATGGAAACACAAGCTCATTTGGGTACACTGATTATGTGTGCAAAAGATATTTTCTTGAATCATCATTCTTCATGAGATATTAGGGGTCAAAGTTGACCACCTTGAAAAGTTTCGGAAATGCAAATGTAAAAGATGAACAAATTGCATTTACTTTTGATCTCAAAAAAATAGAAAATTAGATCTTGAGACTCTGAAATCAGACCAAGAAGCACATGAATGTGGGGAAAATGGAGAGCAAAAATCCTTTCGTCATGAAAATCACCCTTTTGTGAAATATTAACTTGAACAGGAGACCACTTTGTAAAACTGAAAGTTTGCAAACAACAGAAAAGTGTTGAAATCCCTCCAGCTTTGCTTTTCAAAACACTGTCAAAACTCATTGTGGGGAGCTGAAAAATGACATGTATGTTCACATATGTCACATGAGTGTGTCCACCAAGGGGTTTTGCATTAAAATGAATAGGCTCCAGATTATGACCTTCCAAAGTAGGCCATTTAGGCAGATTTTTCAGGTGCACTTCTGAGAGTGCAGAAGCAAAATTTTCAATATGGGCACTTCAAATTTGCAAAAATTGAGAGTTCCAACACACACGACCATTCAAATCATGGTATATACCATGAAAATATCATGCCAACTTCTCATCACATGGGTTCTCTCTAAGTGGTTAATACATTGGTTTTATCATAACATGATCCTTTATTTGAGCTATATAGTCATTCATAATTGCACTAGAAAATATAATTTTATGGAAGCTACAATTTATGGGTCTAAAATATTTTTTCCTTGTCGAGAGGGTGGTTTTCAACAAAAAAAGAAATCATTTTGTAACTAAATTCTTGGTTGTGTGGGTATCAAAGTCATGACTAGTACTCGAAAAAATACCATTGCATTATGTTTTGATTGATGTCCACGTTTTTTCAAGGCTCCTTTTTTGAATAGGATAAATTATTTCTCTTTGGATATTGGAATAAGTAAATATCTACATATGCAATCTTTCCATCTTGTAAACATTTGTTTGTAGACATTTGGTGTCATGGTTTTGAGAGAACAATAGTGTCAAAATTTGACTCTTTTTAGGTTTCAGATATCTTAAGAGACTTATTTAGACTATTGTATCCCAAAATTATTAGAATGCATGAGTAGTGAAATGGTGCCTATAAAAGTGTTAAAAAAACATCTATATGTGTTTATGCTATGCATTTGTTGTCACAAGGTGTGGAATGCATAATACCGTTCTTAGCACCCTTACACTAAATAAAAATAATTTTTTTAACAAGATTGCATTTGTTGTCGTTGCAATAAAACCATAAAGAATTGGAAAAATTGAGAGATGGATTAATACATTGAGCCAATTCCTAATGGTAGATTTAGATTAAAAATTTGTGTCATGATTTGAGAGAATAGTTGTATTAATGTTTGACACATTTTTTTTTTAATCTTAGGGCTCTTAATACTTTTTATATTGATGTAACTTCGAAAGATCAAGATACATGGGTAACAAAATGATGGTTGTAGTAGCATTAATGAGCCCACCTAAATGTGTTGGAACTATAAATATAATGCTACAAGGTCAAGAAGATAATTATTACTATTAGAACCCTTACAATGAATAAAATTGAAGCTTTTTCAACATTGCATTCATTACCACCACAAGAAAACCCTCTATAGCATCAAAATTTGTCACTCTTGATAATTTAACACTAGGTTTTGCTCCCCCCTATTTGCTTGGACCTATTATGTATTAGTTACCCATTTTATAATCATTCTTGGAAAATCAAACATGAGAATTCAAACTATGCATTTAATATTTTCCCCCAGCACTTTTGATTCCTAAAAAGTAGGAATCTATTCTAGGCTGGTGCACTACGCCCTAGACCACTTAATTTGACCCCAAATTTGAATATGTCGGTATTGGTAATTTTTTTGGTAGTGTTGGTAATTTATTACTTTATTTTTCAATTTCAATTATCCGCTATCGATATTTGATTTTTAGGAAATTAGAAGAATTGCATATAAATACCTAGTCATTTTCACAATTTTAATAATAAGCAAGAGGTAGCAATTTTGAAGAACCAATTAATATTCCTAAAAGCATTCAAGAGCAGAATTATCAAGAGTATTACAACATTTCATCATTCAAGCATCATGTCATTTGCTATGCAAGTTTTTCATATGTTTTGTATGCATTTTGTTTATGTGTACTAACACTTGTAGATCATCAAATCAAATCAAATAAAAAAACAATTGATCCTTGAAGGTGATTAGTGTGACTTTAGTCCATCAAGGAGATCAAATATGAGTGGTGAGTTGCAAAAATTTGTAAATTCATTACTTATTTATTAATTAGCCTCTATCCATCCAAGGATAAACTCTTTTTATTCATAATTTTCCATCGTGGAGGTAGAAATACCAACATGGGGTTTGATTGAGGCAAGTCCCTATATGGTACGAACCTTCCTCTCCTCTCATGTGTGTAGGTTGCAAATATGAAGTGAGTTAAAGGAATATTGAAGGCTACTTGATAATTCATGCACTCTAACCCTACATGTTGACAAGTCACAAAATCTATGTTTTCTCATCAACAAACGAAGTTCTGGCAACACCTAGAGGATAAAAGCTATAGACTAGTTCCTTGAAGCTTGTATTTTTAGATCTGAGAAAAAAGGACAATATAGGGTGTACTACACCCTAGACCAATAAGATCAATCTCAAATTTACATATGAGGTGGATTTGTGTTTTCCCTTCTTATTTCTGGAATTGAAATTTGTTTGTCTGCATCTAGTTTATCAAGAATAATAAGAAATTGTTACATTTACATATTTTTCATAATTAGATAATTGCATTTAGAAATTACTGATTCAAATTCACATAATCAATCAACACATGTACATAGTAAACATTGAATTAAAGCTCTGATCCACCATTTTGTCTCTCCCCAATAGGTTTGTAGCCAAGTGGTTCATGAGGTCATCTTTAATCCAATCCAAATTAGGAAGAGGGTATTCATCATTTTCCCAATCAAACACCCTCATGTCAAAGTTTTACACTTTTTTGGTCTTATGGTTCTTAATATACTTTGTCAAAATGACGAGGCTTGAAAAGATTGGGTTGTGTGGGAAATGAAATGATGCCTATATTAGTATTAACCAAACCACTAGATGTGTTGGTAATATCCATTTTGTTTTCGTTAGGTTTGGAACATAGAATACCACTCTTATGACACTTACACTAAAAAATTGATCCTTTTTGCAATATTATATTTGCTACCATCAAAATAAAATTGTCAAGATTTGGAGGAACCAATAAATATTTTTATATATTGAGCCAATTCGTAGTTGTAGGTTTATATGGAACTTTCATAGGTCTCATAGTTTGGGAGAACACTTACATCAAATTTTAGTGGTTTTTTGTTCTTAGGGATCTTAAGATACATTATCACACCAATGTAGCCCTAAAGAATTGAGATGCATGGGATGGAAAATGACATCTCTTGTAGCATTAATTGACCCACCTATATATTGACTTTCTCCATTGGATGTATAATGCAAATATTTCTCTTAGCAGCCTTACATTGAAGAAAAGTAACACTTTTTGCAATATTACATTTGTTATTACCTCAAGAAAGCCATTAGGGGTTGGGGGAATTGAGAGATTATTTTTTTGATTGAGCCAATTCTTGTTTGTAGGTGCAAAAAGAACATTGTAGGTCCCACAACTCAAGAGAATATTTATTCCAAAACTTGGCACTTTAAGTCTCAAGGCTCTTAGAATTTATCTATATTAAAAGGCTTGGGATGCATGTGAAGGGAAATGATTCCTTTGTTAGCATTAATTATCCCATCTATATGTGTTGGTATTAATTTTTAGTTCCAAAAGGTGTGGAACAAAATATATCACTCTTAGCACCCTTAATTGGGTTTGTTAGCACCACAAAAAAACCATCAAGAGTTGGGAAAAATAGAGATTTTTTTAGATCAACCCAATGTGCAACTATATATTCATACATAACATTTATAAGTGTAATAATTTGAGAAAACAATCATGTCAAAATTTGACACTTTTCGATCTTAGGTCTCTTAAGGGACTTCTCAGATTGATGTAGCCCAAACGGATCAAGATGCATGGGTGAAAAAATAAAACCTTTAGTAGCACTAAATAGCCCACCCAAATATGTTGGTACTACCCTTTTGGTTCCATGAGATGTGGAATGAAAAATATTTCTCTAAGAAACCTTTTCCTATCTCTTAATCTTTGTCTCTATCTCTCCACAATAAAATAGGGCCTATTTCTCTTTCTATCTTCTTTCTTTGTCCATTTTCTATATATATCTCTCTCTACCCCTCTCTCTCTTACTCTCTATGAATATATTATTTCCTCTATATATATATATCTAAATCTCTCTCTCTCTCTCTCTCTCTCTCTCTCTCTCTCTCTCTCTCTCTCTCTCTCCATATTTTTCTCACAAAAATAAAAAGAGGCCTCTTTCTTTCCTCTCTTCTCTCACCTCTCTTCCTCTCTTTCTCTCTATCTCTCTACCTACAATGAATTATATATAAAAATTAATCATTATCTCTCTTTCTCTCTCTTCCTATTTATCCGTTCCTATCTCTTCATTTATCCATCTCTATTATCTATTCTCCATATTCATCTTTCTCTCTCTCCCCTCTCTCTATTTTCAATATCTCTCTCTCTATCTCTATTTCTACCTATCTCTCTCCTCTCTTGGAAGTGAAATGCGACCTCTTTCTCTATTCTCTCTCTCTCTCTCTCTCTCTCTCTCTCTCTCTCTCTTTCTATATTTCTCTCTACCCCCTCTATTCCCATCTCTATCTCTTTCTCTCTTCCTATCTCTCTTACCCCATATCATTATTTCTTCCTTTTCTTCCTCTTTCTCTCTTCCTCTCTATCCCTCTATCTTTTTATCATTCTCTTTTCCCCCTTTCTATCTCCATATTTCTCTTCCCTCTACCTCTCTTAGACAAACATATACACCTACTACCTCTCTCTCCATCTCCACATATTCCTACCTAACTCTCTCTTCCTCTCTATGTCTCTTTCTCTCTCAGCAGTGAAATGAGGTCTATCTCTCTCTCTCTCTATATATATATACATTTTTCTCTGATTATAACCCTTTCTTCTTGTCTATTACTCTTTATCAATCTCTCTCCTTTTCTCTAATCCTCCCTCTCTTCTCTTGTGATAATGAAATATATCCTCTTTATACATGTCCCTTGATATATTTACCTTTCTCTTCCACCCTCTCCTCTCTCTTATCTCTCTCTCAAAACTATAATCAAATCGTTATTTTTCTCTTTAACTATTTATCTCTCTCTCTCTCTCTCTCTATCTTACTCTTTCTCTTGGACTCTCAAAAATAAAACGAGGTCTCTTTCTTTACCTCTCTCTATATATCTCTCTCTCTCTCTCTCTCTGATTTTTCCTATCCCCCCCTCTCACATTCACACTCTCTCTCTTAGTATCCAAATAGGGTCTCTCTCTTTTTTGTGTCTCTAAATCAAGATCTTCCCCTCTATTTATCTTTTTATATCTCTCCCACTATTTATAATATCCCTCTCTCCATCTCTTTTGGTGGAAAAATAAGACATCATTCTTTCATGTTCTCTCTCAATACGAACCTCTCTCTCTTTCAATAGAAAAATGATGCCTCTCTTCATCTCACTATTTCTCTCAAATTTTCTCTCTCAACAATGAAATGAGGCCTCTCTCTCTCTTTAAGTAGAAAAATGAGGGCTCCCTCTATCTCTCACTATTTATCTCAAATTTTCTCTCAACAATGAAATGAGGCCTCTCTCTCTCTCCGCCCCTATCTCTTTATATCTCTAAGTCTCTCGTTCGCTATATCTCTATGTAATATCCTCAACAAATTTTAATATAAATTATTTACCACTTTTTGATCACCAAGATTTTGTGAGAGTGAATTGAGATCATATAGTGAGTAAATATTTCTATTCACCAATTGTTGATCTCTCAAATCTTATGAGGGCTAGGTGAGGGCATATGATGGACGAATAATGATTTATATATATTTTTTCAATAACAAAAATATATAGAGAGATGTAATGATGAATTAAAAAAATAATATAGACATGTTGAAGCTTCAAATAATAACTCACAAATATGAGTAAAGTATCCTTCACAATAAAACTTTGAGTTCTAGTCACTACAAAAAATATGCTTCCACAATATTCTAATTTTCAAAATATAGAATTTTCTACGAATACCAAAAAATATGTTGAGATCCAAATAAATCTTTAAAGTATAGACATATTGTCTATGTGAGATTGCCTTTAAAAATCAAAAGGTTTTTCATCCTCCAAAATCTAGGAACCAAAAGGGATTTCATCCTTTGATCTCCAAAATATAAGGGGTTTTTCCTTGAAACCTACCATAGACACCTAAAATTGTCTCAATGGATCACATTGGCTAACTAACGTCATCTCTTTCGATTTTATCCTAGTTCCTCTATTGAATTGAATAATGCAAATTATTTGATTAAATTCACCTAAATCTCTTATTAATGTAATAACTCATTATTTTGATAACTCATAATTTTAACATTAATCCTCTATTTGATTAAATAATATCTAAATTATTTAATTTAATTAATCCTTTATTCACTCTTTGTTTAAATAATCCTAATTATTTAATTAAATCTTCAAGTTCCACTTTCATTAAATAAATCAATAATTTAATGGATATCCTCACATTCCTCATCTTGCACATCAAAATTTAGTTTTAATTACTAAATTGCTAATTTCCCCTCCCATCTGTCGACCTCCTATAATGATTCAACAACTAAACCTTCATAGCCGTGATTCAGATATTGGAAATATAACCTAAATAGCTATTTCAATCATCATGAAGGTGCATTTAAATTTTCAACCCAAAGACGTAAACTTGAAATGGGTCAGCATTGTATGTGCACTAGGAATCCAAAGTAGCCATATTCAACCTACAAATAAGAAAGACACAATGTTGAAAGTAAATTTATTGTAAAGAAATAACATAGGTGTTGGGAATCAGTCAACAACTATACTAAGATGGAATGCATGAAAAAAATAAAAATATGTGCGAACAAACAGGAAGCTACTCTATCTGCTTTAGTTGCAGGAATAGTCACAAAATGGAATTCTAGTGGCTGTAGGAACAGACAATGCCAGATTCTTAACTAATTACCGAACAAAAAATAACAACTAAACTAAACTAAGGTACATGACGAAATACTCACCAAGTGGGCCCCCTTGGATGACTATCCCCTAAAACTAATGTAAATTCAAACGCACAAACTTATAACTTCATTTCATTCATTGAAAAACATGAGTACAATTGAGCAACATGATTGTATTATTGAAAAACTTAAGAGTGCGAGTACATCATTAGATTGAGCAACCTCCGATTCAAACCCTAGAAGGAGCATCAGAGTCTTATTTATCTAATCAACTAGCAAGGCGGTCAACTCCAACAGATGTAGAGGATGCCACATTAGGGAAAGCAAAAAAAGTGGAGAGGCGGCTACGCACACACAAAATCTGTCAAGCATGCTTGCCTTAATGCGAATCTGGCACAAAAGTAATGCCTATAACTAGTCAACAAAAATTAAGACCATTACAAGGTGGTTATAGTTTGATTTTTATGAGGAATATTTCTGTCGTTGAGAGTCTTTCCTCAATTAAATGACCACCTTGTTGACCGATATGGCAAATATCCAGCTGGCGGAATCTCCCCTAGTTGCAGGCTTCTAATTATATCTGCATGATAATATTAGTACACACAACAAAATATCTATAACTATCTCAAAGTGGGATTCATTAATCACACATAGAATTAACATAGATGGTTCATATAGCATGTCAATATCATTGAAAGTTATGAAAGTAAACTCATGTACAAAGTCTATGGCTTTAAGGAAATATTATAAAAAGGTCAACATCCAAGCATCAAAGTCTATGACAACTACAGTAAATGGATAAAAAACTCTATCAATAATTAGAAAATAAATTAGACTCATCACTCCCCCAACCTAAGGTCTTGCTAGTCCTCCAACAGAGGGAGAGTTGTGCTTCTATTTGGTCAATGCCCTAAAATTTGCAACCGCCAGCTGTCCTACATTAGTTTCTGCTGTGCCTGAATTGGGATCCCAATAGAACCCTTGCTGTTTGTCCAACCTAATCCATCTATGTTTCTCTATAGTTATGTCATATTGGTAGTACCTAAAGTTTTACACAGGCCTCAATAGTATAGGTGGCTGAAAGGTCAGTGGAAGCCAAAATTGTCCCTTTTCCCTTCCAATCCGTATATATCTATCAACTCTCTTAAGTGCTATAGCATAGTTATGCATGGAATGAGGCTCAACTTGTTTCAAATCATCAGTTAGGCCGTTTCACCCTTGTGACAGGTATCCCATTACAGATTCCCCTAAGGTTCTTGCTACCTTCTCATATTCTTTATAAACCGCCTCTCTCTTAGATAGGATCCCAGTGCCATAACCTGGTCAGTAGAGAATTCTCTTCCAATCCTTGAAAATGTCTCCTGGATTTCTAGATTTAGTCCTAATGGGTAGGGGAATGTTGGATTCAGTTTTCTTATAAGTCCAGTACTGCTTTTTCCAAATTACTTCGTTCTATATCCAAGAAATGAATTCCCTTAATTGGACATCTCCAACATATAAAAATGGATTCCAATCATGGTCTTGGGTCACAACATAATTATGTAAATAAAATTCACACAACGAATTTTTCATTTCAAGAGGAGAAATCCGATAAGCATTGAAAAATTCAATAACGGTCTCAATGGAGGGATTCAAACCTGAAACAATCCTTCCTAGCTTAAAATAAAGATGGTTCTCCTTCAAATATAGAGCATAGACCCTCAGAGGAGCCCTATACTCTAATATCTGAGGTACTAAAGTTGTCATGTCATCCACCTTTTTCTTTAAGGCAGAAATTTCTTCATTCTTATCCTCAATCTCCTCATCTCTCTTTTGAATTTCCTTCTTTAGCCTACGTTTATTTGCTTTCCATTCCTCTTCCATCCTCTGCACTTATTTCTGTAAGTTCATGACTACCTTGTGCATTGAAGAATTAGAGGGCCTATGTATTCCTACCAAAATTTTTCCTAGAACTTTTATTTGTTCTTCATAGAGTACCAACTGCAAGGCTTCTGTTTGCTAAGCCAATTCTGACTGCAGGGGTGTTGATTGTTCTCCCAGTTCTAGCTGTAGGAACTCTTGCTATTGTTTTTTCTGTAGGAGCTCTAGCTTCTACTCTTGTTGTAGGAGCTCCTAATTTTCCTCATGCCCTCAACTTTCAACTTGTTCTGTGATGTCAACAAGGTCTTCCAATGTTAAGTTTTCTACTTTCTCAAATATGTCTTTTTCCTTGACATTCACCTGCTCCATTGGAGCTTCTGTATCCTCCCGTGATGTTTCTCTAGGTTTAGGGCTTCCCTCAGGAGATACACTAATGGGTGGCCCAGTTGGTCTTGATTTTCTAAAAGGATTTCTTCATTTTTCCTTTGCTACATGAAGAATAGTGTCAACCTTTCATTTCTTTGAGCTTGGTACTTCTTTTTCTACCATTTTCTTTTTAAATTTTCCTTTTATTATTTCCACCTTCTTCTTTTGTGCCCTAATTCTCATTAGGGTGCTAAGAGGGACATCATCATCAGAATCTGGAGAGGAACTTCCTTGTTCTGAATGTTTAGTCTCAAAAGAACTAATCTGTATGGTTTTCTCGACTGCAAGAGGGTTTACACTAGGGATTTCTCTAGAAGTTGAGGCTCCAGGAGCGGATCGAACATTGCTCACCCTCCTACTAACCCTACGAGGTTGAGGAAAAATCACCGGTCGCAAATGATCTGGTTTAATTTGATCAATATTACAAAAATTCTTCCCAAGATATAGTAGACACATCATGCAGAGACTTTTCAACTAATAATTTGATTAGAAAATGGTGGGAATCAAAGTTGTCCCTACCTTTCTAGGTCTCGGTCACCATGATTGAAAGAAGGTGGTATAGCACATTGGGCACATTCATTCTTCTCCTGTGCCTCATGTGGTTCAGGAGTTTGAAATGCATGGAATACAGATTCAACTGATGACCTTCACAAGTAATATAATTCACAACATAAATAACTACCTGCTTCAATGGCTCGGGCAGAGAAATTATCTTCGCTCCTTGTTTGTCCATGCTCAACAAAGGGTCACTAGGTTCTGTAAATTCAGCCCTAGCCGACCTGGCATCTCTAATAATAGGGTAATGTTCACTGTCGGTAGGCAACCTTGTAACTTTTGCAACCTTTTCTGAGTGGCCATGACCTCCAACCCCTTTACCATGGCCTTTCCTTCAAACAATGTCTGCGAAAATTCCAATGCAACATCTTCATCAAAACCATTCAGCTTCAGGAAATAGTCTATCCATTCGTAGTTTCTAAACTTGACCAGGCAAGGTGCATCCTATAGTAATACATCATGAACCATGGGTTCATTTCAAATTAACCCACCTCCAATTGTCTGCAATCGAACAATTGCTTTGCAAAAAAATTTCTTCCTACAATCTTCATCTGAAATCCAAACTTCTCCTTCCTGCAATGCTGCCAAATTTTTAATGCTCGTATCGACTAAATTTTACCTTTTGGCTTAAGATTATGACAAGAGAAAATAAAGGTAGTAAAGGATTAATAAATGTAGACTATGATTAAGGATAATAGTGGCGATCGATTTCCTATCACACATATGGGCTGCCATCTCACTTAGAATTCAAATCGGCTGAATACTTAAATTCTGCTGACGTGAACCAGTACGAACAAATACGTGGACATGGTATTTTGAATTTCCCCCCCAACCTAAATTTGCACGTGTCCTCACATGCGAGGTGGAATGATGATTTGACAGGGGCAAGGAATAATTACATGCTATGACGAGTGTCCATATTAATTTACAAAAATTAAATAAATGCACTAAAAGACAATTAAGATATAAGAATTGATGCACAAGTACTTGAATTCGTGGAGGATTTATTGCGAAGAGTATGGAGAAAGTACTGGGCACTTTTCAAGAAAATCAGTTGAGGAATTAATGAAAGTGGAGCAGAATGAGGTGGAATGGAATGAAGTGAAGTGAAATAATTGTGGTGAGGTGGAAGAGAGAGAAAGGTGTAATGGATGGGTGAATGGGTGAAGAAGTGGACCCCCACAGAAGTTAAAGTCTTTATTATGACAAGTTACATACATTATTTAGCCAGAAGGAGGGACACTAGGTCCACTTCCTTTGGCTGCAGGAAGTTCAAGTGCTGCATGCTGAGTGAATTGTTGTAGGAACTCCTCCTTAGAAATCGGCTTGTGATACAATCTCAAGTGATGACAATTCACCAATAGTTTAAATTTGATAGGGTCGATGGTAGTGAGCTGAATAGCCTTATTGGGAAATACTTCAACAACCTCATATGGTCCTAGCTACATTGTTGACAATTTTCCTGCATTGTCTTGATACCTTGAGTCATAGAGAAGTGCCAAGTCTTCTGGCTGGAATTTATTATCTTTGATGAATTGGTCATGCCATTTTACTCTCTAATTCTGCACTACCTCTGTGTGATGCAAATCTACCTTCCTCATCTCATCTAAAGCATTCAACTGCATGATTCTGTCCCTTTGTGCCTCAGAGATATCCATCCCCAAGTCCACTTCAGTCCTAAGAGTCTTATTCTGAAATTCAATGGGCATCATAGTTGTATTTCCATACAACAACTCAAATGGAGTGAATCCTGTAGTTGTTTTCCATGTACTTCTGTAAGCCCAAACAACTTCTGGTAGTATGCTTGCCCAATCCTTTCTGTGGATAGCTACTATTTTGGTCAAAATGGCTTCAATTTATTAGTTGGTCACCTCAACTTGACCATTGTCCTGAAGGTGATAAGGGGTAGAATTCATGTGCCTAATATTGTACTCATTGACCAATGCTATAACAAGGGTAGAAGTGAATTGAGCCCCTTGATTAGTCACTATTTCTCTTGGAACTCCATACCATGTGAATATTTCCTCATAAATAAATTTGACAACTTTATTATCTCTTGCATGCTTCATGGCCTTAACTTCTACCCTCTTGGTTACATAATCAACGCATACCAAGATATAGGATTTAGCATGGGATGGAGGATTAATTGGTCCTACAAAGTCCAATCCCCATTTATCAAATGGAGTTATTACTACCTGGGGGTGTGTTGATGGTGTTTTCTGCACAACAACAACTCAGACAAAATATGATATCCTATCTCTCTTGAAAGGTAAATCTCTATTAACAAAGAGATAACCCTAAGGTTTCTAATTTTAGGTCCTGACAAATGCAGTGAAACAAATCAGAGATAATGTGAAAATTGCTGGTAATCACAAGGGGCCATACAACAAATACAAGATCTTCAAACTTATAAGATTTTGCAATATGTTGATAAATAAAATTCCTAAATCTTACCCAGATAGTAAAAGAAATAGCAAAAGATAAGGGTTTACATAAATCCTAACAATTACTCCTAAGATCAACAATATGAATGACAAGATACTTAAAATGGACCAATCCCTTAAAACTGATTTCTGTTTGACCCAGATTTATCCTGCAATCTCATAGAAACAATGCAATCTTCTCAGGAATGAAATATTTTCAGATCATGAACATTCATTCAACTCAACCCTTGTTTTCAATTAAAATGAATAAATACCCACAATTGAACTAAGCACATAAATATAAGGTCTAGGATAACTTTGCACAACAACCCACAATCAATAAGTTGCCAAAAGTATGGACCAGGGATCACTGTAACACTTCAACCATCCAACCATAAATATCACTGAATCATCTAACCCTAAATCTAACATTCATTCAATATTTTCAAAAGCAATTTGGAAAGATAGAATAACAAGAACCATGAAAGATAAATCAATCAAAGAGAGGCCACCAAAGCTCAATGTCTTCAATTTTATTGAGTTCATCCAACAATAGCAACAATTCTAGCATTCGGTGTTACAACATTTGCTTTAGAAAAAATTACTAACTCCTAATTCTAGCTTCTATTTTATCACTTTGCTTGCTTCTAAGTCTAATCTTCTCACTAACTCCACAAATGAGGCAAAATTCCACACTTATAGAGAATGTCATCCCAATTAGGGTAACAAGGAAGGTCGGCCACAAAAAATAGGTCGGCCAAAGAAAATAAAACCCCAAAATAAAATATAATATGCATTAAATGCATAAGGCTCCTTTCTAGGTCAGCTTGGAATCTCCAATATAGCTCGGTCCAATGCATGTGAAGAACGAAAGAAAGAATGATGGGGAAGCAAAAATTTCGATGTAGCACTGCATTAAATGCTTTCCCCCTTGTCTTTGTCTCACCCCATTCTATCTTGTACCTTAAGGAAAATGTCCTCTAGGTTGGCCAAAGGTGGAATATTTAATACTTTGAATCTTCTATCAAGGGATTTAATTTCTTCCCTTGCTTTCCTGATGACTTCATTCCACTCCACCTTTAGGGTTTGATACTTCTTCATGAATGCAATGTATGTGGCCACATCATCAAGTGGACCATCACCAACCGAGGCATAGACCTTATGCCACCATTTCCTCAACTGCTCCAAACTTAAGTGTTTTGATGCAAACTTTTTCCTTCCTGCCATGATCTCAAAGAATGAAATGCATCGATTATATATATCAGTCAGGGTGCCCTCTATTTGTTTTCCTTGGTTATGCATCTTCTTCAATACCCTTTTCCTTATCTACAAAGCTTCATACCATTCCTAGGATTTGAAAACCTTTAAGGAAGATAAAATTCCATCACCTATAAGCTTCTCCTCAGTATACTCCATGATAACCTCGGTTTTCTACAACAAGAGGTCAATATCCTCCTTATCTTGAGCTAACACATTTTTCAACCATTCTATAGACCTGTGGGAATCCCCACCAGGTGACAGGATATCCTTGATTGCATCATCTCCTCTAGTTTACACTCCTTGCAACCAATCATTTGTGACCTATGTGGTAGCTTTCATCTTTTCCAACTCAGTGATGGTCTCCTTAGGTAGAAGGCCTACTACAGATGATGAAGAGATAGATTGTAAAGGTTTCATGAGATCTTGTAGATATCTTTTCAATATCTCAATCTCCTTCTTCAATTCCTGCTTAGCTTGTACCTGTTTGTTTAATCTACCTAAAATTGCAGCACTGGAGCCTTCAAACTCCTTAACTTCTTGCATCATAGAGGTGGGCCCAAGATTAATGGTCTGAATACCGTAGTCCTGGACAGTTACCTCATCTTTGTTCTTATCAGGTGCAAGAGTAGGAATGTGGATCACCTAGTTATTTTCCTCATCTCTATCAATCCTCGAAATAACCCTAGCCTTTTTCTCTACCTTTCCCTTTTTGTTGTTGGCTAGTAGATCATCCCAATTTGGAGGGGTATCATCCACAACAATATTCTTACTCCTCAACCTTTCACATGGGATTTGCAGGCATATCAAATGTTTGAGCCATCGAAGGATGAGAGAAATTAGCCAACACTCTACCTTGTGGACCAATCACTCTTTGTGTACCCTTTTCATAGTGTCTGGCACACTGTAGGACCAACTCATAATACTAGACCATGGGAGGACATTGAGCCACATGAGCCAATCCCGATTCCACTAATCTCCTAGCTAACAATGGAAGATCCTACACTACCTTTCTTGCCTTGAATTCTTCATATTCCCACTTGCCCACATTGGTGCCAGTGATCTCTGACCAGATGGAGGTCAACTTGCTTTCTGGAACTTTACTTTTGATATCCAGCTTAATCCTCCCAGCCTCTGAGACAAAAGCCCCTTCTTCACCGGGATTCATCACCTCGCCCTTAGCTTTACTAGCAATCGCCTTGCTTGATTCAACCTGCACTCAAAGAAGGACAATAATAAATACCAAATATAACATGAGAGTCCATGTTAGTCCAGCATAAATAACATCTTAATCATCAAATAAATCCAAACAACAATCGAAATCCCCTTAAAATATCATTAAGGAACCCTTTCTTCAAAGTTCATGATTTTCATCCCTTCGTGGAATTCAGGTGAGAAAGGAATTCCGGGGAATTCCGGGCAAGGAAAAATTCAATGATGAAAGTAGAACAAACATTAAACGACCACTCAATCATCATGCAAAATCCAAGTCACAACATAATATACCCTTAATTCATTCAAATCAACCATGTGATGTGAGATCATTAACAATCAACTCATGCATTCCTTTAGTTCTTCATTCTTAACGGATCTTTGGGGAAATCCATTAGGGACGAAAATCCGTAAAACTAGCAAAACTTGGCACATTTCAGGAAAACGAAGGAGCAATAGAAGTTCAGTGATTTCATAGGACAACAGATTTTCATGAAGTCAATATATTTTTCATGTTTCACGCAGGCCTTCGAGAAAATGATAAAGCGATGGAAATTCGGGAAAATCCTAATGTAAAAGAAATCCCCGAAATGATCAAAATCCTGAAATCTTTGACTTCGTCAAGATTTCACCCAAATTGATTGAATGATCACAAATTTGGGAATTCAAGCTCGGATTCTACCCACGTCAGATTGTTCATCGATAAATCAAATTTTCTAACTCTTCCAAGGGTGATTTAATAGCATTAGTAATGAATTCAAGATCAAACCCTAGGGTTTCATGATGAATACATGATTATAGGTTCAGTCCATTTAATTTCCCTATTAAACCATGGTGGATATTTCAGAATCTATAGGGAAAAGAAACTATTAAATGTGAATGGAATCTAAATACTTGGATTTTCCCATAATCACCAGTTCCATCGAATGCAATGGAATCAAAGAACAATCTCCAGTCAAAATATAATCACACACAAGACAAAACCCAAAGAGGTGGTGGGAAACTTAGCAATGTAAGGCATAATCGAATCACACAAATGAGCAAGGATAGGCACATCGATTTAAGAGGAGCATCAAAAAAGAGAGGGAGAAACCCTAATTGACTTACAAACCTCCATCACTCTGAAATCCAAACTCAAAGCATACCCAATACACCAAAGAATCATTCACATTCATCAATCGAAAGCAAGGCAATGAATACATACCATTGGTGAAGTGAATTAGGTTATAACAACAACTGGTAGAAAGCAAAAAAATAATGATGCCAAGAAAATCACCACCAAATCTAAGAATCCATAGGTCCAATCACCAAACCAAGCCAAGCACTCAAGATCAAGCTCTTCTCAATTCAATCGAAACAAAAGAAATTGATTCATAGCATAAACCCCCAAAACTTCATTAAACACAATCCGTAGAGTCCGTACAGGGAGTATAAATGCAATGACAAGAAAACCCAAAAGAGTCTGGGAATTCGAGGTGATGGAGGAATTTCAAGAAATTTTGAGGAAGACAGAATTCCTCAGGGAGTTAAAATCTTCGAAAACAACGCAAAAATTAGCTTCCGTTGGGTTTTCTAGGCAACCGGGGAATTCCACCCAGAGAGGAAATTCTTGGAACTAGAGAAAAACCCAAAATTAGCCCCGAGACTCATAATTTTCAAACTATTTCTTAAGTAGGGGATCTTTACAAGAAAGATAAGAATTGAGGAATATTCCAAGGTGACCAAATCCCACAACCAAAAGACCAAAGACCAAAGACCAAAAAGAAACCCAAAAAAAGGTAAGCTAAGAGGGTCCCTACTTTCAGTGGGGTGTGTGTGTAAAAACTGCACAACAAATGGTGACTTCTATTGGGAAAATGCTCCAGAGCATTTCAATGACAATCTAGAACCAAGAACCTAGAATCTATGGTTTCAATCCTCACATCAAGTCAACCAATAAACTAAAGTTTCAAAATCAATGAACAAGCTAGCTCCTGTTGTGCTGAAAATATAAGTGTGTGCAAGTGTATAAATTTTCCTCCTTAAAGCTGCTACAAGAAACCAAGTTCAGTCATGTTAAGCTACATAAAGATTCCAACTTCAAAAGAAATTTGGATAGAGGCTCACTTCTAGTCAAACATGCATAGCCCCGATGAGGTTATCGCTGTGATTCTCTGGAACATAGCTCTACTGTCAGCTAGGCGTCCACAACCCCAGTAGAGATATTCAAATTCCCCTAAAAAGTTGAACTCACTATATTTTGATATTCAATATTTCTTTTTACTTCTTTATTTCAACCTGTAAGCAATGAAGCTCACACTCAGGGCTGAGAATCATAGTGGCGTTGAAGTAGAAATATAAGATTTTTCACTTAACAAGACCTTGCAAAGATCCTACAACAACCTCAAGATTCTTAAGATGTGTGTTAAATGTAAGATTCAAGCACATTCAGGAGCTAATTCAATCCAATGACTTGTCCACTTTAAATATTTAGCACATGTGACACTGAATAGAAGACTTCCACCAACATATCCTGTAAGGATGATTAGAGTTTGTAAAAGGAATACCCAAAATAGTCCCAGATAAAATAATTGTTGTTGTGAAAATAAGACACTCCCAATAGAAAATAGGGGAACCCAAGCTAGAGAATCAAATCAACAACCAAACCGAAACCCAAAGCAAACCTAACGAAAAGCAAAGAAATCTAAACTAAATCCATCTATCCTAAAGAAAACAAAAAGTGGACTAGAGAAAAAAAACAATAGGGAAAGCTGCATTTATTCAAATCAACATTATGTACAAAGAGACTCAAAATGATTCATGATCAGACAAGGTGAGTTGAGACCCACACCTATTTGGATTTTCAGTGCATGGACAAGCAGTAAGGTGATAGTAGCCGTCCTCAAGAATACAAATTCATTCTTGTATTCAACAAAATAAACCTGAACAATGCAACATTGAAACTCAACATTCTCAATAGGAATAATAAGCAATTGAGTCAACTCATTGAAACCATGATAAATCCATACGCATGTTGTCTTCCCTAAACACCCATAATCAAAATGATAAGCTTTAGACTTTTAGTAATGAAAGAAACAACCTGGTGTTTTGCTTTTTCAAACCGAATGTTGTGTTCATTATCCTCCAATTGTGGAGAGTTGATGCCCATGTTGTCAGGAGGTCTCAACTAATGGTGAAGTATCCCTCTTGCACTCAAAACATGGAAAAAAAAATCAAAGTCATCAATGAGCAATTCAGGGTGAAAATTAGATTGAATAAGTTTAGAATTAACATCATGGAAATTTTCACTTGTTTGATCATCTTCATGAGGAATTAGTAATGAAACTGCATAAGCTTTTTCATGCACAACAAGTTTCTCTGCAGGATGTTCATCAGGAGGTGTCATAGACTGATCCTCAAAAACATTTTCACCTACAACCATGTGATCAATTATGACTGTAATATTACTATTTTCAGCATCATTCAGGTTTTCCTGCACATCAGTATGAACCACATTAGCTATCCCATCATTAATGCATAAAATCTGTAAATTTTCATTGTGGAATTCATCAATAGATAGAGAAAAAATAGAATTAGATTAATAAGAAGACTCCCTAAATTATTTTGTTGGCACTGGTTCAGGCTTGTAATTGTAACCCTCAAGAACATAAACTTCTTTATTAGCAACATTGGCTCCTTCAATTTGCTTCATGGGATGTTCATTGGCAATCTACTGAGGCTCCTCAATTGAAAGCTCAACCTCCTCTAGGGCTGCTTCAGTGTTTACTATTATGCCTTTCTCAGATCCAATGCCAGTTGACTCTTCTACTATGCATTCATCGGTAGCTTATTGAAATTATTCTATTTGAGACTCATTCTTCGTAGTTTGATGCACATCCTTTGTATAATCTAACAACCATACTTGCTCTTCCACCTCTTCTGCCGACTCTACCAATGCTTTAACACTGTCGGATTTATGAGTAGGTTTCTTAGGAATATCATGTAACGTAAGGATTTCATCAACATCCAATCCATTGACTTTCTTGAATCCTTCTGCCACATACTCTCCTATTTTCTTTGTAGTCATGGCAAAACAATTGTCCTTAGAGCTGTCCACAAATTTATCCTTGTTGTTTTCAGTGCTTCTGTCTTTATCAACATCATATTGTCCCCCATTTGTGAAATACTGAGTAGGCACATTATGGAAGGATTGAATCTCCTCAATCATAAACTCTTTCTCATCTAGTGGACCGTTACCATTCTCCTCATCACTTTCAAAATATTGAACTATAGATTCTTCATTGTATGCATACTCTGTTTCAACACTTTTGTCTTGTTCTTCTTCTGGTCCATTCTCTTCACTCCTTGGAAATGGGGCATGATCCACCACCAAGACTGATATGTCATAAGGATTAGATGGTACTATCTCTTTTCCACTCAAATTGTTGTTAGTATGTTGGACTTCCTATTAGAAAATAGATACATCAGTCTGAAATTCTTGACAATCCAATTCAGAGTGCTAATTGGTGTTATGAAGCCTACACCATCCAGATAGAGTTGTTTTTGCTTGATATACACTAGCTGGGTGCTTATATTGATTGTTTGGCTGCTCCAAAGATGTTAGGACTCCTTCATTGTCATGCCTTATACCCCAAGTTCTATTTTGACGTGGTAGTTTCCTACTATCAAATGTCAACTTTGAGTGTTTATCTTAAAAATATTATCCCCTATCGAGGTTGTGCCCTTGATCTTGATCATAATTGGACCGAGTTACCCTTTGGATGACCTGAGGTTGATTTTTTTGGTTCCTTAGGTAAGTGACTTTGGTGGCAAGCTTCTTTACTAGCTTTGTGAGTTCATCCAACCTCTCCTTGTTTGCATTATTTGAAGGAGGAACAACACCAGTTGAATTATGCATATAAATAGAATGGAACCCATGGTTCAAGGATTGGCTAAATATATCAGAGCTCTACAAGAAAATGGGTATATTAGCTTGCTGGTGAGGGAATGCAGGCTGATTCATATTTGGATGGTAATTTGGAATGGGTGGGTGGGGCTTGATTCAAGGGCTGACTCGGATGTGAAACCAAAGGTAATTGAGGGGCTGAACTCAACATAATTGTTTGATTAGCTAATGGAAAGGGTCCAGACAAGTGTTGCCTCAAATCTGTACTTACTTTAACAACCACATCATAAGCTTCAAGTAGGATGATAGGAGGGTTTTCTCCCCATTTCAAAAAATTAGATGTTAAACTATCTAAAGCCTCATAATAAACCTCCCTGCTAGAGGCATCATCTACAACATAAGGGGAATGCAGCCTAGAATAAGTCCTATCAAATCTTTTATTGAAATCCCCTATTATTTCATTCACCTCCCTCTTGACTCTAGTAAACTACAGAAGTAACTCATTGGCACTGATTGGGATCTCAAATTTCTGTAAAAATGCAGTCTCCAATTGAAGCCAAGCAGTGATAGACCCAACAGGAAGATGGTTATATCAATAAAATGCCTTATCCACAAGGGAATATGGGAAAATTATGCATGCAACATCCTCATGATTAATTCCCCTATCCTTGAGGGTAGTTTTAAAAATCCTAATGTGCTCTTCAACAGTCCTTTTGGGATCATTAATGTGAAACTTGGAGCAGAAAAGATCAAGGTTCTTTGGCATAACATTATAGTTGTTGAAGGATAATGGAGATGGTTTTTTTTCCAAGAAATCCATTGGTGGAAGTGGGCGGTGGTAAGGGCTGATGGATGACTGGTTGGGGTTGTTGAATGGGGATGGCTTCAGAATCAAATGAAGATGGACTTGATGAAGATGATTGAAGTGGCTGGGTAGATGATGATTCTCGCTTTCTTTTGGTCCTTCTTGACCTAGTAGGAGCTTTTTATTCTTGAAACTCTTCTTCTCCTGGTGTATAGCTGGTTCTTCTTCTAAATCTCTCAGGAGAAATTTCAGACACAAATTGATCCAACTTGCTTATTCAACCCTCCTTCTAGCACCAATATGTTGATGGTGTATTTTGCACAACAACTTAGATAGAATATGATATCCTATCTCTCTTGAAAGGTAAATCTCTATTATCAAAGAGATAACCCAAGGTCTCTAATGTCAGGTCTTGACAAATGCAGTGAAACAACTAAGAGATAATGTGAAAATTGCTGGTAATCACAAGGGGCCACACAAACAAATATTGGATCTTCAAACTTATAAGATTTTGCAATATGTTGATACATAAAATTCCTAAATCTTACCCAGATAGTAAAAGAAATAGAAAAAGATAAGGGTTTATAGAAACCCTAAAAATTACTCATAATATACACAATACAAATGACAAGATACTTGAAACAAACCAATCCCTTAAAACTAATTTTTGTTTGACCCAGATTTATCTTGCAATCTCATAGAAACAGTGCAATCTTCTAAGGAATGAAAGATTTTCAGATAATGAATATTCATTCAACTCAATCCTTGTTTGCAATTAAAATGAATAAATACCCACAATTGAACTAAGCACATAAATATAAGGTCCAGACTAACTTTGCACAGAAACCCACAATCAATAAGTTGCCAAAAGTATGGACCCAGGATCACTGCAAAACTTCAAGCATCCAACCATAAATGTCACTGAATCATCTAACCCTAAATCTAACATTCATTCAATATTTTCAAAAGCAATTTGGAAAGATAGAATAACAAGAACCATGCAAGATAAATCAATTTAAGAGAGGCCACCAAAGCACAATGTCTTCAATTATATTGAGTTCATCCAACAATAGCAACAATTCCAGCATTTGGTATTACAACATTTTCTTTAGAAAAAATGACTAACTCCTAATTCTAGCTTCTATTTTATCACTTTGCTTGCTTCTAAGTCCAATCTTCTAGCTAACTCCACAAATGAGGCAAAATACCACACTTATAGAGAATGTCATCCCAATTAGGGTTACAAGGAAGGTCGGCCACAAAAAATAGGTCGGCCAAAGAAAAGAAAACCCCAAAATAAAATAAAATATTGCATTAAATGCATGAGGCTCCTTTCCAGGTCAGCGTGGAATATCCAATATAGCTCGGTCCAAAGCATGTGAAGAACGAAAGAAGGAATAATGGGGAAGCACAAATTTTGATGTAGCACTGCATTAAATGCCTTCCCCCTTGTCTTTGTCTCACCTCATTTTATCCTGTACCTTAAGAAAAATATCCTCTAGGTCGGCCAAAGGTGGAATATTTAATAATTTGAATCTTCTATCAAGGGATTTAATTTCTTCCCTTGATTTCTCGATGAATTCATCCCACTCCACCTTTAGGGTTTGATACTTCTTCATGAATGCAATGTATGTGGCCGCATCATCAAGTTGGTGCATGGTAAGTGGACCATCATCAACCGAGGCATAGACCTTATGCCACCATTTCCTCAACTGCTCCAAACTTAAGTGTTTTGATGCAAAATTTTTCCTTCCTATCACAATCTCAAAGAATGAAATGCACCTATTATATATATCAGTCAGGGTTCCCTCTATTTGTTTTCCTTCCTTATGCATCTTCTTCAATACCCTTTTCCTTATCTGCAAAGCTTCATACCATTCCTAGGGTTTGACAACCTTTAAGGAAGCTAAAATTCCATCACCTACAAGCTTCTCCTTAGTATACTCCATGATAACCTCGGTTTTCTGCAGCAAGAGGTCAATATCCTCCTTATCTTGAGCTAACACATTTGTCAACCATTCTATAGACCTATGGGAATCCCCACCAGTTGATAAGATGTCCTTGATTGCATCATCTCCTCTAGTTTCCACTCCCTGTAACTGATCATGTGTGACCTGTGTGGTAGATTTCATCTTTTCCAACTTAGTTATGGTCTCCTTAGGTAGAAGGCATGTTGCAGATGATGAAGAGATAGACTATGAAGGTTTCATGAGATCTTGCAGATATCTTTTCAATATCGCATTCTCCTTCTTCAATTCTTGCTTGGCTTGTACCTCTTTGTTTATTCTGCCTAATATTGCAGCACTGAAGCCTTCAAACTCCTCAAATTATTGCATCATAGAGGTGTGCCCAAGATTAATGGTATGAATACTATAGTCCTATCCAATTACCCCATCTTTGTTCTTATTAGGCACAGGAGTAGCAATGTGGATCACCTGGTTATTTTCCTCATCCTATCAATCCCGGAAATAACCCTAGCCCTTTTCTTTGCCTTTCCCTTTCCTATGTTGGCTAGTAGATCATCCCAATTTGGAGGGGTATCATCCACAACAGTCTGCTTACTCCTCAAACTTTCACATGGGATTTGCAGGAATATCAAATGTTTGAGCCATCGAAGGAGGAGAGAAATTAGCCAACACTCTCTCCTGTGGACCAATCACTCTTTGCGTACCCTTGTCATAGTGTCTGACACACTCTAGGACCAACTCATAACACTGTACCATGCGAGGAAGCCCAACCAAATGATCCAATCTCGATTCCACTAATCTCCTTGCCAACAATGGAAGATACTGCACTGCCATTCTTGCCTTGAATTCTTCATATTCCCACTTGCCCACATTGGTGTCAGTGATCTCTAACCAAATGGAGGTCAACTTGCTTTTTGGAACTTTACTTTTGATATCCAGCTTAATCCTCTCGGCCTCTGAGACAAAATCCTCTTCATCACCTTTCCCTTAGCTTTACTAGCAATCTCCTTGCTTGATTCAGCCTGCACTCAAAGAAGGACCATAATAAATACTAAATATAGAATGAGAGTCCATGTTAGTCCACCATAAATAACATGTTAATCATCAAAGAAATCCAAACAAAAAGTGGAATCCCCTTACAATATCATTAAGGCACCCTTTCTTCAAAGTTCATGATTTTCATCCCTTCACGGAATTCAGGTGAGAAAGGAATTTCAGGGATCTTCGGGCTAGGCGGAATTCAGCGATGAAAGCACAACAAATATTAAATGGCCACTCAATCATCATGCAAAATCCAAGTCACAACATAAGATACCCTTAATTCATTCAAATCAACCATGTGATGCGAGATCATTAACAATCAAATCATGCATTCCTTTAGTTCTTCATTCTTAACAGATCTTCGAGGAAATCCGTCGAGGATGAAAATCCTTGAAACTAGTAAAACTTGGCACGTTTTGGGAAAATGAAGGAGCAACAGAAGTTCGGTGATTTCCTAGGAGAATGGATTTTCATGAAGTTAGTCTATTTTTCATTATTCAGGTAGGCCTTCTGGAAAATGATAAAGCGATGGAAATTCGGGAAAATCCTAAGGTAAAAGAAATCCCTGAAATGATCGAAATCCCGAAATCTTTGACTTCATCAAGATTTCGGCCAAATTGATCGAATGATCGCAAATTTGGGAATTCAAGATCGGATTCCACCCACGTCAGATTGTTCATCGATAAATCAAAATTTCTAACTCTTCCAAGGGTGATCTAATATTATTGGTAATGAATTCAAGATCAAACCCTAGGGTTTATGATGAACACGCGATTACAGGTTTAGTCCATTCACCTGCCCTACTAAACCATGGCAGATATTTCAGAATCTTTAGGTCAAATAAACTATTAAATGCGAATGGAAACCAAATACTCGGATTCATCCATAATTACCAGTTCCATCGAATGCAAGGGAATCCAAGAACAATCTCCAGTCAAAACACAATAAAACACGAGATTGAACTCAGGGAGGCGGTGGGAAACTTCGCAATGCAAGGCATAATCAAATCATGCAAATAAGCAACGATGGGCATATCGATTTCATAGGAGGCATGAAAAAATAAAGGGAGAAACTCTAATTGACTTACATGCCTCCATCACTCTGAAATCTGAACTTGAAGCATTCCCAATACAATAAAGAATCATTCACATTCATCAATTGAAAGAAAGGCAATGAATACATACCATTGGTGAAGTGAATTAGGTAGTAACAATAACTGGTAGCAAGCAACATCAACAATGATGTTAAGAAAATCACCACCAAATCTAAGAATCCATAGGTATAATCGCCAAACCAAGCCAAGCACTCAAGATCAAGCTCTTATCAATTCAATAGAAATAAAAGAAATTGATTCATAACATAAAACCCCCAAATTTTATCAAGCACAATCCGTAGAGTCCGTACAGGGAGTAGAAATGCAATGACATGACAACCCAAAAGAGTCTGGGAATTTGAGGCGATGGAGGAATTTTGGGAAATTCCGAGGAAGAAGGAATTCCCCAGGGAGTTAAAATCTTTGAAAAAAGTGCAAAATAGCCTCCGTCGGGTTTTCCAGGCAACTAGGGAATTCCGCCCAGAGAGGAAATTCTCAGAACTAGAGAAAAACCCTAAATTAGCCCCAAGACTCATAATTTTCAAAGTGTTTCTTAAGCAGGGGCTCTTTACAACAAGATAAGTATTGAGGAATATTCCAAGGTGACCAAATCCCACAACCAAAAGACCAAAGAACAAAAAGAAACCCAAAAAAAAGCAAGCAAAGAGGGTCCCTACTTTTAGTGGGGCATGTGTGCAAAAATTGCACAACAGGGTGAAGTAGCATCTCATCATATTTGGTTGGCCAGACCATCCTCTAGCATCTATCACACTTTCTTGTATATCTCCTTGCATCCTTGTGGAGTGTGGGCGAGTAATATCTTGTATTCAAAATCTTCATTACTGTCCTCGTGGTTGCAAAATGCGCTCCACAGGGCTAATTGTGACATGCATGCAAAATTTCATGTCTTATCTTTCCTCTTACATCTTCTCATGAATATGTCTGGTCTAGTGTAAAAAAAGCACCCAAAAATCTATGAGAAAGGAAAAGATTTTTGAATGAGCACCCTCTTCTCTTTTGGAGATAAGTGAGGAGGAACTCTCCCTATGACGAGGTAATTAGTTATATCAACATACCAAGTTGTTTGCACACTGATGGAAAATAGATGCTCATCAGGGAAGGAGTCATCTACAACTTTATTTTCCTTTGATGTAGTCAGACTTGAATTTTTTTTTGCAACAACATTGGCCTTCCCTTGTTTATCCACAACGGTCATGTCAAACTCCCGCATCAACAATAACCATCTGGCCAGCCTACCTGAGATCAGGGGTTTATTGATGAGGTGTCTAATGGCTTCATGATCGGTGTGCACAAAGATCTAGTAGCCTGTTATGTAGTGCCTAAATTATTTTAGGGCATGGATCACTACGAACAATTCTTTTTATATCATATTATAGTTGAATTTAGCTCCCTGCAATTTTTTGCTGAAAAAAGAAATAGAATTTTCAATATCTCCTTCTTTCTACCCTAAGACTGCTCCTATGACATAGTCTGATGCATCTGTATGGATGTGAAAATGAATGTCCCAATTAAGACCCTTGAGTACAAGAGTATGAGTTAAAGCTATTTTCAAATCGGAAAATTCCTTGTCATCGTCTTCTATCCATTGGAATTCAACATCTCTAGTTAGGAGATTATACAATGGTGCTACCATTTTGCTTTAGTATTTGATGAACCTCCTATAATAACCTGTATGTCCTAAGAAAATCCTAACATATTTTTATTTTGCAAGTATAGGTATATTGGTGATCACCTCAATCTTTGTAGGATCTACTTGAATTCCTTTATGAGAGATGTAGTGGCCAAGAACTACACCTTCCTGCATCATCATGAAACACTTTTCACTATTTAAAAATACATTGTGGTCTTCACATCTCTGTAGAAATCTCTTGATATTTTCCAATGCTTTGTTGAAATCAACACCATAAGTGGTGAAGTCATCCATATATATTTCCATGCAATCAAGAGAGATATCTGAAAATATGCTAATGACTGCCCTCTGAAAAGTTGTAGGCGCATTGCATAAGACAAATGGAAGTACTGAGTAGGCATAGGTCCCCCATGGATAAGTAAATGTGTTCATCTCCTGGTCCTTTGGTGCAATTTGGATCTGGTTATAGCTGCCGAATCCATCTAGGAAAGAAAATTATTGCTTTCCTGCAAGTGAGTCCAAAACTTGATCTATGAAAGGTAAGGGGAAATGGTTCATTTTGGTGGCAGTATTAAGTTCCCTATAATCAACAAAAACTCAGCACTTACCTCCTTTTTTAGGCACAATCACCAATGGGGACACCCACTGGCTATCTGAGATGCGGTAGATAAATCCTGCATCTAGCAATTTCTATAGTTCCCCTTATACTATTTCTCTCAATGCAGGGTTAATTCTTCTTTGTGGCTGCGTCATTGGTGTACACTCATTTCTTATATATATCCTATGAGTGCAAAAATTAGGGTCCAATCCTTTCATATCATGATAATCCCATGCAAATGTACACTGGTGGGCCCTTAGAAAATTTTCCAATGGCAACTTCTATTTTTCACTCAGTTTGCTATTAACATTTAGATATTTTCCTTCTGAAACCTGCACTTGTGTAGTTAACTCTACCATAGATGTTTCACTAATGCTTGGTACCTTAAGTTCATATGGTAGAAATGTATGAGACATACTTGTTGCTGCAGGAAGTTCAGCTATAGGAAGAGTGTCTACAAGATGAGTAGCTACAAGATGAGCAGCTGCAGGACGAGCAACTACAAGAAAAGCATCTGCAAAACGAATGATAGCTAGGACGAGTGTATGTGGGAAGAGCAGTTGCAAGATGAGCAAGCAAGAGTGTCTTCACTATTTTAGCAGAATCAGACGTATGAGAGGATCATGCTTCCTCAATCTCATAATGGTTTTGAATTATTCTAGACAATACTTCGTCTTCATCTTGAAGTTGAATGAAAGGTCTTGTATTGAACATCATAAGCTGTACCAAAAAATTAATTTCGTATGCCTCTTCACCAACATGTGGCCATACAGGATCATTCTTATCATAGGAGGGCTGAGCAAGAGGGTAGAGAACAATATTTTTGGTGCTCTTTCCATCATAAATAGTCGTCTCTTGTCTGACATCCAATATAGGCATCTATTTTTGGTAACCATGACCTTCCAAGAATAATGGGGTACCCGCCTAGTTTGGCTTTAAGAGAAAGAATCATAAAATATGTTGGGTACTCCCAAGAGTCTAAAATTACCACAAGATCCTCTACTATCCCATCAGAGTTAACAGTAGAACTATCAACAAGCTGTAGGACAATAGGAGTAGGCCTCATGCTTGCAACATTTAGTTGTTGAGGGATGTCCTTAGTCATCACATTTATTGCTGCTCCCAAAACAATTAGAGCATTCTTTATCTAGATCTCATTTATACAAAATCCTACCACAAGACTCCCTGGGTCATTATATTTGGGGATAGTCACTTTCCCAGGCATGATGTCAACCAAGTTTCCCAACACATGAACCCTAGTGGGGTCTTTCTTCTTCCTGCCTAGCTTCTTAAGGCATGCTTCCTTGATTGCCTTGCCATTTATGCTTCCTTGATTGATTGCCTTGCTTGAAATAGAGGTATTTGGACACCTATATGCGTCAACTGATCTAGAATTTCAAAATTTGTGTCATCCTTTTCTTCCTTTTGTTTCACAATTTCCAACCTCTAGGGAAATGGTGGTTTTGGTCTATTCTTGACTGGGACTGGTTCAGGATTTTTAGGTGCACTTGGTTGAATGGGGACATTCAGAGACTCCTCTTCTTCTACAGGAATCTCAGTGATGATGGGTATGGAAGGAGCTAGAAAAGTAGTTCCTGAATGTAAGCAGATGTTACTTACACTCATAGCATATACAGGGAATTGATTTGGATCAACAGAGTATACCAAATGCTATTGTGGTTTATTATTTGTGTTAGGTATGGGCTGGGCTGGGAGCTGAGTAGGTTTAGGTACACTTGAATTTGAACTAGCAAGAGGAGGAAATATAGTAGGTTTTCGAGGTTGAGAAGGTGGCTACATGTAATTGGTTGTCTTGTTTGGCCATTGTTGTCCTCCCCTCCATTGGGATGTTTTCTGCCAGTTTCCTAGAGGTGGCTACCAATTTCCCTGAAACTGCTACCAATTCCCCCAGGGTTGCTGCCACTGGGGTGGAGAGTTTTGGTGATTGGGCCAGGAATTTGGAGGGTTATTCCAAGGCTGTGGTGGATTCCTCCATAAGTGGATGGATATGGGGGTTTCCATTGGTTACTAGATGAATAGGAATTGAAATATGGCCCAAAAAAAGATAGTGGATCTGGTGGCATGCCTTGTTTTGGGGCCCATGGAATCCTTTGTGAAAAAAATTAGACTTGATATTCTTCACCCTAGATTGGCTTGAACTCGGGTTCCATTTGCTTGATGTCAATATTAGCTATCATCTTGCATCTGCAGTCCCTCTTTTATCTGCAATGAGGGCAATATTCTGCTAACAAATTGCCTCTACCTCCTCTTGTTTCTTCTTGGCCTGAAGTGTATCCAACTCATGAGTAGCTAGATTATTTATGATGTATTGCTTGAAGTCTGAGTAATCTCCATCCTTGAAACTCTACTAGTAGATTAATTACCCATGGAATATTGTTCTCCCCTTCTTTGAAGCTACCCTAGAATAGTTCTGACATATCTTCTTGATGTCCTCCCAAGGAACTTGGGTAATATATCCTCCTTCCATCAAGTCCAAGGAATCTATGCAACTGCCATTAATTCCTCTCAAGAAAAGAAGCTTCTGTGATTCTTCATTGAGTGTATGGTGTGGAAATTTCCATAGGCAACAAAAAAAATTGAAATCTAATCTTCTAGGATCTCATCCTCCTTTTGTTGCATCCTAAAAATGTCACCTCCTCTCATGTCACTACCCCTGCAATACTCCTTGTATTTCTCAAGGAACTTTGTCTTCATGTCCTCCCAAGTATCAATAGTATCTCTACCTAGGCTCATGAACCATCTTAATGCAACTTCCTTCAAGGTGGTAGGGAATAGATTAAGCCTATGGGCATCGGTGGTATAGTCATAACACCTGTAGAGTATATCAAACCTAAACAAGAATGTATCAGGATCTTCTATGACAAGTCCATAGAACTTAAGAAGAACTGAAGCAAGGATATTTTTGGGGTTGCCTACTTCATTCTTATGAGAAATAGGGAAAGAAAAAGCTGGTTGGTTAGGTATGTTTTTATTTTCATCACCCATGCCTACCTGATGAAATTCCAAAGCAAGGAGGTTCTCAATCAGATTCTGATCTTCAAAGGAAGCTTCAAAACTAGTCAAATTTGGAAATGTATCAGCAAAGAGGTGTGGATCTTCTTCTTCTTCGTTTTTGGATAGGTTTTGATACTGAATTATTTGGAATAGATCAGGATTGTTAGGAAAGAATCTCCCACGAGCATGTCTTCTCCTTTCTCTATGCATACGGTATCAACTCACTATCAGCCAACTCACACAAAAAATTGATAAAAGAATAGGGGGGTCATTACTTTCCTAAATGAGGGGTATACTAAGAAAAACTTAGAGAAACATTACAACAAGAAAAAATATCAATGAATTCAAAGAACACCGTAGATTGACACCATCCCTGAAAACGACACCAACATTTTTGGCCTCCTACAATAATTCAACAACTAAGCCTTCACAACTGTGGTTCAGAGATTGGACATCTAACTTGAATAAATATTTCAATCATCATGAAGGTGCATTTAAAATTTCAAACCAGGGACGTAAACTTGAAATGGGTCAACACTGTATGTGCACTAGAAATCCAAAGTAGCCATATTCGTCCTACAACTAAGAAAGACACAATGATGAAAGTAAATTTCTTGTAAAGAAATAACATAAGTGATGGGAATCAATCGACAACTATATTAAGCTGGAATACACGACAAAACTGAAAATTTGAGCGAACAAAAAAGAAATTACTCTGTCTACTTTGGCTATAGGAATAGTCGCAGAATGGAATTCTAGTGGCTGCAGGAACAGATAATGCCATATTCTTAAATAGTTACTAAAAAATAAATAACAACTAAACTAAAATAAGGTACGAGACACAATACTCACTGAGTGGGAACCCTTGGATGAGTATCCCCTAAAACTAATGTAAAATCATATGTATGAACTTATAACTTCATTTTATTCATTGAAAAACATGAGTACAATCGAGCAACATGACTGTAGTATTGAAAAACTTAAGAGTGTGAGTACATCATCAAATTGAGCAACCTACGATTCGAAACCCAAAAGAAGCATCAAAGTCTTATTTATCTAATCACCTAGCAAGGCGGCCAACTCCAACAGATGCAGAGGATGCCACATTAGGGAAAGCACATAAAGTGGAGAGATGGCTACTCATGCACAAAATCTGTTAGGCATGTTTTCCTTAACGCGAATCTGGCACAACAATAACGTTTATAAATTCTCAACAACAATTAAGACCATTACAAGGCGGTTAAAGTTTGATTTGAATGAGGAGTCTTTCTACTATTGAGAGTCTTTCCTCCATTAAATGACCACCTTGTTGACGGGTATGGCAAATGTCCAACTGGTGGAATCTCCCCTAGCCACAAGCTTCTAATTATATCTGCATGACAATATTGGCATGCACAATAATTGCATATCTGTAACTATATCAAAGTGGAATTCATTAATCACACATAGAATTAACACAGATGGTTCATATAGCATGTCAATATCATTAAAAGTTATGAAAATAAACTCATGTCCAAAGTCTATGGCTTTAAGGAAATATTATAAAAAGGTCAATATCCAAGCATCAAATTCTATGGCAATTGCAACAAATGGATAACAAACTCTATCAATAATTAGACCATAAACTAGACTCATCACCATCCACTTTCATATAAAATATTCCAATAGAATATTCTCCCATTTTTCTCCAAAAAGGCAATGATTGTTTTCAAACAAACTTTATAACAAACTTTCAAAGTTGTCACAAAGTGTGTTTGTTTAAATCATTGTGAGCCCTTGATCTTTTCTTGATCCATACGATCTTTGATTCTCATCCATTGATGAGAATCCTTGATCCATGTTTCATCATGCTTTCATTATTGACCATTGATAGATCAAATTGATCTCATCCATTTATTTTTCATTTTCTTTCCTATAAATACATCACTATTTGAAGAGAAATGGATCCATATTTTTAATAGAAAACTTATGTTGTTGAAACTCACAGCCATTTGCACATTTGATAAGCATTTTTGATTATTTTTCATGCATTGTTAGCTTAGCATCCATTAATGGCTTCCATGGTAACTTAGTTTGCATCCATTTAGAATATTTTGAATCTAGGGATTGCATCTTAGAATCTTATACACATTTAGCTTAGATTCACATACATTCACATCAAACATTGTAGCATTCATCATGTTTCACACACATCTCTCATTGGTTTCATTAGTTTTCTTCAATAAAACTGATTGAAACAAGCTCATTATCCAACAGATTGGGAAATGGTTACCATTCCACATCAATGCGACACCACTCGCCCAATAGGATAGGTTTCAATGTCTTAGAATAGATGTTTTTTAAGCTTTATTGTTTTAGTATGTTAGTTTTAATGGATTTTTCATTTTTATTGATATTGAATATCTTATTGGGATTGATGGTTAGTGGATTAAATATGCTGAATCCATATACTTATACTATGACATTGGTCACATTTTGGCACTAGAAGGAGGGTTGTACTAACTTTGCTTGATGAATTTTCGTAAAACCTCCATGAGTTGCAAGTTTGCAGATTTAGCGATGCTATTGATGGATTCAACAACACTTTTTGAGACACATCACTATATAGTGGCACACTTGGGTTAAATTTTAGTGGTGCATAATTAATTCAGTGACACATGATTTAATTTTGTCACCAAATTTTTAAAATAGTGATGCTAAACTGATTTCCATTCACATTATGAATTTCATTTCAATGAGCATTTGATATAGCAACACTATTGATGTCGCTAGTTGCTACAAAGCAAGACATTTTATTTTTCAATATAGTGATGCACTTCTGATATGGTGACACATTTGATGAAATTCAATGACTTAATTGATTTCAATGACACTTTTTATTGGTAAACAAAGAAATTACTAAATTTTGACATGTGCTTTAAATTTTTGATTTCATATGATCTCTAACATATCACTGATATTTGGTTTTTTCTTTTGAGGCTAACTATTTTTACAGATTTGGAAAAAAAAGGAAATTATTTACCTCAACTTGTTGGGGTTTGTAAGAGAGGGGGACCAACCACTGCAAGGACCTAGGTCACGAAAGGCCGAGAGTAGTATGGCTGCCCTAACTTACCTTAGTTAAAGGGAATGTTAGGATAGGTGGGATGAGAATGATGAGGAATACAAAGTCCCTCGACAACTCTGCAAACTCGAGAGCCGATAGGGGACTAGGCGAGTTGGGTTTTAGGGTCAACTCTGTGTCTTAGATAGGTCTCTATCAGAGGACAAAAGCACAATTCTGGGATGATAATGTGGCAGACTGGCATCTCTTAGCTTCCTTGGCGTTCGTATGGCCAGAAAACTAGGGAGAAAAGGTTGGACCTCTCAAAAATGAACTATTAGCCTAGTTAAGAGTTTCTAAAGGTGTAGAATAGCACTATGAAATAAGAAACATAAAGATGAATGTGATAAAGGGAGTATATTATTGCAAGGGTGATGAAGATGATCTCACACAATATCTTTTTCGTTAGCTCGCTCCAAGATATCTCTACCTACACACATAAAAGAGAGAAAATGTTGGGGGCTATTTAAGGGTCTATCTCAATTAGACCCATGTTTTGGTGTTTCCACGTCCATGAACAACCAAGTTGACAATGATGTAGAAATAATCCGATAAAGAAGGAAATACAAGAAAAATACACAAAGGCACTACAAAACAGTAATGTGCCAACTCAACCAAATAATAGAGAAGATGAGTTAGGAGCTTACCACCTCCGTCCAAAGCAATCAAGACTAGTGGAGGAGAAATATGAGAGGAACTCAAGCCTTTGCTACAATGGAGTCAATCCTACACTTTCTCTATTGAAGTGATGGAGTGATGGATTGATGCTACAATGCTTGATGTGAATGCTCAAAGCTTGTGGATGAGTGAATGAAGTTGTGAAGAGATGTATAGAGATAAAAATGGATGAATAAGAGATGAATATGAAGAAAGGAGGTCAAGAGATGGCCATATTCAGGTTGACCATCCGAAGGGAGGCATTACAATTCGACTTACAATATGAACTGTAACGTCTCTACAGACTCCAGCTGCAAGAATCTTCCAGGGACATAAGCGTACCACATGGATGTTTGCACACCATGTGGGCGTTTTTGATAGAAACACATCCACCGACACTCAAAATAGGTGCCAAGTGGGTGAAGAGCAACGAGCTTATGTGGAATTAAGCCTCTGTGTTTGGTTTTCTAATGTGGAGAGGGGTAAAATGGGAAATTGCATTCGGGGTGAAAATTCACTCCTATACATTTTTTCCCCACTTGAGCGAGCACGAATACTGATGAGTGCTACAGTAAAGTAGATCAAAAAAGTAGTAGGGTTAGAGAAGTATACCTGAATTGTCAAGGAAGTAGAGCATGGTCTAGAAAACCTGAAAGTGTAAGATAGGCAAAGGACTTCATAGCTCCACATAACTATAAAGTTGAAGAATGAAAACACATCAGAAGCCCACAGACCTGCAAGGGAGGCATCCTTCAAGAACTGTCACATGAAAGGAAACCAAGGAAAGAACCTTATAGACCCGCAAGGAAGGTATCCCCCAAGAACTCTCACATGAGGGAGACTGAGCAATGGGGAATCCATAAAGTCAGGAATGATAACATATTTATCTACAGATAGAACATGTTAGGAAGTAGTCATGCAGGCTAGTGAATGAATAATCACACAGACCATCACAAAATTGGAAGAATTTCAAAGGGGTCACTCAGGAACCCTCCAAAAGGAAGAGGGGTCCACTCAAGGGACACATTGTTTGAAAGGAAAAGTCTTGTCAGGATACCCCAAGCTAGACACAAGGATGTGAAGTAGGTCTAGTTGGGTTGCCCTTGGGCTAGAAACAAAGATAAGAAATAGGTCTAGTCGGGCTGCCCCCAAACTAGACACCAAGATGTAGAGTCATTTCAAGGGGGGTCCCTTGGGAACCCGATGCAAAAAGAAAGGGTCCACTCAAGGGACACATTGTTCAAAAGCCAATGCCTTCTTTCTCGAATCGATTTGTCATCAAGGAATCCTTTTGAAAGATGTTCACTTTATCAATGAATTTGAAAGGAAGGATATGCTCCCATGTAAGGGGAAGACCAAAAGTGTTCCCACTTTAGAGGAAGGTTTCCAAGTCCTTTCTTTACGAACCCGTGATGAAGGAAACATGTTCTGTTAGGATTTCAGCTCGAGAATACAATTCTAGCAAGGAAGTGTGTGGAGGGCTTTGAGAAAATATTTGCTGGCAACAAATGCATTTTCTAAAGATTGCATAACGTAAAAGTGGCATTATCACACATAAGAGGGACAAATCAAGCAAAGATAAAGATAAAGAGAAAGCAAAAAGAAAGAGAAAGATAAAGAGAAAGCAAAAAGAAAGAGAATACAAACAAAGGGCATAGGGGGATCTAGTTTTGTGGGGTCATATCTACCTTTATTTATGAATATTAGGTAACCGTGGCACAAGGGTGAAATATCATCAATCCCCAACTAGGTCAGGAAGAATGCATGGAAGAAAAATTAGAAATAAAAAAATTGGGTCAGCATAGAAGGAAGCCTAAATGCCCCCAATGCTTTGCATCATCCCCAATTTGCTGAAAGTAAATAAAAAACATGGAAGAAGGTTTAGAACACAAACACCATACCTGTATCCAAGCAATAATAGGGGTGATGAGGGTCATCTAGGAATACATAACATGATCACAGGGGAAGCACATCACAACACACACACATCTAATCTAAAGATTAAGAAGGGGTCTCCTCCTAACGTTGGTAAACCAATAGGTCATCAACTTCCCCATCTAGATCATCGTAGGGGGAAGGATGCTGAGCCTGCAATGGTGTAATGTTAAGGGGATGAACTTCCGACCCTCCTGCAATAAGGGCTAAGGAAGAAGGACCTATGAGGTCTCTGTCACTCAACTCTTGTGGGTCCAAGGTCAACGACTTAGTGAAGATCGCTGACAAGGTTGAAACTTCATCCACTGAGATAAATACACACTTAACAGGAGTGCCATGTTTTATCTTGATGGACAAAGGTGTTTGCACCCAAGGTTCACTGCTAAGCTCATCAAGAGATTTAGGAGTGGTGATGAACTCATGAGAGGCTGGGACTGGTTTCGTTACTAAGATGAAACAAGTCAGCGCAGGACCACCTTTTAGAGAATGCAAGCTCCTCTTATGTCTTCTGTTGCTGGAGGGACCACTCTCTACCTTTTCCTTTTTCAGAGGAGTCAAACTCCCCACATACGAAGCTAGAAGGGTAGAGGGAGAGAAGGAAAGAACCACAACAGATACAACTGAAGTGTTAATCATATCTATGGGTTTCAAAAAAGGTGAGACATTTGGAATGGATTTCAATAGAGATAGCTCCATCGAAGGAGCGATGAACACTTGCACCTTACCAGGCACATGTGTGCTTGCAGCGAAAGCCAAAAATTATACATAGTTGGTTTGGATAGACATAAAAGGGAAGAGAGAGGAGGACATTGCAGGAGGTCCATATATAGGAGAGGTCATCACCTCTTCTTTCTTCTATAAGATAGCTTTCTCAGCTAGAAGAGCCTTTCGTTGGTACTTGCACTCGCACGCAAGGCGGTTTATACGAATCTTCATATTAGAAACCAAGATCACCTGCATGTAATCACCTATCACATGTAAAAGACATGTAGAACCAAAGAAGATGTTCTGTAAACCTAAAATTAAAAATGCATTATTGAGAATCAATTATTACAAAGAGATCAATCCTTATGAAGGAGATCAAGAAACCCTAAAAGGGAAACCCTCGTGTGCACACTTAATAATCAATCAATTATTAATGTGCCTAAGTTTAGCTTAAGCAACTAAAGGAATAAGTGACTTAATTAATTAACCAGTATGATATAATTAATTAAGTATAATAACTTATTACTCTAACACCTGTCCTTAAGATGAACTTAGGAAGAAGCTAAAACACTAGAAAAAGATGCATGAAAGAAAATATGGGTCCCGACAACTAGGCCTGATCAGGTACCCATTTACAAATGCAAGAATGAGGTAGAGAAGGAAAACCCAGTGGGAAAAAACCCCCTACAATGAGATGACATGCTGCAAAGAAGCACTGGAAGAACACTGGAACCGCAATCTGGCAAGCAAGGAAAGATACTTCTATCTACAAGAAACCATATCGAAATCATAATGATGCAACAATAGACCCGATGCCACGGAATAGTCAAAAAGTCCAAACGAAAACAAACCTAGAATCTATGAAGCAACAGTCGATTATTGAAAGAATGTGATACTGAAATGAAGTGAAAAGATGCAAGTTGCACTCTCCCAACTGCCAAAACATCCAAGTAATCTCCAAAACACCCATCGGGCCAAATCTGGATTAATGATAAACCTAGGATAGATACAGAAAAAAATGCATGGACAGTAACATAAATCTCCTCAATACCCTTCCAACTCCACAAAGATAGTGAAAATCAGAGATCGTGGCAAAAAGTTATGAGCTCGGAAGCATAAAATAAACATCTGAATTCAAATAGAAATAATTTTAGTAAAGCAAAAAATACTGTAAAATAAACTACACCACAAGAAATTTCTTGGAATCAGCTTTCCGGTGATATCTTGTTTGCCCAATTTCAATACCGTATTCCCAAGTTATGCCAAAAACAAAAAAATTGCTCCTTGAAGGCAAATCAGGGCCTTCCGGAGTGAAAATAATAACATCTGAGTTCAAGGACCTGAAAAATAAAACTGGTATACAATCAGGAAAATAAACTTACACCAATGAAATGGGCTCGAAATCAGCTTTCCAACGATATCTCATTTGCGAAAAACCGACTTCGTACGCAAAAGTTATGCCCGATTTGGTGAAAGTGCTCCAGAATGGCCAATTTGGCCTACATGCAGCCCAGGGGGCTAAAAAAAATTCGGCCCCTGGTCCTATGTGCGACCAGGGGCTGGCAGATAGGGGGTTGGGGTGAAGCCCCTAGTCACCCATGTGATCATCGAAGGTGGTAAGGCCGATGCCAGGGGGCTGGGGCATAGCCCCCGATCCTCAATAGGACCGCACGCAGTGGTGCAGAAGCCCATGAGGGCTGAGCTCAGGCTGATGGCGGTTGAAGGTGGAGCCACCGGCGGCGGCGGGCCAATGGCCACCTTGTGGCCACCGAGTGGCACCTTCCTTCTGTGTAGGCGACGCAAAAAACAATGCAGTTTATGATTTTTTTCTCAATTTTCGTGAAAAAACTGCCTCTGAATGCGTGCTAGGGAGGCCGTACGACTTCTCTGGCAATTTTTTTTTTCCTTTCGGATCAACTTCACCAAAATTGATGAAACAAAGGGTAATATTAGGGTTTTGGGGTGCTACGAACGTGATGGCGGTGTCCGTTTTGCTCCAAGATGCTTCGAAAAATAGGCTGCCTCCAGAGCTTCCAAAAAAACACTGAACTTAAAACCCTCACAGATCTGGCAAATGATGACCAAAATCTGCAAAATAAAAGCCAATCCTAACTTTTTCCAGTGCTCTGAATCCAATGGTGAAGCCCAATCTGATCCAAGATGCCGCATTGATGAGATCAAGGCATGAAATCCTGGAGGAACCCTGAATGAACTCTGCAATGATTTTCTCCAAAATCTGAGAAGGGGCTGCATGTCAAGGCTCTAATACCATGTTAGAAACCAAGATCACCTACATGCAATCACCTATCACATGCAAAAGACATGCAAAACCAAAGAAGATGTTCTGTAAACCTCAAAGTAAAAATGCATTATTGAGAATCAATTATTACAAAGAGATCAATCCTTATGAAGGAGATCAAGAAACCCTAAAAGGGAAACCCTAGTGTGCACACTTAATAATTAATCAATTATTAATGTGCCTAAGTTTAGCTTAAGAAACTAAAGGAATAAGTGACTTAATTAATTAATCGGTATGATATAATTAATTAAGTATAATAACTTATTACTCTAACACTTCAAACCAGAAGTTCAAGGCTGCAAAGGAATATAGGCTTCCTGCTCAACCATCAGAGTGTTCTCCATAGCTGTTTCTAGTAGAGGGACAAACTCTTGCATGGGAGCAGGAGGGACAGGTTTGAAAATGATAGGGGGAATCAACTCCAACCCCTTGGTAGTGGTTCTTTTCTCATTTATTGCTTTAGGTGTAGGGATGGTAGGAAGCCACGAAGGCCGAGATATAGAGGACTCTCCTCGAGGGGATTTTTTTCTACTATACCGAATGGGCCTAGGCTTTGTGGGTAAGACAAGAAGCTCAAATGAAGGACACTTAGCCTTTCGCCAAGCAAGCGCCATGGGATTCTCTCATAGACACGAGACAAAAGCAAATTTTGTTGGAAGATTGAAATCATTGAGAGGGGGGGCGAATCAATGATTTATAAAAGCCAAAAACTTTTTACAAAACTGTAGAAATGACCAACACACTTGATCCTGATTAATAACATCATTTCTTCCTCAGTCATACTCTCAACTTATTATCATTTTTTAAGATAAATCATTATTTATTTAATTAGGTCTTTCTCCCTTGTTGATTAAATTAATCAATTTAATTTAATTAACCCTAAATCCCTCTTTAATTAAATAATTCATCTTATTTGATTAAATCCCTAAAGTTTTCTCATTAAATTTAATAAATTAAACCTTATTTAATTTAATCTAACATCATCCCCCTTTAGTTAAATAAATGCAAATCTTTATTTAATTAAAGTCTAAATCACTTTCCTCTCAATTCTGATTTAAATAAATCCTAAAATCTAAGTCAAAATTGTCAAATCACCTAATCTCTCAATAAATTGATCAAATCTTGATTAATTTAATCTCAATCACTAAAATCCTCTAGAGAATGCAACTTGCACAATAAATCAATTACTTTGATTTATTTAATTACCTATTTTATCTCAACATGGAATAAAGGAGGAATATTCCCTCAATTTTTTTTTCAAAATCCGAGTGGATTTGTCCTTCCAACAAAGCATTCACTCTTCTTACATGTCCTTGTACATTGAGCCAAGTGGCATTTATTTCATTCTTTTTTCCCTCTCACATGTTATTTCCCCAATTTCAAATTCCACCTAATGGCATTTATTAGCACTTTGGCGAAAATGTGCACAACCTTCAACCATTCACATCTTGACAAGTGACACTTGGCCATTGGATGTTGAATGATCTCACATTGCTCAATTCCACTCTCTCTTCCATTTTGGAAATCTTTAAATGAGAGACTCTTCCTCTCTTTCTATCATCCACAATTTGAGTAAACTTACTATACTCAACTTCATCCTCATCCACAAATTTAGCAAAGTTACTCTCTTCACATTGAGAGCTAATTTTGTCTATTTCACATCAAGTGTTCATCACTTTCATAATTTCATAGCTAGGTTATCTCAAAATATCATCAAGGAGATTCAATCATCCACAAATTATCAACATTGCAACAAAGGAGTTGGGAAAGGGCCGATTTCAACATACCAATTGACACCAATTCCCCCATGGGATCAAGAGTTTGCATGATTAATTAGGATTGCTTTATCTTTTCATGTTTTGTTCTTTTTTTTTTCCCTATTTTTAGCATTGTAAGTGGATTTCATGGGGAATCCTTGTTTTATCTTGCATATGAACTAACTAATGTGTTTTTTTGTTGTGTTTGTGCAGGAATAGGATTGAGGTTCACATTTTAGCACTAGAAGGAGGACTAATTTGGAGAAATTCATCACGTTTTTCCAAAATTCTGTGACTTTTTGACATTTTTCTATGTTTACAAGAAACTGCGCTACATAAAGTCACGCAACGCCATATTGCACCACTTTCAGAGAAGTGGCGCTATATTGCACTGCTCTAACCTTAAACTCCACCACACCTATTTTCCCGCCCAGGAATTTCAAAATTTCAAACTTCACTGTGGATCTCTTAAGCCCAAACTGCGCCGCATGCTCAAATTGCATCGCATTTACGCTCTTTGTCTTTTGTAGAACGTCGCACTCAGTCGAGGTGTGACGCTATATTGCGCTGCGAGATTTCTAAACTGCACCACATTTGCTGACTGCGCCACTAGGTGACAGTGAAAAATTTAAATTTAATTCTTTTTCAACATGTGCTTTTTTGTTTTTTAACATTTTGAACTCCTAACTTATTTGCTGTCTCTGCATCTTCTGGTTTTAATCATTTTGCAGGTTAGAGAAAGGAAGGAAGCAAAATGGAAGGGTATATTATGATGTTATTCTCATCCTATACTAAGTGTTTTTGAACACTATAGTGTTGTTTAACACTTTTAGAGGATTTTTCAATCTCTTTTTAAGCAATTTGTTATCTTTCATGCTTTAGGGAACAATAAATTTTCTTTTGGGCTCTAAAAAGAACAATACAAATTTTCTTTCAAAGTTTGCAAATAAAAGGCTTAAAAGGAACCTTATAAAAAATTTACTAGATTTGGTTTGAGGTTTAATAATTGAACAAGGAAAATTCCACACTTGATTTGGTGCTTTAAAAAGAATTCACTTTTTCTTTGTGGACTTAAAATGAACAAGTGTTATTTTGTTTTGTAATTATTTATTCAAAATAATATCATCAAAAGGACGTATGTGCTTCCCTCACGCCTCATGGTGATCTTGAGAATTAAAAACTCTTTTGGTGATCTTAAGTTGAGTAAAATAATTGCCTCCACATTTTCATTTTGTGATTAAAATTGAACTAATCATGCGAGTGTGAGCATGGTATATTGTGAGTGTTCTCCCTTTGTTTTTTAAACGAAGGTCGATTGAACTACGGGATATGCTAGCTTGCTTTTGTTTATCTTAGATGGCTTGCCTTGTGGGAAAAAGTAATCACCTAAGGGAATGACCCAATTGGGAACACGCTAAAGCTAAGCAACTTCCACCTGGGATATAAGTGAGGATATTGGAACAAAGGGAAATATTACGAGGATTATTCCGACGAGAAGGGCAACAATGGTCTCTCGTCATACTGGATAGTCCCCCACGAATGGAATTCCCGCATTAAAACCCCTTGTTTAGTAAAGAACAAAATCCTATCTATTTGTTGGTGCAAAAGGTCATGTCCTCTGAAGCTGCCCCACGTATACATGCAATTATATTGTAGAGATGAAAAGTATGCCATGGGATATTCATGGGTACTAATGCTTGATTGACCCGAGAAGTGAGTGCACTATAAGGGGAGCCAATGTGGTCAAGCATCTAATCATCCACAAAGAATATGCGTAGATGGATTCGTCTAAGTGGGAACCCAAAAAATATTGTCTTTTTAGCTTAGGGATTGTGCATGTTCTTGAAATCAACAAGCATTTCTTGGTACTCAAAAACATTTGAGAACAAACATTCACAAGGAGTTTCAAATTTCAAACCCTTTGGAGGAAACAAATATCCTTTGATGAATCCAAGTGCTCTTGCTTTCCCTAGGGATTGTATCCTTAGAGGTTTCTAAGTACTTGGGTTTAACCATCATTTGTGTTCACTAAAATCAACCTAAGAAACTGTGCTCTTGAAACCTTGATTTTCACATAATGGACCTTGTGGAATGAAAAGGAATTGAGACATAGACATTTAGTTTGAAATCATAATAAAAAAGTTTGTTTTTGGTAAAAGGAACTCATTAAGAAAAGATAAGGACAATTGGACCTCACATTTGGTCTCTCAAATGATTTCCAATAAAATCAAAATCCAAAAACCAAGGTTCAAGAAGCTTAGTCTAAAAGCTCGTGAGGAGCGTCTTGAAAAGATTTTTGAAGTTAGAGAAAGATTGGTATACAATTTATACAAGAAGGCTTCAAATAACAACCCAAGTTTGTATGAGTTATATTATCAAGAAAATCCCGAGCTTTTTGAAAGGTTCTCTTTTCTCACATAAGAAGTATGGCATGTTCTTCTATACTAAGGTTTTGTAAGAGAGAGTCTTGTCTAGGTCAAGTCTAGGATCAAAATCATCACTCTCATCGACCCCTCCATCATCAAAATCAAATCTCATCTCACAAAAAAACTCTTGAGAACTTTGAAACACCATTCATGCTAAAATTAAAGGAAAAATCAGCATCACCTTGTTTGACTTAACACACCTAGTCAAATTATCAATCCTCTTGAACAAATTCACCGCTAGTATACTACAACTTTCTAAGGTTTACTAGTTCATAATCAATTTGATTGGCTTAACACACTTAGTCAATTCATTCTCTTGTACGAGTTTTCTCTAGTATAACATAACTTCCTAGGGTTTACAAGTTCATCTTTATCTTGTTTGGCTTAACGCACCTAGTCAAACTATCAAAATCAAATCAATTCAAGCCCTAAAAAGTTTAGCATCTCCCACCTAAAAAATTATTCAAGAGTTTCACTCATCCACATCCTCCAGCCTCCATTTATTTCATCATTACTTTTTTGATCCTTAGATTCTCCTAGTTCTTCTCCTTTTGGACCTAGAGATTAAGATCAAACGATCTCTATTTTATGGTTTAAAAAAGATCACAACACAAGAGGAACATGGAAATCACCAAGGAAACATCAACTTCAAGTGACCTAAGCCAAATGACCTCTGAAGTAAAACTTACAAGATCAAAAAATCCTCCAAACAATTCCTCTCTAGCATCACAAAACCCTCACGAGGAAGGCAATCCAGAGGACATCCTCGACGATGACTTGGGAATGACACAAGAGGAAATAATTGAAATGGTTTAGAATCCTAAGAATCATAGAATCATGAACGCCATGTTGAAACTTAATCCCTCTCTATATATATGTGCGCTAATGAAAGAAGGGGCCAAACTCCCTTCTGACGTTGATGTAAGTACCAATATGGAAATGCCTCTTGCAACCACACCCCCAATGTCACTTCCAAACATCACTCAGGAAATTCCCCAAATCATATCAACAATCACATCAACCCCGCTAGTTGTTAACAAGGGAAGTACCATGTTTCATGAATTACAAAAGCATCGCCTTCTAAACAACAGAGAGGTAAGTATCAACATCACACCAGATAACTTTGTCCTAGTAAATCCATTACACCCATACATTCCACTCACCCTCCATAATCATACAGACTCATCCTCATTTCATGCAACACCAACCTATCCGCTGAACATACAAACTTCTCTCCTCATGATTTCACAAGGAGAAGGTGGTTTATTCAGAACATGGGGAATCTTTGACCTCTCCTCGTCTTCACTTTTTGAAGGGAACATACCATCATTCCCTGCATTACCGCTCACATACGTATCACCTCTTGGGTTGGGTCTTCCCCTCGTACCCATTGCCAATTTTTTAGACCAAAGCAATCGGAACATCATATCAAGTCCCCTTCTTTTGCCAGTAGTATCACAACAATAGAAAAAAACCATTCAAGCCACCACAATGGTAAACACATCCATTGGTGCCCAAATGTCTCAAAACTTGGTTTCCCAAGGACCAAACATCTCAATCACACCACTCACAACCAAAACCCCGATCACCAACATAACCCCTCCACTTACCACAACGGTCGAGACCGTCCCCAATCCATCACCCATTCCACCAAAAGCCAATATGATGAATTCATTCATCACCATGATTCAAGAAGTCTAAAAATCCACTCACCAAAGGGTACTCCAAAACCAACAAGCTGCACAGTAGGTTGCTCAGCAAGCGCAAGCACAACTAGCCACCCAACAAGCTACCCTAGCTGTACAAGCCCAACAAACTGCGCAAGTAGCACAAGTAGCCCAACAAGCATAGGCTCAAGCTCAAGCCCAACACCAAGCTCACCAGGCACAAGCACAGTACCATGCACAACTGCAAGCAATCCAACAACAAGCATACCAACAAGCCCTGCAATATTTTCAGGCACAACAACAAGCTAAACAACAATCTTTGTTGGTGCAAACAACAACTAGACCAAAAACAAGCTTTGTTGGCACAACACCAACTAAAACAACAACAAGCTTTGTTGGTGCAACAAAAGCTAGACCAACAACAAGCTTTATGGGAACAACAAGAACAAGACCATCAACAAGCTTTGTTGGAACAACAACAACAAGATCAACAATAAGCATTGCTGGCACAAATGCATGCATATCAATAGGTATTAAACACAAACAAAGCTTGTAGAAAACCCCCACCAATACCCCTCTCATCAATCAAACTCCACAAACATCTCAAAACGCATTCATCCCACCTCTTGATTTGCAAAACGATGTTGCAACACAAATCAAACTGCTCTCATAGCAAGTGTTGGGACCTCCAGTTAGGAAAAACAACCAGAATGTCAGGCAACTTGTGCCCCTATCTATTTGACAGAAGTCTTACAATGGTACCATTCCCAAAGGGATTTGAGATCCCCAAATTTGATAAATATAATGGGATGGGAAATCCTTAAAATCACGTTAGGGAGTTTCAAGTGAATTGCATGGAGGTTGCATACAATGACACATATTTAATACAAATTTTCCCTCGAAGTCCAATTGGTCCTACCATGGAATGGTTCTCTCGCCTACTCATAGGCATCAAAAAATTCCAGGAAATCGTGGAAGCATTCCTTAAAAACTAGGCATTTAACATGGGTGCATATGTTAGTTTGGAAGAACTATCAACACTCAAACAAAGAAAAGGAGACCTATTTGCATCCTTCTTGCAATGATGGTGATCCGAGGCCAATCAAAGCAAGTGGACCATGCTAGAAGAGAAACAAGTTTGCTCAATTATAGCCAATCTATATGAAAACTTTGCGTTCTACCTAAAAATGCAATTCATCACAATGTATGATCAATTGATCCCAAAGGCACTCAACATCGAAAGAGCCCTTACTGCACAAGGGGGTGCATCAACATTTCCTGCACAATAGGATAACTGCCCGACCACCAGTTATAATGATAAACGTTGAACATGGTCGAGGAACAAAAATATCACAAATGATGGAGTGGTTGATGCTAAAGTGGTCATCAATGCCCCTAAGTAGAACATCTAGACCCATCACCAACCATAGAATCATAATCACAATAATGTGCAAACTAATACGGTGGCACAATAACCGGTTCTAAACAATCAAATTAATAATTTGAGCAATCAAGGAGGACCACTTCCCCGAAACAAGTATCCTCCCAAGTGGAAATTCACAGCCCTTGGGGAGCCAATGGGATCCATAATGAAGAATCTAGTCAAGGAAAACGTTATCAAAATTTCCAACTCTAAGCAATATGCAGAACCCATGACAAAACCACCATGGTACAATGAAAATATCCTTTGTGATTTTCACAAAATCAAAGGACAAAGAACTGTAAATTGCATGAGGTTGAAAAACATCATCTAGGACCTCATTGAGGACAAGATCATAAATGTCAAACAATCAGCTAGAAATCAGGACCTAAAAATATACATGAATCTGATGTCGAATCATAATCAAGGAAATAACCAAGGGAACAACAAGGGGAAGAAAAAATATGCTAGTGCAAACCTGGTATACGTAGACATTGTCGCATGCATAGATGAAATGGTCACTGTCATTAATGTCAAAGGAGCCAACACTGATTGTGGAGTCACCACACGTGATGGTAAGGTTACTATTGTAGGGGCATCACAGCCATCTAAGACCCCCCTTTCAAATCAAAAATCCATTCCCTACAATTATAGCATCATTGACCAACTAAAAAGAACCCCCGCTCAAATCTCCATCATGGAGTTATTAAAAATTTCTGCCACCCATAGGAAAATTCTTAATGAAGCATTAGCTGCATCCACTATCTTTGCTACCCTTGATAAAAAAGAATTCCAGGCTATGGTTGGTAACATCGTTACCCCAAATCTCCTCACTTTCTCTTATCAAGATTTCCCCACCCAACCATCTCACAATTGTGCACTTGACCTTTAAGTGTTGGTTCACAAGAAGAAAGTCAAAAGGGTCCTGGTGGATGGAAGTGCGAGCCTCAATATTTTTTCACTTAAACTCATAAAAACTTGGGAATCTCAGAGGAATCCATCGACAAAAACAAAGGCATCACCATCAAAGCATATGATGACTAAGAAATAATGTCTCAAGGCACCATTAGGATCCCAATCCAAGTAGGGCCAGCTACCATGGAAACCACATGTCAGGTCCTTGACCTTTAATTTCCCTACAACATCCTCCTAGGACACCCATGGATCCATGGAATGAAGGCACTCACCTCAACAAACCACCAATGCATCAAATTATTATACCAAAATGAGGAGGTCACAATACATGGTGATCTAGAGCCATTTTACTATTGCAAAAACTTGGAAGCCAAGTTTTACAAAATTCCCCAAGTACCAAAAAATGATGAAGGCCCATCCACTCCCTATATAGACCCATCTAACCTTGCCTCCACTTCTGCGATAGACAACAGGAGCAGAGATTACAAAATGAAGAAAAATGCGTTTGTTGTAGGAGAGTTACCACAATCTCCTAGGTTGCATGGGCAACCTCAATTAGTTGAAACACCTGTCCACACTTTTAGGGAAGATCCGTCTAGATTCCACTATTGGGGGGATCTAAGTTGGGAAAATGTGGATGAGGAATACATTTCAAGCATTCTATACCATGATGAAGGACCCACACCCACCCTACCCATGGATGAAGCTAGTAGAGGACTACAAATAATGCTTGGTATGGGCTACAACAAAAATGAAAGCCTTGGAAGGAACAATGATTTACGATTGGAGCCCATTATTGTAGAAAGATGAATGAGAAACCTTGGCCTTGGATGTACCCCTCCAAGTATAAACATACGTGGTAGAGGTACCCATAGTAGAGTAGTCAAGTCTCCTCCTAAATTATCGGCAATCGCCCTTCAACTACCCATATCCACACGTCTGCCCCTAGATAATTTCACTTTTGACATAACTGATGTCTGCACCAGTAGTGATGATGAGGATACCATAACTAGACTTCCCATGCTTTTTGAGGATTCCTCCTTATTGATGATTAGTGCGTCACCCATTGAGTTGAACCACCAAACTTATGAAGTAGATCTAGTCTACCCACAACTCATCGACTATGACCAATGAGGACCACTGCTTCTAGACATATTCAAAAATGATGAGGCACTCTCAAAATTCATGGGACTAAGAGATACAATTCCATGCAGAGATGAAAAAGTTGGGTTCGACATCAAACTGAACACCCAGGCGAGGAGTTGATGGAGTCCTTCAGTTGCAAAAGAAAAAGAATGAGAATAAGCTTAGGGTCATTGAGTGAAAACTGTAACAGTAGATTAAAAGATGATCTTTCAAAATGATGAGATGGATAATCTGCAACTAGAATAACAATGTTAAACCTAATCTAAATAATAATATAAAATTGAACAACAAAGAATGAGGAAATAAAAATAATAAACTAAAAAAATTAATGGAAACCTCTCACCAAATATGCGTTCACCCCTTCGAATTATCTTGATTGTTCTTCTCCATTTTTCCTTTTCAGTATTCTTGCCCTCAAATTTCTGTGTTTGAATGCAAGCATAACTTCGTCGAGTGTCTAAGAAAAATATCAAAGATAAGTTTCTTCTCAAAAGTGTATGATTTCGGGGGGAGGAATAATGATAATGACATGCCATTTTATAGATTTTGGGTTTTTGAATGATTGGCTCAGATTGAAAGAGAGATCGACAAATGAGATTGATGAATGCCATGTGATGTCAGTTCTGTCTCAGATAGAACGTGAGTTAGAACATGAGTTTAGGAAAGATTGCAGGATAAAGACTAAGTTGGAACGTTAGAACACGAGTTCAAGATCTTAATCTTCAAAAATAGAAGAAATAGACTTGGTATGTAAAAGACAAAGTTAGAACTCGAAGAATAATGCATTCGAATGCAAACAGGAGTTAGAACTAGTTAATTGACTAGTTGCAACAGAGAGTCTTCTCGCAAAGATAAACAGGTGTTGAATCCGGAGATAACTGGAGAACTAAAAATAGATCTCGAGTCAGAAGGTGAGTGAATTATTTAGACAACTGATTGACAGAAGAATGTGACATGAATAATTAATATGAATTAAATGTTAATTTAATTCAACATTCGAAAATAAGAGGCTTTAATTAAATAAATAAAGAAATTTATTTAATTTGACTGTTTGAAAAGGACAAATTGAATAATTAAATAATAAATATTTAATTATAGATAAAGGGGGTTAAATTGAATAATTAAATAAAGATATTTAATTATATTTGGAAAAGTATGATAAAGGGGTAATTAAATAATAAATTATTTAATTGATAGATAAAGAGGGAAGAATTAATTAGTTAGCGACATAATTAAATAAATATGATTTATTTAATTAATCAAGTTGAATAAAGGGTGATAATGAATTAATTAAAAAGGGGTATTTAATTAATAGAGGAAATATATGTTAGAAAGGTTAATTAAATAATTAACATTATTTAATCAAGACCACAGACTATAGAAAACTATGTTGAATGTGTACTCGTAGGCCTAGACCGATTTTCGGTGTCTACAGTTTTCTCCTCTTTGATACAATGTTGGTACAATGTTGTGTCAAAGAAAATATGCCCCGATCGTGCGCTAGCATGAAACAGGTTAAGGTATGCCCCCTCGGGAAAATTGACAATTTTTGAAAAATTTCAAAAAAATCAAGAAATATTCCCGATAAGTCGATTTGATAGTCAGAAATGCTATGGAGTTGACGAAATTGAATTTGGAGTTGATACGGATGTGTACGGGTCATTTGAAGTTGAAAGTTTAAGCCGCCAATAGACTAGGGCAAAAGAAATGCCATTCAAACCCTACCTATAAATAGGAATTAGGTTGAAATCTAATTCATTTGCACTCGGAGGAGCTAGGAAAATAGAAGATTTGCTCTGGCTAGCTGACGAAAATGGCACCCATTCCCTATGCTGCGCATCGAGGATATTGAATCCGGACGTTCAGGCGGCTAGCTAATGCAGGACGACTGGTATGTACCCGAAAACAAACTCTTGAAAATTATTTTTGCACGTAGTTTTAGGTGTTGAAATGTCAATAAGCAAATGCAGTTCGTCGTGAACGACGCATATGCCATCGTATTCGCCGCATTTGACTGCGAAACAACGCATGTGCAAAAACACGCCTAGGCTAGGTTAGGCATTTTGGGTTAAACACATTTGTATTACAATGCACCGCATATGTAGTTATGCAACGCATCTGTATTAGGAATAGTCGGATGTAGGATAGTGAACCGCAAATGGATTACTGAAACACATATGTAGTAGTTAGGTAGGCCATAGAAAATGCACCACATTTGTTAAAATGCCCCGCATGTGGTTTATTGCACCGCATGTGTAGTAGGTTGAAAGGGGTTGTGGAAAATATGCGATGCATATGTAATATGCACCGCAAGTGAGGCTTCATGCAACACATTTGCAAAAATGCACCACATCCTTTAAAGTGAGCCGCATTTGACTAGTAAAATTTTCAAAAAAACATCCTAAGAAAAACTTGAAAATTCTTGACATCATGGTTTAAATGCAGGTTGTACTAGATCCTATATATACGTGGGAGTCACATCTGGGCACATTCGATCTGAGAGATCATTTGAGGAGTGCATAGATTCAACTATTATGGAGACTTGGTTTACGCCACTGTTTGTCGATGCCCACTATTTGGGCGAACACGGGGATGCTTACGACATTATGCAAGCGATAGCACTCTGAGACATTGTCATTTCATTTGCCGACTGGGGAGGCCACTATCACATTGGAGGATGTGTACAGGATCTTGAGACTTTTGATTAGGGGAGAGTGGGTTATGTATGATACCCAACGTGGATTGACCGAGTTGGCGAGGTTCTATCAGGTGGATGATATCAGTAGGCTCGACATCGAGCATTATGAGATCAGATGGCTAGTGTTAGCAGATAGATACGACAGGATTGATTGTATATTATGTACATTGATTGGGGGGATAGTTCTTCCAGATAGATGGAGTCATAGATTTCTAGTGGGATGGGGTGCTATGTTGGTTGGTATGCTGGAGAGTGAGACTAGGTATGCTTGGGGTCCTTGTCTGCTTGGGATGTTATATTTTCACCTACACAACATTGCTTATAGAGACGCACAGTCATTGAGCTGTGGGACCACTTTGTTGATGGTATGGGCTTGGGAGAGGATAGCTATTTTTTGTCCTCCAGTTATAGTAGAGCGACATGAGAGATTCCCATATGTATTCTGATATACGAGACACATCACACAGACTCATGTGGGAGACACTGGATTTTGGAGACATGCACTGGATATTCTAGATCAGTTCACATGGAGACCATACATGGATTGTGAGGAGTGGTCGGATGAGGAGGTACATTTAGTATTTTGTAGATAGGCACAGTACCTTATTGGGAGGATTTTTTCTAGTGTTCATATCATTGAGAGTCACTTGCCAGATAGATTTCTGAGACAGTTCAGCGAGGTTCAGGATGAGCCTCGGAGTAGAGCAGAGTTTGCCCGTTCATCTAGAGAGGTTCCATATTAGGGGCCTATGATTCTAGTAGCTACTGCAAAGGTAGAGATACAAGCATTACAGCCAGTACAGTGGGGTTGGAGAGATTGAGTAGCAGACCCAGGGATGACAGTAGCGTATGATGCATGGTGGGTAGAGCATCAGCCTATTCCTTACACAGATCTAGATCAGCCAGCACCCATTGAGAGATGAGGCACAAGACCTAGAGGATGGTGGAGACGTGGAGGTGCTATAGTTGGGAGAGTAGGAGGGAGAGGTGATGATGGTAGAGGTGGTAGACGAGGACAGAGAGGATGGAGAGGGGGTCAGGTAGGTGCACTATCACCTATCCATGAGGGAGTAGCAGAGGATGTACCTGTGTTGGACATCGGAGGTGGAGTGGATGTACAGGCTAGGGATGAGCATGCTACAGAGGAGGCAACTGTAGAGGAGCGTGCTGAGGTGGATATTGGAGTAGAGGATGTTTTAGAGGATGTAGATATGGATATGGCTATAGACCCTCTGGGTATTTTGGCAGGATATGGAGAGGATGATCTAGAGGATGATGTTGAGGATGAGGTACGAATGGAGGAGCAGGAGAGAGAGCTTAGGGATCAGATTGTGGAGGGGAGATGGGAGGAGGATGCTCCTAGGGATGGTGATAGGGAGGCTTTGGAGGAGAGACTCATACTTATGACAATAGAGTTTGATACTACGAGGTTAGAGAGAGATAGTGCCTATGCAGAGAGAGAAAGTGCATAGGCAGAGAGAGATAGTTCTCTTATAGAGAGGGACAACACACTTATGGAGAGGGATCAGGTGATAGCTTAGAGACAGGAGATAGAGCAGCAGTTCATAGAGGTTAGATGACTTTGTAGTGGGTCCTCATCTAATGACATGGTATGAGAGTTAGTCAGATCGGTTGAGAGAGCCACCTATTACAGGGACTTATATGAGGTAGTGGTGCCAACAAAGAGACAGACTCCTAGCTTTTCAGAGGTGTGCAGTCAGAGGTCATAGAGTAGAGGTCAGAGGACACAAAGTATTGAGGGTGTGGTAGGACCATCGAGGGCAGGTCTGTATGAGAGGCCTTCCACCTCATAGAGAGAACCTTCGAGGCTTTTCCCACCACCTTCACCATGTGACATCAGTGGCAGTGGTACACAATGACAGTTATATATGTAGATATTGTATTTTGATTAGAGAGCCTGCGAGCTCATGTTTTATTTATGGACACATTCAGACATTGTACTATGACACTATTTTGAGCGATATATATATATGATTTTGGCAGCTTCTATATGATATGCAGTTCTATTTTATGGATGATACATTATTTCTATATGATAACGTTTCCTAGATGATGTATGTGCATGTGTTTTGAATGAATGTTTCTACATGTTATGAGTTATGCATTTTATAATGATGTTATGGATGTCTTAATTTAATATTGATAATGAATTGCAAATGTTCTATATGATGCTTATTTATATGTGATGGTAGTATGTACATGCAATGTTTACATTATGTATGCTATGATGATGAAATGCCTATTATGTCATGATTTCGAATGCATGTAATGAAGATGTTAATGTTACTATCTATTATGTTTGAAATGCAATGTAACTATGTGAAATGCTTATTGAATATATGCGAATGCAAATAACCTAATGTTTTTAATCGTGTCACAAGACTTTACCATTATGTCAAAGAAGAGAAATGTTAGGATGATATGAATTCATAATGTTATTAAGAAATAATTGAGGTTGACTGATTGAGAAAAACATATAATCTTCGATATATTGCCAAAATATGTTATGCTTTCTTGTTATCATCATTGGGCGGGACATGACACAAATGAATAGTACACACTATGATATGAGATAGACCATAGTGTACCAAGTTATCCATCTGCGAAGAAACAGACAGTCACAGACAAGGAATGTCTCAACTCATACTAAGGACAAAATTGCCCTAGTCATTTTGTCGAGACAAACCACAGACAACAGACAAATAAAAGATGGGTCATGAGACGTCATTGCTCCTCTAAATCCTTGATAGGACATCCTTGAGAAAACTAGTAACATGAATCAAAAACCAATGTTTAAAAAGACAGTTGACAAACAACAGCCAAAGAAAAAGAGTTCTGAGACATCGTTGCTTCTCTAAATCCTTCAAGGGACATCCTTGAGAAAGCTAGTAACTAGACTAATTCACAAATCACTAAAAGATAAGACAAAATAAGATATAAAGTCATAAAGCCAAATAAAAATATTCGCCAAAACTTGATCTTGTGGGATTGTTTGATGTTTAATGTTTGACATAGCGTAATGTGAGAGATGACACATACCACATAAGACGTTGAGTCTGGTTTCGACCCGGTGACTTCTGTATAAGTCATGGCAAAGCCTGATTTCAGAAAGACACATGCCGTATAAGACATTGGAGCTTGATGACATTGAAGTTACAAGCTACATGAGACTACAAAAAATTGACGTCTATTGACAAGAAAGAAATATCTTGCGTAAGACATAGGTTGATTCCTTTGACAATGTGTTTGATATTGACTTGATGACTTTGAAATGTTTTTCCTTGTTGTTGCATGACTTGTTTTTGATTCCTTGACTGATAAAAAGTGTGTGCGTAGATAGTGTATGACATGAGATGATACCCTATACTACGATATGCAACTTGTGTGATAATGATTGTGAATGAACCCTATTGGACTGACCTAGTGTGGTCTCAGGAGCTCATCAATTGATTAGCCTTGCCTATGTTGTACATGCAAAGACCTCGTAGTTCGACACGACCAATGACTTTGAATGTACAAAGAGTCATGATTTAAATGTGTGTGATACATGACAAACCTAGACTAACAGACCTAATGCCTCAAGGGCACATCGATTGATGGCCTTGCCTACATCCGAGTCACAGAGGCAATGTAGTTCAACTATGACTGACTGAACATGACTGACTTGACTCTATTTTTGGTATTTTCTGACATGTTTTGATTTTTTTGGATTTTTTTTTTTGAATTTTTCTAATGTTTTTGTGATTTTTCAGGATATTTTTGAGGGTGTGATGTTATGTACAAGGTGTCAGGGCATAGAACAAGGATTTTCCCCCAGTTGGGAATAAGACATGCAAGATGGAGTGGGTAATGTTGCAAAATGGACACTAGATGTCAATCATTCCAAGTAATGGATAAGACAACCATTTATTATGAGTGATAATGAAAAAGTCCGATTAGAATGATGGTAGACGAAAGAGTGAGCTTGACTACACATGGAGCCTATTTGCCAAGTTTTCACCATGGTACTTATCCATAGCGCCACTGAAGTGGTTTTCACTATTGGATGGATTATTTCTCTTTACTTTTTTTGATTTTCTATTTTTTTTTTTTTGGTGTCACAAAGACGCCTGTTTGCTAGGTTTTCATCAAGGCAACCATTTTTTTTGTTTTTTCATTTTTTTGTATTTTTCTAGATTAAGACACGGATTCTCAGAAGCTAAGCATAGAACCTCTTTAGATGAAGACTGTTGATAGGTGACAAAAGTGACTCTCCTTCAGGAGTAGAGAGTTGGTACGCTCCTGATCCAAAAGCTTTGGTGACAATATGGGGCCCTAACTATTTAGGTTCAAACTTACCTAGTTTTTCCCGTTCAACTTGATTCTTAGGATTCTCCATTAATACCAGGTCACCAATGTCAAAGTGTCTATTAAGAACTTTACTATTGTAGCTACGATGAAGATGATTATGATATGCTTGTAAATGATCTAATGCTTTCTATCTTCGTTCATCTAGTAATTATAGCTCTTGTAACCTAGATACACGGTATTCTTCATCGTCAATATGACCCTTCAAGGATACCCTCAGAGAAGGTATTTCAACCTCAATAGGTAAGATAGCTTCGGACCCGAATACGAGGGAATATGGAGTGGAGCCAGTGGGAGTATGGATGCTTGTGCAATAAGCCCATAAGACAAGATTAAGCTGTAGGTTCCAATCACGACCAGCGTCATTGATAATCTTCTTAAGGATTCTAACAATGGTTTTATTAGATTCCTCAGCTTGGACATTACCTTGTGGGTAATATGGGGTGGAGAAATGGTGTTTGATATGGAATTCTTCACATAAATGGCGTACTTCTTGGTTCTTGAATGGGCGGCCATTGTCCGTGATTATGGATTGGGGTACACCATACCGACAAATGATATAGTTCAGGATAAACTTAGATATTTGTGTGCCGGTGTTGTAGGTCATGGGAATAGATTCAATCCATTTGGTGAAGTATTCGGTGGTGGTAATGATGAATTTATGACCGTTGGATGATGTAGGGTGTATCTTACCTATGAGGTGAAGTCCCCATTAGGCGAAGGGCCATGGTGAAGTAATTAGACAAAGCTCTTGTGCTGGCGCTCTTATCAAATCTCCATGTATTTGACACTATCTACATTTCTTCACAAAGATGTATGTCTTTCTCCATTGTAGGCCAATAATAACCTAGTCTCATAATCTTATGGGCTAAAGTAGGACCACTCGAATGAGATCCACATATACCCTTGTGTACCGCTCACAAAGTTGTTTGTGCTTCTTCAACATCGAGACATCTCATTAGGGCATTATCTAAGGTACATCTATACAGGGTTTCTTCGATGATGGTGTACTTAGTTGACTTTCGGATGAAGGTTCGACATTGGTTATTGGACAAGTCTTGAGGTAAGGTTTGGTTAGTTAGATAGTCAAATATGTGTTTATACCAAGGAGACATAGGACCAACAATGGTACATACCATCATAGTATCGGGGACATCATAGGCTGGGACCAACAACTTTTCAACCAAAAACTCGAACTTAGGCACATTACTCAGAATATCCAACAAGGAAGCCATGGTTGCCATAGCATTTGTAGCTCTATTTTGGATACGTGGTATTTGTTGAAAAGTAATGTCATTGAAAAATTGCTTGAAACTATCAACCATATGCTTGTAAGGGGCAAGCTTCTCATCCTTAGTCTCATAATCATCATTTAACTGCCGGATTACCAGTTGAGAGTCACCAAAAACATGTAGGCTCTTAATCTTCCATCGAGCTGCCATTTTTAACCCTGTCACTAAGCTTCATACTCTGCTGTATTGTTGGTACAAGGGAAAGCAATCCTGAATGATTTAGGAATGGTATCACCTTGAGGTGTAATAAATAGGATATTGGCTCCTGAACCACGATTTGTATGTGACCCATCAATGTACAGTTTCCATTCGGTTTTAATGTTTATGTTGAAGAGAAATTCATCAGGAAAATCTGCCACTAAGGGATGGTCTGCCTTCATAGGTGCATTGGCTAACTGATCTGAAATTACCTATCCTTTTATAGCCTTCCTCTCGACATATTGGATGTCATACTCGCTAAGTATCATAACCCATTTAGCGAATCGGCCTATTAATGCTGCCTTACTTAGGAGGTATTTGAGTGGATCAATCTTTGCAATTAACATTGTTTGTTGATTGAGCATATAGTGTTGAATTTTTTGGGTAGCAAAAACTACCACAAGACAGGCACGTTCTATGTTGCTAAAATTCAATTCATAGCCTACTAAGGTACGACTGGTGTAATAGACTGCTCTCTCATGACCTTGATCATCGTGTTATGTGAGAAGAGCCCCTAATGCCGACTGAGTTGCTGAAATGTATAGTATCAATGGTTTTCCCTCTGTAGGTGGCATTAAGACTGGTGGAGTAAGCAAATAGTCCTTGATTTGCTGGAAGGATTCTTGACATTTAGGTGTCCACACAAATGGTACTCCTTTCTTGAGTAGATGTTGAAATGGGTGTATTTTATCTGCCAGTTGTACTATGAAATGCCTAATGGACTGTAATCTTCCCTGTAGGGTTCTGAGTTGACCAATGATGACTGGAGGAGGCATCTCTATGATAGCTCTTAACTTCTCTAGGTCTACTTCAATGCCTCTTCAAGAGATGATATACCCTAATAGTTTCCCTGATTTTATCCAAAGACACACTTCTATGGATTTAGCCTGAAGTTTTAATTCTCTAGCCTCTGGAATATCTTGTCTAGAACCTTAAATGATCTTCCCTTATTTCTGATTTAGCTATAATGTCATCTACATAATCTTCCATGAGAGTATGTACAAAGTCATAGAAAATCGTAGTCATTGCCTGTTGATAGGTAGCTCCTGCGTTCTTAAGGCCAAAAGGCATAACATTCCAACAGTATGTGCCCCATGGACATGTGAAAGCTGTCTTGTGTTGGTCTTTAGCTGCTATTTTAATCTGGTTATATCCAGAGAAACCATCCATGAGGGATAGAATCTCGTATCCTGCTGTAAGATCTACTATCATGTCGATGTTCAGCAAAGGGAAGTCATCCTTAGGACATGCCTTATTGATGTTTCTAAAGTCTATGCAAATGCGAATGCCCCCAGTTGGTTTAGTCACTGGTACTAGATTTGATATCCAATCTGCATAGTCTATCGTCCTTATGAATCCTACATCCAAGAGTTTCTTAAGTTCTGCCTTGACCAATAGAGCAATTTGCAAATGCATTTTCCTTAACTTCTATTTGACTAGCTTAATACCTGGCTATAGTGGTAAATGGTGCAATATTAGGTCTGGATCCAGCCCAGGCATGTCAGCATATGACCATGCAAAGTTTATCTGTCTCTTTATGAAGAAATCCTTAAACTCAGGCTTTTCCGTCTCTATTAAAGAAGCTGCAAAATATACCTTTCGAGGATTCTCTTTTGTACCTATGTTGACTTCAACAGACTCTTCTACTAGCATTGGTGATTTTTCCTATTCAACGGGGAGAATATTTAAACCTCTATCCTTGGGTGCCTCTGAGAGGTTTTCGCCCTTGGATACGTCCTTTATTTTGACTTTTTCTTCGTCCAAAGGCGCCTTTCGGTTTTCACCTAGGGACTCATCATTTTTATTTTCATTGTCTTTTTTCTTTTTATTCTCATTTTTATGACTAGAGGTGTAAATAGACTCCCCAAAATATGCTTTGTCGTCCAAGTCTATGGTAAAACCATCTTTATGATCCCCTCGTGGTATGCCTTCTCTTAGTCCCATGAACTCAACAATTGCTTCGTCATTCTCGAATGTATCTATGATAGGTGTACCTTGTTGATCCCAGTTGATAAGTTCGGGATATATAAGGGGCATGTCATCATCAAAGTTTTTAAAGGTAGTTGCTGACAAGGTGAGTATGGAATGGTTGACATGGTCGTAGAAGTTTTGGACTAACTCCTTCTTGTTATTCTTCCTAGGGGTAGGTATACTCTGATGTGGGACTATAGTAAGGGCTGAGTCATTAGAAGATGGTTTGTTAGGTGCCCAAGATGCATGATCAATGGTTTCCCAATAATAGTTCTTTTGCCATTCTTCTTTGGACAAGTGTTTCCTAGGACGGGGGCTAGATGGTTTTGGTACAAGTTTTATCGTTAGGTATAATTCTCCAAATAGAGCATCTATGTTCATGGTACTGGTAGATGAAATGGAATCCCATTCACAATCACTTGAGTAAGGGGATTCATCATAGACTAGAGGTTTGTCGTAAACTGAAGGTTTGTCATAAACTGGGGGAAGTGGTCCATGAGATATCTCGATGTCTGCGCAAGCACTCACTTCCTCTTGAAATGCTGACGAAGTACTAGGAAACCCAATTCTAAGAGGTTAAAACCCTAGCCCTAGGTATTTCAGTCATGGTGAGACAGTGATCGGTTCCATCCTTCAATTTTGATGTAGTCCTAACCCACTGTGCCCGTCATAGCCTTCATTTTGCATTATCTTAAAGCCTTTTCCATACTGGTCCTTAGCTATTTGAATAGACGGGGAGGGGTGTTCATTGTCTTCTTGATACAACCAGGAATCACCTTGATCCATAATTTCTTCACTTAACTCTCCCCATTTTGTCAATGTCATTGTAGGGGGAACATGAAATGTGACCACTGACTGTCTTCTATCTGCCATGGGTAAGCCATATGCCTTAGGTGGAATCAGTTGACTGACATAGTATGATGCCTTTATATGATATTCACCACAATCCTTGTCTTGGATCTCGAGCTTAGGAGTGGATGATGGTGGTTTGAATGAAATGGACTTAGTGAGATGTGATAGGTCAACGTATAGGGATAAAGTGGATGATGAAGCTTCTTGGTTAACTGGTACTTGTCATTGTGGTATTTCCCTTAGGCTTGTACAATACTGAAAAGGATCTGGATCACCATCAATCGTGATCTCTGTGCCATTATAGGGGAACTTAAGACATTGGTGATATGTTGAAGGTACAACTTTCATTGCGTGTATCCAAGACTTGGAAGCTGGTGTTCATGATTGCTGGGCCAATTCTGATAGGGAGTGTGACAACTCCTTTGGATGATCTTTCCTCATCATCATAAGCCTTGATGACTATACTCTTAGAGGTATCTACATAGTCTTCTGAGAATCCTAATGCCTTAACCAATTTTAGGGTACACAGGTTCAAACCTTCTCCTACGTCTACCAAGACTCGTCGAACTTTAGTTTGATGGACTAAGACTTGAAGATGTAAGGGCTCATTATGATCAGACTTTTCAGTCGAGTAATCTTGTTGGGAAAATGTGGCATGATGCGAGTTGGTCAAATATCCCACCATTTCTTTGAAATGATTGACATCTAAGTTTGTAGGAACAGTTGTGTTTTGTAAAGGTTTGTCAAGAATGGCTCGATGCTCAGGTGATAAAGTCAACAATTCCAAGATAGATATTTGCATGGGGGTTTTACTCAATTGATCAAGGAGGTTGTATTTAAACTTGGAAGCTTACGTAGGTGGCTTGGAAGAAGGACCAGGAATAGTAATATTAGTTCTGTGTGTGTTCACATTGGATTTCCGGATGCTTCTTAATAATGATGGTATTGACATTCTCGTTTGCAGCTCGGAGGTGATTTATGATCGTTCCCTTACCATAGTCATACTTGGTATTGTTATAATTGGCCGATGTATTATTCTTTGGTCCCAGACTAGAGGATTTTCCTTTTGTGTGGCCATGTAATGGGTCCGTGAAGACCTTATGATCATTGTTCGTGATGTTTTTCTGCCCAGCGACCTCTATGGTTCCATTTTCAACAAAGTCTTGTATAATATTCTTGAGTTGGCGACATTGTTGTAGGTTGTGTCCTTTTGTTCGATGATAGTCACAAAAAGAGTTATCATCCCACTATGAAGGTTTGAACTGTCTAGGATCATACTCTCTTGGTTCCAAAGGTTTGATGAGATTATGTTTAATCAACTCCTTGAAAATTGTCTCGATTGGTTGTCCTAAAGGTGTAAATTCACGTGTAGGAAATCTCCTTTGTGGTCTTTGTTGTTGTGAATTTTTGACATAGTTGGTTGTTTGATCTAGACTATTCATCATGTCTTGATTGGAATTGTAACTTCTAAGTGTGATAGCTGGTCCCGTATGTATGTGTTTAGCATCAACAATGTTGTCATTTGTAACATTTTTATTTCTAGACCGGAATTTGTTTCTATCATTTGGTGTGTTTTGATGTTGGACAACTGGATTCCTACTTGGTACCTTAATTTATCATTTGTCTATAAGGCCTTTCTCAAGGATGATGCCCTTTTGTACCAAGTACGGGAATGAAGTACAATAGTGTACCCTTAAATCACTTCGCAGTTTCGGGTTGATGTTTTCTAAGAATATCATGACCTTTTTCTTTTCTGGTATTTCAACTGGACATCTGCTAGCTAGACTTCTCCATCTCTAGAAAAAGGTGGTGAAAGTTTCATCGTCTTCTTGTGTCATGTGACACAAGGTTGCTATTGTTACTTCATTGTCTATGTTAAAGGAAAAATGTTCAACAAACTTCTCAGCTAATTCACCCCAGGATCGTATGCCATATGGTAATTTAGAAAACCATTCCAGTCCTATCCCGACAAGGGTTCATGGAAATAGTCTCATCAAGTATGTGGGGTCATACGATATGTCCATGCATACTGTTGAGAATTCTCTAATGTGTTCCAAAGGATTCTTTCTCCCATTATACTTAGGCAAAATTAGTATAATGTATCCATGGGGGAAAGGTGTCATATAAAATGCTTTGTAAAATGGACATGGACATAGGTTTTGCATTGAGATAGTTCATTTGCCTGACATAGACATGTTGTCCATCTGTTGTTGAAGAGTTTGCATTTGGTTTTGAAGGACATCGACTTGCGTCAAGGACATGGTATTTGTGTTTTTTGGATCAATGTAGGTGTTATGATATGCCATGTTCTGTGACGGGTTGTGATTTGGCGAGGGAATATATCCTATTATAATATTTTGATTTGGTATAGGAATATTCCCTGTCTGAATAGTTTGATTTGGTATAGGAATGCTTCTTGTTTGAATGGTTTGATTTGGTATAGGAATGCTTCCTGTCTGAATGGTCTGACTTGGTATAGGTATATTTCCACCAACTCTGGATCTCTTACCAGTCGTGTTGGTGCCAAAGGGGTTGGAGGAAGTTGCCCCCGTAGTAAATTGTAAAACTTGAGTTATGTTGAAAGGGATTGTGCTTACAATTGATGATGTTGGAGTAGATACGCTAGTTGGTATCACTGTGGTAATTTTGGGAATAGAAACACTTGACGTGATAGTTTGCATGGGTTGAATCAACGGTGTTTGCAAAGTACGAATATCAAATCCTAGTGGCAGTTTGGCACCTTCTGCTAGTAACTTTGCTAGATATCGTTGGGGATCATTTGCCAAAAATTCATCCATAAAGGATGCAAATTCAGGATCTTGTACTTCTACGTCTATGTCTTCAATGTAAATTTTTCCATGTGTGTCTCTAGTGATGTGTTTTTCAAGCAAAGGTTTGTGTGGTATTTTACTTCCTGATGGTTGATTTCTGAATAGATTGATGAATTCGTTGGGGTCTGTCATTGCTTTGTGTTTCTTTTTAGACCTTGTTTCGACCATGAAAAAGTTTCTTAAAATGGGGTAATGCAGACTATGTCTAAAAATTGTTATGACCTATGTCTATGTTTTTGGATTTTTTTGACAATAAATGACATTGCTAAAATGTTTTCTAAAAAGACATATACTAAAATGACATATGATAGGACTGAAAATATGCAAAAACCCAAGTAGATTATGACGATAAATGAGTCTAAGACGGGTATAACCTACCACCTATGGAATAAATGCATGCAAATATTTGTTTTTGACTAAGGAACCTGATTGTATGACAAGGACTGTTGACAAGGTGAATTTTACAAACTAGAATATTGAGCTGAAAAGATACACTAAATGGGACTAAAGTGACGAGGTTCAATGATTGTGACAAACCAAAACATGAACGTTTCTAATGATGAGGAAAGTTATCTATTATGTGATATGCAATTTCCAAGGAAATATCTATATGGATGCAACTTAGGATGACTATGACTAAGATGTTTACTGTGACTAAGACATACATGACACCTAATGATGCAAGGTTTTTGAACAAAATTTAATAGTTTCTGTCCAAGGTTGATCTTAAGAACCAGAAGCAAATAGTGACAATGATTTTTCAGACTCAGTTTGCGGTTTTTGATGTTTTGTGTTAACAGGCAAATGCGGTTCACCTAATAGTTGTGGTTCAAATGTTGACAAATGTGGTTTTATACTATGCATGCAGTGTTTCTGATAGTTGTGGTTTTTCTTATGGAAAATGCGGTTTACCAATACACATGTGGCTCTAATTCTGGACTCTATAAACCTAGATTTTTTGACAGACACTTGCAACTCAAAATTTGATAGATGCGGTTTGCATGCACACATGCGACTCAAAATATGATAGTTGCAGCTCGTAATATCCAGACTGTGAATGATGAATGTTTTGATAGACACATGCGGATTTTCCCCTAACAAATGTGACTCGCTAAGACAGATGTGGCGTTTAAACTGACAATTGTGACTCAATTTTCTGACAGTTGAAATTTTCCTGAAAGTTGTTTTTGATGACTTAGTTTGTTGATCAAGATTTTGGCGAATACAACAGAAAACAAACACAACAATCAATGTATTTTCGGTTTGTGATGATAGGACTGTTAAGACTCGAAAAATGTTTACAACCTAGGATTTTTGGACAATACTTGTTGATTTCTTACTTGGATTTCTCCAGCTATGCATATTTATGGTGAATGACTAGTAGCTTGACCCCACTGGCTCCCCTCCATGACACTCAGAGATACGGGGAAACCAAGCTACTTTACCCATGAAAATCCCATGGCATACATTTCATTTCCACACATAAACAGTAAGAATGTAAGACGGCTTCACAGGGGCGACCCTGCTGCAACAACAAGTAGGTAGGATTTTGGTAACTCTACAACAAGGTGTTTAATAAGGGCATTCCGTTCGTGGGGCACTATCCAACATTGGCGAGAGTCCATTTCTATCCATCTCATCAGAATAGGGAGCGTGATTTCTGATCTTTCCCTAGAAATCCATTTTTATATACCGGGTGGAAGTCGCTTGGCTTTAGCATGTTACCGGTCTGAGTTGTCTTGGGGTGAGTACTTTTTCCCACCAAGACAAGCTCAAGTTCTAGAGTTAGTAACTATTTTCTTTTACACCTAGGATCGCATGACTGTGCAAGAGGAGAAGATACTTTGATATACTAAATTGTAAGGGTGACAAATATGTGCAACACACCAGACAAAGAAGAGAACGATTCTTTTTAATCCAAATGACAATTATCTATCTACCAAACAAAAAGTTCTTTTTAGTCCACACGACAATTATCTATCTACCAAACAAAATCTTGCTAAATAAATAAACACAAAGGCATTAGGTCCTGCATTCAAATTTATCAATAGTTCATTGTTCTTGTCTTTAGCTTTCGTCCTGCAGAAAATATTGTCTTTGGTTTTTAATTGTCTTCTATGTTTCATCCTGCAAACACTACGTTATTCCACCTTAGCACAACTATAAAAAAACATTAGCATAAATCAAAACAACCTAAAAAGAGAAAACAAAAATATGGATGTATGAAAATCAATAAAAAAAGTTGAAAAGATTTACCAGCTAGATGCGGCTTTTGGAGCCACAAATGCGGTTCGATGTTGACAGGCAGATGCGGTTCGGGAATTGTTGACAGGTGGATGTGGGTCAGAGTTTCTCAAATGTAGTTCAGACAGATATATGCATCTTTGCTTTTAGCAGATGCAGCTCATGGATACAGATGCATCATTTTTCTGAATAGATGCGGTGCGCCATACAGATTCTTGCAAAAAAAAGAAGAGAAAAACGAGAAAACGGATAGACGAAAAGATGTGCAAATTTTGAAGCGTGTTCACATCGGGTTCACCAAATGTAACAGTAGATTAAAAGATGATCTTTTGAAATGATGAGATGGATAATCTGCAACTAGAATAAAAATGTTAAACCTAATCTAAATAATAATCTAAAATCGAACAACAAAGAACGAGGAAATAAACATAATAAACTAAAAAAATTAATGGAAATCTCTCACCAAATATGCGTTCACCTCTTCGAATTATCTTGATTGTTCTTCTCCATTTTTCCTTTTCACTATTCTTTCCCTCATATTTCTATGTTTGAATGCAAGCATAATTTCGGGGGGAGGAATAATGATAATGACAGGCCATTTTATAGATTTTGGGTTTTCGAACGATCGAATCAGAGTGAAAGAGAGATCGACAGATGAGATTGATGAATGCCATGCGATGTGAGTTCTATCTCAGATAGAATGTGAGTTAGAACATGAGTTCAGGAAAGACTGCAGGATAAAGACTAAGTTAGAACGTGAGCTAGAACATGAGTTCAGGATCTTAATCTTCAAAAATAGAAGAAATAGACTTTGTATGTAAAAGACAAAGTTAGAACTCGAAGAATAATGCATTCGAATGCAAACAAGAGTTAGAACTAGTTAATCGACTAGTTTTGATGGAGAGTCTTCTCATAGAGATAAACAGGTGTTGAATCTGGAGATAACTGGAGAACTAAAAATAGATCTCAAGTCAGAAGGTGAGTGAATGATTTAGACAACTGATTGACAAAAGAATGTGACATGAATAATTAATATGAATTAAATGTTAATTTAATTCAACATTCGAAAATAAGAGACTTTAATTAAATAAATAAAGTAATTTATTTAATTTGACTGTTTGAAAAGGACAAATTGAATAATTAAATAATAAATATTTAATTATAGATAAAGGGGGTTAAATTGAATAATTAAATAAAGATATTTAATTATATTTGAAAAAGTATGATAAAGGGGTAATTAAATAATAAATTATTTAATTGATAGATAAAGAGGGAAGAATTAATTAGTTAGCGACATAATTAAATAAATATGATTTATTTAATTAATCAAGTTGAATAAAGGGTGATAATGAATTAATGAATTAATTAAAAAGGGGTATTTAATTAATAGAGGAAATATATGTTAGAAAGGTGAATTAAATAATTAACATTATTTAATCAAGACCACAGACTATAGAAAATTATGTCGAATGTGTACTCGTAGGCCTAGATCAATTTGCGATGTTTACAAAAACCACACTGTGGCACTCTCTAACCAAAGAATAGTAAAAATAAAGGACACATCGAATGGTGAAAAACTCTCTGAGACACCGAAGGATGATGTATTCAATCTTCCCCCTATTTCACTTCATCTGGAGAAATCGACAGTCTTGGCAGAACAGTGCAATCCTATCAATCTTGGAACAGAAGCAACACCACAAATCACTTTCTATGCCGAATCATTTCTAACATAAGAACAAGAACTATTGGCATCATTTCTAAAAGAAAGAAAGGTGAAATTCACATGGACCTATGCCGACATGCCGAGTCTCGATTCGGAAGTCGTGGTTCATCATTTGGCTGTTTACCTTGGAGCAAAGCCAGTAAGACAAAAACTAAGAAAAATGCACCCTCAGATAGCCTTGCTAGTTAAGGTGGAATTACATAATCTCTTGGACGTCGGCTTTATATGCCCAATTGATTATCTAGAAAGGGTATCCAATCTTGTACTAGTTTAAAAAAAAAAATGGGGGCATCCATATCTACACTGACTTTAGAGACCTCAACAAAGCATGTCCCAAGGATAATTTTCCACTACCTAACATTGATATGATAGTGGACATGATGGTCGTACATGAGATTCTATCACTGATGGATGGCTTCTCAGGGTACAACTAGATAATGATCGCAAAGGAGGACCAACATAAGACAACATTTACATGTCCATGGGGCACATACTACTGGAACATGATTCCATTTGGGCTAAAAAATGCAGGGGAAAAATATCAAAGGGCGATGACACTAATATTTCCTGACATGATACAAAAATTTGTCAAAGATTACGTGGATGATATATTGGCCAAATCAAAGAAAAGACAGGATCACATAGCAGCCCCAAGTGCCATTTTCGACAGACTGGAGAAGTACAAGGTCAGACTCAACTCGAAGAAATGTTTCTTTGGGGTGCAATTAGGTAAGCTTCTGGGATATATAGTATCAATGAGGGGAATAAAAGTGGATCCTGCCAAGGTCAAAGAAATCCTCGACATGGAAGTGCCTAGGACACTAAAATAGCACAAAGGCCTACAAGGCAAACTCCAATCCATCTGAAGATTCATAGCACAGCTGGTGGATAAATAGATTGCATATTCACATCTACTCCACAAGGGAGTAGCATACAAGTGGAATAACAAGTGCAATCAGGTGTTTAATAAAATCAAATAATATCTACTTACACCACTAGTGTTAATGCCACCTATCCTAGGAAAACCACTAATCCTATATATTTCAGCAACCATGGCAACTCTTGGTGCCCTGTTAGCCCAACATGATAAAAATGGAAGATAGAGAGCAATATACTACATCAGTAGGACAATGGTAGGGCATGAGCTCAAATAAACACCAATAGAAAAATCTTTCCTGGTAGTTATGTTTGTGGCCCAAAAGTTTAGACACTACATGCTGGCTCATTAGATCAAGCTGATCGCAAAGATAGATCCACTAAAATATCTTCTATCTAAAGTCACTCTCACGAGACGAATGAAAAAATGGGTTATGATATTGACAAAATATGATATTGAATATGTTGAGAGCAAGGCTATTAAGGGGAAAGATATTGTAGACCTGCTGACAGAGGCTCCAATCTATGCAGAGAATCCACTCATATTAGATTTTCCAGATGAATCCATCTTTAATCGCAGCATAGCCAATCATTGGAAACTCTACTTCAACGGTTCATACACACAACATGGATTAGGAGCTGATATTATCAACCAAGTCAACGATGAGTACCAAACTAGGGATGATAAGCTGACACCATACAAGAAGTTAGTAGAGAGCCTCAAGGAATCATTCATTGAAATCACCTTTTGAGTAGATACCAAGGGCTAACAACAGAGCAGCTGACACCATGGCAACAATTGGATCCTTACTAGATATCCCTCGCAATGTATCAAAACATGAATTCTTGGTAGAGCAGCTTCTTGTACACATATTCGAGGTACCAGAGTCAGAATATATGTGCAAACTCTTTGGTCTCGATGATCCTTGGTATCAAAACATCTATACCTACCTAAGAATAGGAGTCCTCCCAGAGACTTAAACCCAAACCTTAAACGGGCCTTTGTCAAAAGGTCCTTACGTTTTGTCATCCTAGGAGAAACCCTTTATCATAGGAGTATTGACAAAACCCTATTACATTGTTTGAATCCTGAGAGGCCCTGACTACTTGACTAAGGTACATAATGGCACTTGCGGTTCTCACTCAAGTGGTCTGACCTTGGCTAAGAAGCTACTAAGAACTGAGTACTATTGGCCTACAATAGAAAGAGAGGCACACGACTTTGTCAGAAAATGTTTACAGTGCCAACAACATGGAGACCTTATTCATGCACCAACTCAAGAGCTTCATCCTATTGTTACACCTTGGCCCTTTTCACAATGGGGGCTCGATCTTATAGGAAAAATCACACCCACCTCATCCAATGGCCACAAATTCATCATCACCACCACATAATACTTCACAAAGTGGGTCGAAGCAATTCACATGACCTACATAATGGGAAAGCAGATATCCAAGTTCATCCTGAACTATCTGATTTGTCGATACGATGTCCCCCAATCCATTATCTTTGATAATTGGACACCTTTCAAAAACTAGGATGTCCGTGACTTATGCAACAAATTCAAAATCCAACATCACTTTTCCACTCCGTACTATCCCCTAGGCAATGGCCAAGCATAAGCCACTAATAAAACTATCTTGAAAATCTTGAAGAAAATAGTCAATGACTCTGGTCATGACTAGCATCTACAACTAAATCCTACCTTATGGGCCTACCACATCAGCATCTGCATGCCAATAGGCACCACCCCATTCTCCGTGGTATATAGATCATAAGCCATCCTCCCAATCGAGATTGAGCTTCGATCATTAAGGATATTACTGCAAAACCTCATTAAAGATGAGGAATATTAGGTTTCAAGGTTAAATGAGTTGGAGTTATTAGATGAATGACACATGGATGCCCTCAACCATCTACAAGTCTATCGGAACTGCCTAAAGTGGAGCTACAACAAGAAGATAAGGAGACGCACCTTCCAAGTCGACGAACTTGTGCCGGAAGAGAATCAGAAAAACGTACCAAATCTAGAAAGCAAAGGAAAATTTGAACCCAACTGTTTGGGACCTTTCATCATCATGAAAATTTATAAATCAGGGGCATATCAACTATCAACACTAGAAGGCGAGCCTTTGCAAGAGCCCCTGAATAGTTCCCATCTCAAAAAGTTTTATGCCTAAAAAGTTTCAAGGTATAGAACCAAAAATACAAAAAATAAATAAATAGAAAATGTCCTAAAAAAATGGTCACCCTGATGAAAACCTGGAAAACAGGCGTCTGGGTGACAACAAAAAAAATCAAAACAATAAAAATTCAAAGAAAAAATCAAAAAAAGGATTGAAAATAGTAAGGAAAAAAATCGTCCTCTAGTGAAAACCACTTCGGTGGTGCTTTGGACAAGTACCTTGGTGAAAACCTGGAAAATAGGCACCAAACGTAAATAAAGCACTCTCTATCCACCAGGATCTACATGACTCACTCATCCATTACATCCAATTACATTTAATTATTCTTTCATCCATCTATCCTTTCACATCCATACCATAGCTTGATGTTGTGTTCGTATCACGCTGAACACCCTAGTACTACTTGGCAGAATCCCAAGGTCAGTTTGTCCTGCCTTTATTGAAGTAGTCTATCGCTTTATGCTGGGGGCATCTCCCTACACATACATCAGATTGGATTCGTGTATATTCTTGTAATCTTTCTTAAAATCAAAAAATCCAAAAACACCGGAAAAATCTCAAAAATCTTCAAAAATTCACCATTGAGTCTTGTTAGCCTATTGTCTGTCGAACTACGTCATCTCTGAGCTTGAACATAGGCAAGGTTGATCTTTGATCATCCCCCGAGACACTTTAGGTCAGTCCTTAGGCATTTGTCGCAATCTGGCAATCCGTTTGCCCATCATTCTCATCATTGAGTCAAGCCTGTCCACCGGTCGAACTATGTGGTCTATGCGTGTATAACATAGGCAAGGCTAATCTATGGGTCAGATCCTGAGACTCCTAGGATAGATATTTAAATCAGTCTCTTCATCAAAAATCTTGAAAATACCAAAAACATTTGTATAACATCTCAAAATTCTAAAAACAACCTGAAAACATTTGAAAAAACCCAAAATGGTTCTTTCATCTCATCTCACTTTCACCCTCTATTATCATCACTCATAATAAATCAATCAATGCTTTCATCCTTTGGTAAGTTAGTCAAAAGCAAGTCTAGTAGGTTCAAAAGTGAACACCTAATCGTTAAAGTCTCAAGCCTAGGTCAGTTAGCAAGCAAGTTGATCAACTCAAAGAATCAATAGCTTATCACCCAATCAGTCTCACCAAAACCCTGATGACAACATGTCCTAGGATGTATCTTTCCCACGATAGAAATAAGAATTAGGTACCCACAGTAGTTTAGTCTTGGCTAGCGGTATGAAGAACATTAGCTTGTTTGTTTAATTTATCTGGTCTTTTTGACTTATCTTATTTTGCACTCATTCCAAGGACCTCTCGATGATGCCTAAACAAAACAGGTTTAGAGAGAAATGAATGGGGCAATGATCATTATCTTTTTTATCTACTGTGCTTGTGGATTACTCTTGTAAAATAACTTATTCATGCACACTTTGTTCGGTTTGTGGCGAGGATGTTTTGGATATCTTGTTGACCACATAGGAAGGCTTGCTTTTCTATGTTTGGTCCAAGATATTAAGAATATCTAAACTACATCCTGAATGAGGTTCTTTATGCTAAGTGTGAACAAGAATAATCCTATCTGGTTGTCGAGTCAAAGTCCATCACACTAAGTACAACACCATCCTGGTTCTTTATACCTTGATGCATTATACCTATGTGTGTTATCAAACATAACGTAATTGGCCCTTTGAAAATCCTGACTCTTGGTAAGCAAATCAGCATCATTCTAATAAATTGTGGGATCTCTTTTTCTTCTATCTTTATTCCATACTAACATGGTATCATGAAAATTAATCAGAACATCGCCAATGCATACACCCTGCATCCACCAAATCATCAACATAAGTGCATATCATATCATATAGATCATAGCACAATATTATTGTCTTAAGTTATGAGGAATAATATAGATTTGTTATTCTAAGTACCTTAAGAAATAATTGCATTACATTAATTTCACATCATACATGAATCATTAAGGACATAGTAAAAATGATTAGCATCCATTATCATCATTAATCATTTGCATTTTGATACATCATCAATAGCATACATTGCATCCATGTAATCATCAAAACGCATAGAAAAGTACAAAAGAGAAATACATCCATCATAAAGAAGCATATATCATATCACATGAGCATAAAATAGAAGCATTTCATAACATCTCATAGAGAATTAAAATGCATCCATGCATCATAGGACATATCGTAAACCGATCCATCTCATATATATCATCAAAATATACTGTCATGGTACAAAAACAGATCAAGTGTACATCAAAATACATGATACAATAGGGGCAATAATCAGAGCCCACGAATAAAAAATGGAAAAATGTCCATGATCAAATGCTAGCCCTACTGGCTGCTACCCTCTCTTGCCTACCTCTTGCCATGATCCTCTGGAGGCCTCATCCCTATCTATTGAGAGTAGTCTGGCACCCGGCCTACTGCTGGCACAACCTTTCTGTAAAGTTGCCGATAATACTCGGCCTCTCTGACTACCTCTCTCTAGGCTCGTAAGAAACTGATTGACCCTGGGATAATGCAACTGTACCCTCTAGCTACCTTTGTCGAACAACCTCCTAATCTCTCTTGGATCGATCCTTGTCCCTCTCGACAGTGACTGTCAAAACCTGTTGCCGAGCTTGATTCCTCTCCGTAGTCAATATCTGAATCTGACCCTGCAACTACTGGATCAGTGCTTCTCTATGATCTGGATGCCCTGGTGGCTGCTGCTATGGGACTGCTCATCCTGTATCCCTACCCGCAAAGGTGCGTACTATTCCTGATCTCTGGGAGGTGTCTAATGAGGATGTGGTCCACTTCCTCCTCTATCCCCATCTCCATATTTGTCTACTTGGCCCCCTTATCCTTTTCCCTTGCTAGCTGATCTACCTCTGGGCCTCCACCATGGAAGTGCTACACCGAGAACTGTCAATCTCAAAGGAGGCCTAAACCAAGCTCTGTACGCCTGGGTCACTCCTGCATCTACCGACCCCTAATCATAAGGCCATGACTTGGCTACTAGCTGTCTGAATGAGGAGACCACCTCAGTTGTTGGGATGGGCTGGCCCCATGCTATCTCTCTACTGCTACAGACAAAGATCACCACATACTGATCATCTGGTCTATCCTAGATCTCACCGAACTAATGGCCACCCTGTCTAGAAGGTAGTGCTCTATCATGGCATGCTCTTGGCCCTACATCCATCTATCTTTTTGAGCAAAGAACAACTACTCTGTGTCATCATACCATGGGCCTATGTCCATCCAAGGCCTCCAAATGAGCTCTCTCATCTCATCGAAAACCCATCTCCAATGGATGATCCCACTTGTGCTAGTGTGAGTAAAAAGGATACGTGCCCCGTTATACCGCCAAAAAATGGGGTCGTCAATACCAAGAACGATCGGTGTGACATCTGGACGAAGCACTAGAATCTAATCCCATGCCCAGATATGTAACAAAGTAACTTCGGCCCCAAGAGACTGACTGTCCAGGTATGCAAACTCATGTAAATCCCTGTATAAGGAAGCCAACATCACTAGCCCCCAAGCAAAGAACTCCCGACGGACACACATCCACTCCCATGCCAGTCCCAAACATGGACTGAAGTATCAACCCCACCAATCTGGTGCCACAAGACAAGAAATGATAACTGCAATGATCAACCTATAGGTGGGTGTTCTACCTCAATATCACTCCAATTCAATCTGTCCATTAGAAAGGACGAGCTCGTCAACACCCATAACATCAAAGCAGGCCTCTTAGCCTTCCTCTAGATCCTAAATCACTATAGCTCTATGGATAGGCAATCAGAGAATGTGCCAGACATCCTCGAGAGTGATGCTAGCCTCACTGGTAGGAAGATGGAAGGAAGAGATCTCACTATGCCACTGCTCAACCAAGGCTATCATCATACCTAAGTGCGTCCGAACAGGAGGGATGCATGCAATAAACCATAGGCCAAGAATACCAAGTTGCTCTTGAAGGTACACATGCATACCCTAAAATTTGTGGAGCACCGACGATCTGTGCTCCCTCGAGTGAAGTATATCGAGCTCCTCCTGCACAAGGGAGGCCATCACGTAAAGTATCGTAAAGATATCTACCTCTCACATCAGATTTTTTCATTTGAAACAACAAATGCGGAGCTATTTGCAAATGCGGTGCAGTTTGTAAAGTTCTAAACTACATCGCGCGGTAGACTTTGACAAATCCTAAATCCCTAATTGTGTCGTGTGGCACCATTTACGCATGCGGCCAAGTTTAACCAAATGAACCCTAATCTCCTAACTACGCCGTGTGGAGCTATTCTTATATGCGACACAGTTTAGGACCACACGACACCAACTCAGCATTTTCAGTGGCGCTATATAGCACCGCTCAGCTTAAAGATAGTTTTGACCTTATTTAATGCACGTAAAATGAAAAATTAAAAGTTGGGATGGGGGTACATACCACAGTTCTTGCGCCGACTGGCCATTGGTGCACTCGTACTCTCTCTGACACGTTCCTTAGAAGGCGTCATTGCGCCATCTCGATCAGGGCTCAGAGGTCAAAGTGCAGAAAATTCTAAAGGCTAAGTATGTAAATATATTGAAAGTGACCCCTCAAGGTCTATTTAAGCTTGCAAATTAGGGTTTTTTGACCTAATTTGGCCATCCAACTAGGGTTTTGGTCCCTCGATCCCATTTTTGTCCAATTGAGGGCCATATTGCATCTTTTTTTTGGCATTTTAACGCGTTTCTTGGCATCCTGGGGCATTTTTCGACTTGCTGGGCACCTTGTCCTCTCTTTTCGCAAGATCATCCAAAAAATTGAAAATTTCATCCGATCTCTCAATGGGGCAATATACCAGCATAATCCTTTCACAGAGGCAGCAGTGGAGCATTCAAAAAAATCAAGAAATTTTGAACTTTGATCACAACAGTTTATTCTTTGAACCAATGCAACAAGTACATTGCTTCAAAGAGGGGCAAAATATAGACATGGAAAATTGTCCAACGCACTTGATCCTGATTAATAACATCATTTCTTCTTGAGTCATACTCTCAGCTTATTATCAGTTTTTCATCTCTTTATTAATTAAATCATTATTTATTTAATTAGGTCTTTCTCCCTTGTTGATTAAATTAATCAATTTAATTTAATTAACCCTAAATCCCTCTTTAATTAAATAATTCATCTTATTTGATTAAATCCCTAAAGTTTTCTCATTAAATTTAATAAATTAAACCTTATTTAATTTAATCTAACATCATCCCCCTTTAGTTAAATAAATCAAAATCTTTATTTAATTAAAGTCTAAATTGCTTTCCTCTCAATTCTGATTTAAATAAATCCTAAAATCTAAGTCAAAATTGTCAAATCACCTAATCTCTCATTAAATTGATCAAATCTTGATTAATTTAATCTCAATCATTAAAATCCTCTAGAGAATGCAACTTGCACAATAAATCGATTACTTTAATTTATTTAATTACCTATTTTATCTCAACATGGAATAAAGGAGGAATATTCCCTCAAATTTTAATTCAAAATCCAAGTGTATTTGTCCTTCCAACAAAGCATTCACTCTTCTTACATGTCCTTGTGCATTGAGCCAAGTGACATTTATTTCATTCCTTTTTCCCTTTCACATGTCATTTCCCCAAATTCAAATTCCACCTAATGACATTTATTGGCACTTTGGCCAAAATGTGCACAACCTTCAACCATTCACATCTTGACAATTGACACTTGGCCATTGGATGTTGAATGATCCCACATTGCTCAATTCCACTCTCTCTTCTATTTTGGAAATCTATAAATGAGAGACTCTTCCTCTCATTCTATCATCCATAATTTGAGTAAACTTACTATACTCAACTTCATCCTCATCCACCAATTTAGAAAAGTTACTCTCTTCACATTGAGAGCTAATTTTGTCCATTTCACATCAAGTTTTCATCACTTTCATAATTTCATAGCTAGGTTATGTCAAAATCTCATCAAGGAGATTCAATCATCCATAAATTATCAACATTACAACAAAGGAGTTGGGAAAGGGCCAATTTTGACATACCAATTGGCACCAATTCCCCCATGGGATCAAGAGTTTGCATGCTTAATTAGGATTGCTTTAGCTTTTCATGTTTTGTTCTTGTTTTTCTTATTTTGAGCATTGTAAATGGATTTCATGGGGAATCTTTGTTTTATCTTGCATATGAACTAACTAATGTGTTTGTTTGTTGTGTTTGTTCAGGAATAGGATTGGGGTTCACAAAAACCAATGATTTAATTGACTTTTAAATCAAAACACCAAATGATAGTTCATAGAACAAATTTGACTTGTGCATGAACAGTATTGTGTTTCAATGAACCAAGAATTAAACATATAAAATTAACAGAGGTTGAACTTAACACTTTCACATGTATCAGAGCTCACATTAAATCATAAATTTTCATGCATGAAATTTGACATAAACATTGGCAGATATGAAAGACTGATAAATAACAACCATTCAAAGAATTTGATGACACATTAAAATTAGATAGATAAGAAAAACCACACACATAAAATCACTGCATAACATAATATATGTCCTGAGTGGAAAACTCTCTTGGGGAATAAAAAACTCTCGAAAAGTATTTCTCTTTATTCACTTAGAGCACCAACTCTACAAATTTCAAGAGCACCAATTCCAAAAAATTTAGGAGCACCAACTCCATAAGTTCTAGAAGCACCACTTCATAAGATACAGGAGCACCAACTCCTTTACAAAGCATAACAACAATAGTATTCTTTAGAACCCTAGAAGTGCAATTTGCAGTCCTAGATTCTCAATAAAAGATCATATATATTTTCAATAGCACATTGAAGAATGTTGTATGAGAATGAAAAAATCTCCTTAAATATAATAATCTGAGAATCACTATTATAAATATTTTCAATGTAATACAACTTCTATACAAAAGTCCGAAGTCTCATATTCTTCTTCCAGATCACACAGAAAAATGTTTGAGAGATATCTTTCAAATCCTTTGTGTGATATAGTCTATATATGCAGTTTTAATAACTATAAACCAACTCATGTTAAGATATTTAAAAAAAACTCTTTTAACAAGTTTAAGCAAATACATCAATCCCATAACAAAAGAGAGTATATTCTGTTGCAACTCGAGAAAAGATACCCAAAAACCCTAATGGGTTTTTAAAACCATAATCAACAAGAGTTAACAATTGCTGATGAAAAAGGTAAGGGGATTGCTATTGAGATTGAGAAGGTTTTCTCCTTTCATGAGGAGGATGTTGAGGGTAGAGAGGTTTTTTATATTGGGAAAAATAATATTGTGGATGTCTTGGGAGCTGCTAGGGAGGGCTCTATTCTTTTTTATAAGATTTTTAAATGGTATTTCCATGAGATGAATATGAATAATGTGAAAGTGAGGGGTATTGCTAGTGAAAAGGAGGATTCCTCAATTCAGGATCAAATCGATGATTTGATGAACTCCCTGAAGATTGTGTCAGAGGAAATTCTTCTGATGAAGTAGAATATTGAAGGAAGGATGCTTAATATGGAGAATCTCATGGAAAGGATTATTGTTAGTATGGAGAAAGGTAATTAGGGGAACAAAGATGTTGTTGAATCTGCTAGTATGACATCCCCTGTGGATAATGTTACTAAGGGTAAATATGCTGCTGATGTTGTTGTTGATGGTAAGCTGATGGAAGGTGAGAAGCCTGCTGACAAGGGTGCGAGCTATGTTTTGATTGGGGAGGTAAAATCGGGTGGTCTTGGGGTTCGAACCTGCAATAAGAGTAAGGTTTAGGGTGGTGCTACTAGTAATGAGATGCTTGCTTCCGATGATATGGGTGGTAAGAATGCGGCCTATGATGCTGAAGTTGTAGATATCCTTAAAAATATATAATGTTGCTGGGTGGTTGTCATCTTTTTCGCTGACTGTTTATTGTGGTTTTGCTGTGGGTGGGCTATCGTGCTGATGATGTCTTTTTTTCTTTTATTAACATATGCTTTTTGATGTAAAGGGTTCCAGGCCCCTTCAAAAGCCTTCTTTTTCCTTTAATCAAAACAAAACATATTCTAAAACAGATATTTTATTCAAATCCATACAGATTTTGTATTAGCTTATCATGGAGGAAGAAAAATGAATAAAACCATACAGAGCTATCGAGAAGTTCCATAACTACCCAGCTGAAAGACGAAATCGAATCTTCTCTGTCTAACTTCCACAATCGAGCTTTTCATTAGCTCATAGTCAACACTCAATCATTTAACCAAAGTGCCAATATATCAGACCATCCTCACTACTAGCTTACATAATATCACTATCATATATTCTCTTAGTGTGTCGACTGAGAAAGAAATCAAGATCTGCAAATAAAAATATTTGTGCCGGCTAGGGTTCCAAACCTTACTCAAAGCACAATGGAAATATTTTTCCAAATAACACTTCTAGTCTTTTCAAAGACTTTTCAAATAATAATAATAATTTGAGATCCGAATACATCTCAACCACTACTGCCAAGAAAACAAAGAACAATTCTTCCAAAAGTGCTGAAAACTAAAATACAAATAATCATAGCAGCACCAAAGTCAAAAATATGTCAACCATTGCAATGATAAAGAGTCAAATATCACATGTTTACTGTGATTAAACTTATCATCGAAAAAATGCCAATTAAATAAGTCAATAACGATGCTGCCCCATACCTTTATCACTTTACAAAGTGATTGCTATCAATTCCAAAGTATTATAAAATATAAACCATATAAGATGTCGACAACCTTAGTAAAGCCTTGAAACTATGTATTGACAATGCCACAATGAAATGTGAGTAACAATCATTTCCCGACCCAAATAAATATTGAAAAGGTAGTGTGAATAACCACTTAGTGCCTAATCATTTCTTTACAATGAGATTGCTACTACCAAAACAAATATCATTGCCCAATTTAAATATGTATTAACAATGCCATAAAGACATGTGAACATCAACTTCTTTAAGACAATATCTTTGCATTTGAATGTAGAAGGAGGATTTAGGAACCTTTTAGAAATAAATGAATACACTAATCAATCTGAAATTCTTCAAGTACATTCAATGTAATGTTAAGATGTCAAGATGCCGATGTAACAAAAATGAACCAAAAGTCATCTCAAGGAGCTAGATGGAAACATCATTATACAAATCAAGTATAAATATCATGACTACCTTAACACAATACAATAGTGCAATAGAATGAGATTAATGATGCACTAATATATCATTCAAAGAAAAAACCTGATAATAATCAACTGAGTATACCTGACTTGTAACCTTGAACAATCAATCTGAACAACACCTTGTCAAAATGATAACCATTGTCAGCATCATCATTGCATATCGAGAATGTAACTGCATATACTATCACCAACCAAGCTGAGATTACTCAAAAAGATCATATCATGTATCATTAAACATGCTGAGAATTGAGAAACCAAAGAACCAGTTTGAACCAGAGAACCATTTTTGTCATCAAGGACAAACCAAAAATGATAAAATACTAAAAGAAAATAAACTCCCTTTTCGTTGATGGAAAAATACAAATCATCTCTCCCCCTATTTGCCTCAATGAAAAAGACTGAAAGAAGAGAATGTGAGATTACATGAAGATAAACAATAGAGTAGCCAACCAACTATCCAACACAATAACCAGTTGCAAGTAGAGCAATAGAGCAGCAAACTAAACATTGAAGAGAGCTGTGAATAAAAAGATATAGAAAAAAGCTCCCCTTGAACCCAATATGACCACTATTAGCACAAAAACACCTTTTGTCATTCCATGATCAAATGAGCTATACCAAGAACCAAGATATTGCGAGACCAAGAAGAATACAATCTGATCATTACACTTGTTGTCCCAATTAATCCTTGTACCCAATAAACCATGGTTATCCCTGTACCTTCCAACATAAAACTCATTGTATCTACTGTCACATTGTAACTATCTAACATAATGCCTCCTTAGGAAGTGTTCATTACATTTATAGGTAATGTTAGACTTCAGAAAACACTACACACAATAATTTCAACTTAAAATTCATTGTGGACTATCACCACTTATTTAAAAAAAACTTATACTATCATAGGGATTTTATCCGATTTGAAGATCACTTGAATCAAGCAAGAATAACACTGCCTCTCACTATCACCTATACCTGATTGATAAAATGAGATGAATTCACATGGTCTTGGTCACTGATAAATGCACTGTAAATGTACTATGATAAAAGGACTGAAGTGATTCACTAATAACCTAAAATCTCATGTACTTCTCTATATCATTCTATTATCTATATGCTATGTCATTTCAAAAAATTAAGAAACTGCCATTTAACATTCCAAACAAAAGTGACTGTCCCAAAAAGTATATGTCTACCATTGTTAAAACATGAAGCAAATAGACATTGTCAAAGAATGTAGAGATTGCCTCCACTATAAGCGACAGGTTTATGATTTCATAGTAGTCAAGCATTCATCACTATAGCATTGAAAATTGTGACATTATGCTCTGAATAAAGCTCAAATAATAGCACATTACTAGAAAAAATAATGCATACATGCTCCTTTCAACAGTGAAAAACTAATACCAACACCACATACCTTTACTTATGAAGATAAGTCACCATTCATGAAGAGTCCATAGTCCAAATTTGAATGATTCTGTTGGTGACAAGGTTTCTAAGTAATGATAAGTTGGTGTCAAGAAACTTGGCAAAGAAGGATAGAAGACAATATCATCAAGAATAACCATCACAATGATTATTAAATATTCCATAGTAAGCACCACTATCAACTAACAAAGTATAGAAATATAACAATCATTGAATACAACTGTACTTTATTGGCACTTTTAGAACCAATATAAACTCACCAATGTCATGCAAAATTTTTCCTTAAAGCAAAGATCCATTCACTACCTTCCAAACTAGATGTTTACCTTTGTCAACAATGCCAAAAGGTTAAAGCATTTAGATCACAATGTAAAACTAATCCATTATCATTGAGTAACTATAAACCATACACTAGACAAGTTACCCTATGAATGGATACCAATCCAGATCTAAATTTACTTGTTCATATACCCGAATCCATTATCATTCACACCACTTAAACATATATATGCGCATCAAATATGCAAGTATATACCAAGGTCAGGAGTGTATCACAAATGCCAATATAAAAATCAATATATGAATAACCAATCAATCATTCCAACCAAATACGTAAATTCTAATATCAATGATTGCCAAAGTCAGGACCAAAAATCCTAACAAGTAGTCATGTCATACTACCATATGATGGTCTAAGATTGATAAAAAGATTGTGATCATGTAGACATAATGAAAATCCTTATCCAAGAACCTTTGCATCAATACCATGATGATATGAATGAGAAAGTATCAATTCCTATCATTTTTTAAAACTTTGACAAGCATCAAGTAACAAACCAACACTTTGCAATGGACACCATAAGACCATGAACTTTGACATCAACATAACTGCTACTGCACCAAGATCCAAGTAGCCAAATTAATACTCACTGCCTCTATAGGATATGCAGATGTTGACTGCCCTGTACTCCTAATTTCACATCATAATTTGCTTAAGGTAAAATCTAGAACATATAGACCATATACCTAATTCACAAAGCAACTACATTGTGTGTGCAACTGTCAAGCAAAAATTAGAAATTCACAAAAACATATCCACTGTCTCAGAAAATAAGAAATTCAAGATATTCAATGTGTAAGCAGTAATAGCATGTGTATAACAACATGTAACAATAGATCATAGAACAACAACCATGATGATTAACATTATAGCCAAAGCTGCCAAAACCTAAAATCACCACTTATTCTTGAGATCAAGTACTCAATGTAAACAAGCTTGTTGTTTATTGCCTCTATATTTGACAACATATGTACACCTCCAATATGCATAATGAACACAATGAGACTTGTATGCAGGATATCATAATCAATTCAATCAGAATAAAGTAGAATGAAAAATTGACATCTAGAAATCTTTTCTTTACTTCTTATAACACCAATAGTAGATGCATGTTGTCATACCTCAGTATTGACTTCATAGGGGTAAAAGATGCTACCATAATAGACTCCCTCTAAGTATTTTCTTCTTCTCAGAACCTGGATGGCATCACATGTGCAAGGAGTGTATAGGGAGTTTTCACAAATTCATCTTTATTGCTCTTCTTGTCATCTTGTTTACTCTTTCATCTCCACACCAATGCCAATTTTTTCATTTATTTGTTTAAAGAGCTTATCTTTCTATTAAATCTGCACTGTTGTAATTTATGCCGAACATTATTACATTTGTAAAAAATGATCTTATGATTGATCTAAGGAACAAAATACATCCTATAGACATTTCCAACTTTCTTCCCTACATAATTATCACTTGTATTCATTCTACAATCTCTTCTTAAATGACCAAAATTGTTACAATTGTAACACACCACATTCTCATTTCTAGAGACATTAGAATGATTCTTATTTTTCCATCTGATGCAATCAATTTCCTTATGACCAAAGTCATTACAAACATAACAATATCCTCAAAAATGATGATTGTACCTAAATGACTGATCATGCCTAGGATGCAAAGATCTGAAATTTTTTCTCCTTTCTCTGTGAATTCCTTTAAATATTCTTCTAGCAGCAGTGTTATCCTTTGATTTCATTTTCTCTTCACTCTTTGGTGCAGCAATATGGTGACCAAGATCAACCTTCATTCTTGGTGTTTTCTTGATTGTAAACCTCTTTCCATCTGTAGTAGAAAACACTATCTCATGTTTAGATTCTTTGGTAGAGCTTTGTCCAACCTCATATCCCAATCCTATAGGATCCTTAGAATGATTTTTCTTGTCCAACATCTCATTCAATAGATTAGTACTACAATTAAATTTATGATTTTTACCTGATTGACTTGTGACGCTTTCAAGCTCTTTCCTTAATGCAACTAATTATCCTTCAAGTTTTAGACATTCAATTCTTTTAACCTCCAAATCAGACCTTACAACATATGCTATCCTCTTACATTCTTCAATTTTAATTTCCTGACTTATAATCATGTCATCTTTAAGAGTTAGTTCTTTCAACAAGGAACCATTATATGAACTTTTCTTCAATAAAGCAACCTAATTTTCTAGTTTATTACACAATTCATCATTTTCTTTTAACTTGAACTCCAATCCCTCTTCAGTACTTTTTCTATCAACCATTTGAGCTTCCAAAAATTCAATAATCTTTTTATCATCATTATGGTTTTCTATTACAACTTTATTGACATCAACACTTTCTTGTAAGTGTACCTTGAGATCTTGATTTTCTTTTCTAAGCCTCTTAATCTCATCTAGAGCAGAAATAAGTTTTTCCTCAAAATGAATTACTCACTCAGAGTCACTAACACACTCTTCTATATCTAATCCATTCATATTTACTATGAATTCATCAAGTTCTATATTAGACATATTTTCTTCTGCAACATTTTCCTTATTAACACTTATAGAGTCAACTGGAAAAGAATTTTATTGAGACAATACTTCACTAGACTTGACACTAGTGTTTTTCTTTTGAATTCTATTTATTTTCCACGTACCCATAGTACTCCACTTACTAGGAATCCCTTAAGTTGATTAGGCTTATGCAAGGGTCTAGCTCTTTACATCAACATCAATCAAAATTTGATATGTTTCCATAATACACATAGTTTGTACCATCAAACATAAGTACCTTCTTGAGATTGTGACATATTTGATAGACTTCCAAAACCAGAATCAATCCTAGGTGGATTAGACCTATATGAGGACCCTATTCTCTGATACAACTTTTTGGAAGAATGAAATCACTAAGAGGGGGGGTGAATCAATGATTTATAAAACTCATAATTTTTATACAAAACCAATGATTTAATTGACTTTTAAATCAAAACACCAAATGACAGTTCATAGAAAAAATTTGACTTGTGCATAACAATATTGTGTTTGCATGAACCAAGAATTAAACATATAACATTAACAAAGGTTGAACTTAACACTTTCATATGTATCAGAGCTCTCTTTAAATCAGAACCTTTTATGCATAAAATTTGACATAAGCATTGGCATATATGAAAGACTGATAATTAACAACCATTCAATGCATTTGATGACACATTAAAATCAGAAAGATAAGAAAAAACACACACATAAAACCATCACATCTAACATAGTATATGTCCTGAGAGGAAAAACACTCGAAAAGTCTTTCTCTTTATTCACTTAGAGCACCACATCTACAAAGATCAAGAGCACCAACTCCACAAAGTTCAGGAGCACCAACTCCACAAAGTTTAGGAGCACCAAATCCATAAGTTATAGAGGCACCCACTTCAGAAGATATAAGAGCACCAACTGCTTTACAAAGGATAATAACAACAGTATTCTATCAGAACCCTAGAAGTGCAATTTACAATCCTAGAATCTCAATAGAAGATCATATATATTTTCAATAAGCACATTGAAGAATGTTGTATGAGAATGACAACATCTTCCTTAAATATATTAATCTAAGAATCACTGCTATACAAATTTTCAATGTAATACAACTTCTATACAAAAGTCTGAAGTCTCATATTCTTCTTCTAGATCACATGGAAAAATGTCCGAGAGATATCTTTTAAAGCCATTGTGTGAAATAGTCTCTATATGTAGTTTCAATAACTGTAAAAAAACTCAAGTTAAGACCTTTTAACAAACTCTTTTATCAAGTTTAAGCAAATGCATCAATACCATAACAAAAGAGAGTATATTCTGTTGCAACCCGAGAAAAGATACCCAAAAAACCTAATGAGTTTTTAAACCATAATCAATAAGAGTTAACAAAACATATTCGAGAACAAAGATTTTACTCAAAAGCACACAAATTTTGCATTACCTTATCATGGTGGAAGAAAAATTAATAAAAACCATAAAGACTTGTCGAGAAGTTCCATAACTACCCAACTGGAAGATGACATCAAATCTTCTCTATCTAACTTCCACAATCGAGCTTTTCATTAGCTCACTATCAACACTCAATCATTTAACCAAAGTGCCAATATACCAGACCATCCCCACTACTAGCTTACACAATATCACTATCATATATTCTCTTAGTGTGTCAACTGAGAAAGAAATCAATATCTACAGATAAAAATATCCATGGCAGCTAGGGTTCGAAACCCTACAAAAAGAACAATGAAAATATTTCACCAAATAGCACTTCTAGTCTTTTCAAATAATATAATCATTTGAGATTCGAATACGTCTCAACCACTATTGCCAAGATAAAAAATAATAATTTTGTCAAAAGTGCGGACAGCTAAAATACCAATAATCATAGCAGTACTGTTGTGCAGTTTTTGCACACATGTCCCACTGAAAGCTAGGACCCTCATTTTCTTCGCTTTTTGGCATATTGGCCTTTCTATTTTCAAATTTTTCTTGCTTGGGAATGTGCTTTTATGTTCATCTTGCTGGTCGGAATGGCCCATTTATGATTTATATTGTCAACCTTATGTTCTGGGTGCAGTTTGGGTTTTTTGCTGAGTCCCAGAAAATCCGCTCTGTCCGAAATTTCTCGGTTTCCCTTTGGCATTTGAAATGGATGCCTTTGTGTTTGAGTCCGGGGAAGTCCGTCATGTCTGGGTTTTTCTGAAGTTTGTGGCTTTGTCGGATTTCTGGGTTTTGGTCTTGGCCGTCTTTTCGATCGCATTAATGGCGATTGCACAACCTTTTGGGAGCAATGATATATTGAATTTTGTGATGTGATTTACCATTTGAGTTTGGTTAATTGCTTGTCATTTGAGCTTGGAGTGTTGGAGCTTGAGGAGTGTCGCTAGATTTTGCATTTGAGGAGATTTTGAGTCTTGCATTCGGATTTCTGGGGGCATTGCTTGTATTCTACTCGTGCTTGGAGGTTGTTTGCTGGCATCCTAGGTTTCAATTTCTCCTACTCTCATGGTATGTGGATATGCCCTCTTCCTCTTCTGGTTTTGGTGCTTTGCTGTGCGCTTTCATGTTATTCGTTGCTTCATATTTTGCTTGTGTGTGCATGCCATGTCTGGACGTTTGGGGTTTCCATTGTTTTTCCAGTCCATCCGGTTGATTATACTAAATATTTGTTTTGGATGGTCTTTTGTTGCTATTTTTGGGGCTTTCTTGCCTTTTCCACAGAAGTTCCTATCCTTTTTGCAAGCAAGTTGTGCTTGGGCTTCTTCGTGCTTTCATGGCTGAAGTTCTCAAGGTTCTTGACCTAGGGCATAGCCAATCCCTTTCAAATTGCTGAGAGGGGAAGTTTAAATTCTTGCTTGATCCATTTGGGATGTCGGTTAGATTATTTTCGGGTTGCAGACTCATGGTCCATGATCATTTTAGTCTATTTGGGTGAAGATGAGGAAGGCACAGGCATTCAGGTTTTATTTGCTTCCTGGAATTCCGCCCCTACTGGATTTCCTCAGGTCTCCCTATCTTTCCTTTATTCTTCCTATTTTTCTATTAAACCAGACTTTTGTTTTCCTTGCGGAATTCCATTTCCTCTAGATTTTCCCAGTGTCCATGGCTGGGTATTTTTTTCGAATTCGTGCTTCCATGGTAAACTTGTCTTACTTCCGCTGAAATCCGCCCCATTGGGATTTTCCTAGATGTTCTTGGCCTCCTTCATTTTTCTGGATTATTGAAACCGTTGCTATTTTCGGGGATTTCCGTCTCTAGCGGATTCTTCCGAAGTTTTGTGGGAATGAAGAATATGATGATTACATGAGGAATTTACTTATTGATGATGCATTTAGATGATCAAATGAACTTATGCTAAGTGGTTTAAAGTTATTTCTTGATTATGCTGATTGATTGATTGATATTGTGGGGTTTGTATGTTTGTCTCGTTGGATTCTGCTTGGTCTGGATTTCCCTGGAATTCCTCTCCAGTCTGAATTTCACCAAGGAGGCTAAACCCCGAACTTTAAAATAATCGATGTTGGGATTTGTATTGGATCTCATTGTGGTCGTTTTGCTTGTTTGCAGGCAGGATCGAGACAAGATGTTGTTGGGCATGGCAAGGGAAAGGCAATAGATCCAAGTGCTGAGAAATCTACTATCTCTGATGCAGAAAAGGTGAAATGGACATAAAGAGTAGGATTCCTGAGTGAAAATTGACTTTCATCTGGTTAGGGATCACTGATACCAATGTGGGTATGTGGGATTATGAGGAGTTCAAGGCTGAGATGACAACACCACATCTCCCTTTGCTAGCTAGAAGAACTATGGAGTCCAGATTGGCACATGTAGCAGGTTTCCCCTAAATTGTGCAGTGCTATGAGTTGGTGCTTGAGTGTTCTGAAAACTATGACAAAGGAACACAAAGGATTATTGGTCCCCAGGGAACGATTGTGGTAAGCTTTGATCCTATGTCCATTGCTAGGAGTTTTGATATACCTGTAGGTCACATGTGGTGGCCTTTGATATGGACACAAAAAATAAATACTATGAGGAAAATGTAGTTAAGTCCCAGTAGGTGATCAATTCTTGGTTGGAGAAGCTCAAGTCTCATTTCTCCAAATTGCCAAAGCATCTATTCAGGCTCAAATTCAAAAGGGAATACTACAATGTCATCACTCTCCTCAGCTGGTTGGTAGGGTTGAAGAGTGTAAGGGTGTTTGAGAGCTGGATGTTCAATGTCATTGCTCGGGTGGAGCAAGGTATAGATTACCACTGGGAAGGTGCCATAAGTGCAGTAATCCATGAGCATATGTGTAATATCTTGCAAACCAATACTTTCACCATGACCTCCTACCTGGTGTATGCATTGGCAAGATTTCACCCATATAAGGGGTTAAGCACTAGGGGTACATTTGGATAGGATGCAATATATGAGGTGTATCCACAACTACACTTGGTAGGAGGAAGCTATAGAAGAGGAAATGATGCTTTTACAATGTATATTACCAAGTTGCTACAGGGTGTAGAGCATGTGAGAATTTCTGATAGGGCCAAGGAATTGATAATGAGGTATGGGGCATGGTTCATTCAGTTCCCCACCTTCTCATACATTAGGATTGATGGCTGTCAAAGGGCTCCCTATAGGCTCCCAAGGTACCCAACTAATCACATCATACTATTGGAGGTCACTAGGCAGATTTGTGACTTTGATGTGATTGTGAAGGGGGATAAGCATAAAATAGGGTTTGGGAATGATTTCCCTTTGAAGATTGGAATAAATGAGGTCTACCCTTCCATCCAATCTGCTCATGCTTCTGAAGAGGAAATGAGTACTTTTGGCCTCTCTTTTCGTTCTAAGAGAGCAAGGTTTGATATTACTGGTGAAGCACAAAAAGAAGGCCAGTAGGGAATATATCCACAAAGATAACATTGAGGATTATTGGGCTAACATTGGTGATGAATTTGATGTAAGGAAGAAAAAATTATCCAAGCTGCCGGTTGACTTAGTAAAGTTGTACAAAATAAAGGCCATTCCTAACGAGGTGGAAGAAGATGGAAACCTGATTCAGGGTCATATCTTCGAGGCTGTGAAAGACAAACCAGCAGGAGAGATTGACTGGTTGGAAGAAGAGAAGACAGAGTTGGAGAAAATTATGACTCCGATGATAAAGTATACCAAAATGTGGCTGAAGCATAAGATATTAGAGCTAGAGAGTGAAGGTGTTCAATGCACCTACGATTTGATGGGAGACTTGGAGACTCATTCTGCTTCAGAGGAATCACACGAACAAGACCCTAAGGGTAAGGATAAGGTGGATTCTCCCTTCAAGATTAAAGTTAGAGAAGTTCAAACTGAAGGTGTGGCGGACGTGAGCAAGCAGAGAAAACCTATTGCTAACAAGAGGAGGCATGTTTCGAGGAGAGAAGCCGAAAAGGATAAAGAAGAAAAGGAAGAGGTGGATGTTACTACTCCCTTGACAAAGAGAAGAAAAATTGTGAGGTTGCCACAAAAATTGGAGGCTCCTAAGACTAATAAGGAAGTTAGGCCACTTGTGGTAGAGATAGAAAGTTTAGGGGAAAAAACACAGGTATATATGAGGAGTTCAAAGAATCCTTCCCAAAAGGATGCTACAACAAAGGAGGATGTTCCTATGACTGCTCCTATCATTGAGAAAGAGAACATTCCCTTTCCTCAAGATGCTGACAATGTGCAAGAATATCCAAGGAAGGATGAAGACCCTAAAGACTTGGGTAGAGAATAATTTCAGGAAAGAGACCTCTAGAATGGCGAGGAGGAAATAGACAAGGTAATTCGGTCTCCCTTGCTGGCCTATGTGGATTCACCTAGAGAAGAACAATTGAATAAATCCCCTCAACATGAGGAGATACCAGCTAGGGTTCCTTCACTGAAACAGGTTGTGGATGAGTAGTCTTTAAACAAAGAGGATCCAATCAAGGGGATCCCCAATGTGACTATTATTGAGAAGGATGCACCAAGTGTCCAACATGAGCAGGATGAACAAGATAAGGTGTCAACCAAATCCACTATTCGAGGTTGGCTGGATAGAGAGTTAAAGAGAAAATTGGTGATAGTGGAAGATGCTCCTCCCAATTGGGATGACTTAATGGCCAATATTGAAAAGGGGAAAACCAAGAAGAAGGCTAGGGTTGTGTCCAGGATTGAGAGGGATGGATCAGGCAACAGGGTGGCTCACATTGCTACCCCTACTCCAGAAAAAGATAGAGATAATATGACTGCAAAGGATTATCATATGCAAACCATCGACTCAGGGCATGCTTCTATGGAGCAGGACATTGAGGAGTATGAAGGCTCCAGTGCTGCAATTGTGGGCAGATTGAAGAAAGAGGTACAAACCAGGCATGGGTTGGAAAGAGAGAATGAGAAATTGAAGAAGTACTTGCAGGAGTTGATAAAACTCTTGTAGTCTATTGGTTCCTCCTCCTCTGCTATAGGTTTCTTGCCCCAGGAGACAATCACCGAATTGGAAAGAATGAAAGGCACTACACATGCAACGATTGGTGTGTTGCAGGGAGTCCAGACCAAGGGAGATGGTGCCATCAAGGATATCTTGTCCATGAGGTTAGTGGACTGGCTGAAGACTGTGCTGGCTCAGGAAAAGGAAGGCATTGATCTCCTGTTGCAGAAAGTAAAAACAATCATGGAGTTTACTGAGGATAATCTAGTAAAGAGTGGGATTCTTCCTTTTCCAAGGGTTTCTGAACCTTGGGAATGGTTCGAGATCTTGCATATGAGGCAAAGGGCCTTGAAGAAGATTCACAAACAAGGAAGGTAGATTGAGGACACTTTGACTGCCATTCATGAGAAGTGTATCTCCTTCTTTGGAATTATGATAGGGAGGAAGAAGTTAGCTCCAAAGCATTTTAATTTGGAACAACTTAGGAAATGGTGGAGAGATATCTATTCTCCTATTAGTGATGGTCCAGTCACTGAACATCAGCTAGATGATGCTGCAACATACATTGCAGTTATTGACAGATATTTGACAAATAGGGCTAATTGGGATGGCACAGTAAGGCAAGCAAGGGATGACATTAAGTCTCTTGAGAGAAGAGTTAGGATTTTTCCTGTGCCACCTATTGTTGAGTTGGATAGAGTGTTGTTGGTAGTGCATGCTGAAGAGGATCAAGCTAGGGACAAGGATGGGAAGTAATTATATGGGGTTACATCAAAGTTTGTGCTTCCCATTACTTACATGCATTGGGCTGAGTTTTTGAGACCATAGGCCAACTTGGATGAAATTGGTGCAAATTGCACATTTCATTTTGTGTTCGAATATCTTTTGAGGCCGACCTCTTGTATGGCATTTTTATTGTAATATCTTAATTGGGCCAACCTATCTTGGGGGGATTCTCTATAAAATGGGCATGTTGCCTCATTTTGTGAGGAGAAAAAAATATAGTTAGAGAGACAAGTGATACAAGAATAGGCCTAGAATATAGATTTGAGCGAATTAGGGTTTACTTTCAAGCAAGTATTGTAATAGAAGGCTAGAATTGTTGCCATTTTGGGTGATCTAATATAAGAAAGGATATTATGATTTGATATCTCTCTTGTGTTAAGTTTATCTGGCATGGTTCTTGTTGTTTTATCTTTAAAATTGCTTAAGTTCTTTGTTAGATAGTTTGGTGATGTTTAGGGTTCCAGGTTTGGAATGTTTGCAATGATCTCTAGTCCATACTTTTTGCATTTAGCCGACTGTTAACTGCTTTGCAAACTTATCCTGGACTTAAAATTGTGCTTAATTCAATTATGAATGTTTATTCATTTCAGTTGCAACAAGATTGTCTTGAATGAATGTTTATGACTTGAAAATCTTTAAATACCTCAGAAGATTGCACTATTCCTGTGAGATTGTAGATTTATCTGGGTCAAACAAAAAGTAGTTTATGAGAGATTGGTCCATTTTGAGCATATTATCTTTGGCATTGTCAGTCTTAGGGTTAGAATTAGTCTTAGAATTATCTTTGAAACCTTTATATTTTGTTATTTATTTTATTATTTGAGTTCAATTGAGGGGTTCAAGCATCAATTCATTGTTTAGATCTGATAGTCCAGTATTTTCTTGTAGTAAGGTCCCTTTGTGATTACCAACATTTTAACATTTATCACTGAGTTGTTTTGTTGCATTGTCAAGACCTGACATTAAAGACCTTGGGGTTATCTCTTTCCCATAGAGATTTACCTTTCAAGAGAGATAGGATATCATATTCTTTCTGAGTTGTTGTCATGCAAAAAACACCATCAACAAGTACTTCAAGTACATTCAATGTAATGTTAAGATGTCAAGATGCCGATGTAACCAAAATGAACCAAAAGTCATCTCAAGGAGCTAGATGGAAATATTATTATACAAATCAAGTATAAATATCATGACAACCTTAACACAATATAGTAGTGCAATAGAAAGAGATTAATAATGAACTAATATATCATTCAAAGAAAAAACCTGATAATAATCAACTGAGTATACCTGACTTGTAATCTTGAAGAATCAATTTGAACAACACCTTGTCAAAATGATAACCATTGTCAGCATCATCATTACATATCAAGAATGTAACTGCATAGCATGTCACCAACCAAGCTGAGAGTACTCAAAAAGATCATATCAAGTATCATTAAACATGCTGAGAATTGAGAAACCAAAGAACCACTTTGAACCAAAGAACTAGTTTTGTCATCAAGGAAAAACCACAAATGATAAACAATTGAAATATAATAGATGGTATCACAACAGAGCGAGAGGAATTGTCAGTCTAAAAAATAGAAGAGGAAGAAGGAGGATCTTGAGACCGCTTCTCTTTGTTGTACCCTCAACACACACGCCTCGTTCAGAATGAGGACCCTCTCTTTCATTCACCTTGTTGGGTCATTTTTTCATCACCTCGTTTTGTGTGCCCACCATTTTGTGGTCCCAAATGGTCAGCGTGCCTCTGAAGTCTCATCTTAAGTTGACCATGTTTCATCGCTCAAAATTTTCTAAGTCCTGAATCCTCATGGAGTTCCTTTGGCAGTTTTCCTTTGGTAAGCAACCTTAGGGCCCTCCGGGTCCATCATGGTGGGTTTCCCTTGCCGAATTTTGGGGTTGCATTTGCTAGTTCAAAATTGCCATCATCCGCCAGAATTCTGCCCATCGTACCCTGAGACCCCCTTTGTCGGTGAGTTTCCACTTGACATTTAAAACGACCATCGACTCGAGTCCTTCCGGCCTCCGGTTTCAGACCCTGCATGACTGTTTTCAAAATTTGAAATCACCTACTTTTGGCTCGTCGTACATGCATTAATTGGGTGCAATAAATGTGCATAGGGGTATAAATATTTAGGTCGATCTATCATTTTCATGTGTAAGGATTAGCCAAAGTAGTTGTAGAGACCTAGAGTCTTCATCACTCGCCACCCTCGAGCTCGCTACCATCGTTCACCATTTCTTTACAGATTCAACAACTCCCTTCACTGGATTCTTGTGGTAAGTTCTTTGTATGCCCTTTTGCAGTGATTTTGGTGATTTTATGTTAAAATAATGGATAGAAAAGGATAAAAATTCATTCATTTGATAGAGGAAGGCTATTCCTAGAAAACCCATCAAATCACCAAGTAATTGAATCCAGAACTTCATCGCCCTGGCGTTGGTCTTTCTATAGAGTGTTAGTGCCCTCTGGGTCTAAGCCTCACCGTCATTGTCGATGAAACTTCAAAACAAAAATGATCCCAAAACAGTAGAATGCCTCCTTGGGTCCATGACCCTGGATCTCCCTTGACAGGCCATCATTGAATTTAAAAAAAAAATGAACTCCCTCTGTCCAAGTGTGATTGATGGGCCCACTCCCATGTGATTCCATCCCTAGGACATTGTCTATCTTTCACTGTTTCCAAACGATGTCTCAACCCCATCTTCCTGAGACTTAGGATCTACCTTTCCGTTCACCACTGGAGTTGTAAAATGAAACTGTCACATCCTTAGCGCTTTTCAGGTCCTGGCCTATAGAGTTCCATGCATAGACCTTTATTGCAACATTGTCATTTCTAATGACTATCAGATGACCACTTTCCGACCCTCGAATCTCGAACTTCTCAATGCCGCATGAAAAAAAATGATAAAAATTGAGTTCCTTTGCCTTCGCCGGGTCCCCTCCACCGAACTTCCATTGTCGGGACTCCATCCCATTCTGATTGTCGGAAAAGGAAAATTTAGCTCATCCTTCGGACCTCCGAGGCCCGGTACTCCAATCGCCAGTAGAACTCTTAGTGAATAAACATGGAAGCAAAGTCTAAGCCCGGGTCTGGTCCACCAGCTAGCCTCCACCGAACTTCTGTTCATGGCCCGCCATTTTAAATGACAATCCTCAAACAGCTTCCCAACCTTCTTGATTTGAACACCCAAACAATTAAGGAGTTATACCAACCGTCCTCCAGCATCGCGGGTCTCGGATCTCGAAACTCTTCCCCCGGAACTCCATTTCATCATATCCATTTCAACTAGAAAACCTCAAAAAAATTTCCCTCCTCATGACTCTGAGTGCCCCAATAATGATCCAAATGCTCCTAATATGAAAAGAAGCTTTGACCCAAATATTGAAATTGGATGCTCTTCCCCATGAGATTTTCAAATTGCCTGAATCTGAAGTCTGAGAAATCATATGGATTTTCCTACCCTATTCACCCTTTCAAAACAACATTCTCGCTAGGGAAATCTGACCTCTAGGGTCCACCATTCAAACTCCCTCAAGTTAACTACTAATGGAAATTTAGACTAAATATTATATTTTTGAATGATAAATTATCCAATCTAACTCCGTTTGCATGGATTTGGCTAACCTTTTGTGTTTTCATGCTTGATTATGCTCGCCTTTCCTCTATGTGTAGAATATATGGAATCAGGTGCAGGACCCTTGGGGGCAGTCACAGAGAAAGATAAAGGGAAGAAAACAAGCAAAGATCCTTGTGGAAAAGAAGATAGAGACCAAATGAAATACCAATTCCAAGGGGAACCATTGCAATCTAAAGTCACCACAGATTGGAAAGAGGTCCCCGTGACTAACATAGGACATGTGGACATCGACGAATTCACACAAAGGATCAGGATCAACCTTAAGGTAGAGAACAAAAGATTGAGGGATTTCCAAAGCTGCAAGTTTCCCTCCCTCTCTTGTCACCCCCAAACTAGTGATGGCTTGTAGGGAGACATACCAGCCAAAAACTAGAACAATAGTGGACAAGGATGGATACGTGTTGGCTGGCATGCCATCCAAAGGAATAACAAAGACCTTTCATATCCCTACCTTCAGGGAGATGGAATTTCCAACCATAAAGGAGTGCAAGGCAATGTGGGATGAAGACCCAAGTAAATGTAAGGCTTATAAATCAACATTGGCTCAAGGAGAAGAGGGGAAACACTGCAAAGTTTCCCCAAGAGCTCTTTAACAATGAATTCTATGAAGACTATCATGATCTAGTAACCTTGCTAAGTAGAGTGATGGGCCTCCCTACTGCAGCCTACTTTCAAGAATGGATGGTCTACTTTGTTGAACAGATTCTCCATGGAGAAGAGGATACCACATTTTACTGGGATGGAATAGTCAACGATTGCTTTCATGAGCAGTTCATGGCTGTCAAAAAGACCTCCAAGTTCTACATGAAATCTTACCTAGTGTACTCATTGGATGAATGGAGGCAATAACATGGTTTGTTTAGAGCTCAAGGTCTATGATAGGTACCCTTAGCTGCAATTCAGGAATTTTAAGGACTACTACAGGGTAAATGACACTTTTATAGGTTATATCATCGGGTTTCTTGAGGGTGACTCCAAGAGGAGAGTCTCCCATATTGCTCTAGATTTCCTCAAACAATATGCTTTCTTGTTTATTCAGTACCCAAAATTTACATACATCCATGCTCAAGGTTTCTCGGAAAGACCAAACAAGCTGCCCCAGTATCCCAATGATTGAATAATATTGTTGGAGCTTTCTCGACAGCTGTGAAATGTGCACACCCTCTTAAGTAGAAAAAATTTAGTGGGGAATTCTTATCCTCTTTCTTTTGGCTAGGGGATGTACGAACTCCATACCTCCCAATGTGCCCAAAAATTAGAAAAGGAATTAGCTGAGTATCATTTCAGAATCCACATGGCCTGACCACAAATGGATCCCTATGGCCACATCAAGGAGGTGCTTGGACAAGAATACACCCATCTTCATAGCATTGAATATTTTTGGGCCAATTGTAAGGATGACCATGAGGTTCAGATAAGGCATTATTTGTGGATGACATACTTTGTGAAAAGGGTGAACCTGTTCCTAGTGCTTGATTAGGTGGAAAAAGATAAGAGCACAGTGATAGACCCCCAGTATGATGTAGTTTCCAATCTTCCACTACCACTAGTTTATTGGGATGAGAAATAGGTCGATGACCTTGACATTCTGACCAAGCCTGTTGAGGCTTGTACGAAAGAATGGATTGATGGGAAAGTCATCTGATTGAAGCAAAAAGGGGTCATCCTAACTTATGAAGGGCTCAAAAGTGATCTAAGTGGAACAAATGGTGGGGTATCTGCTGCATCAATAGGAGAGACATCAAATTCCCCTCCACTCACTCTCTCAAGCAAAAGAAAAGAGACTGACGAGTAGTAGTCCAATCCAAAAGTGTATGCTAGAAAGGCCTCAGAAGGTGAGCCTTCCAAGAGACATAAGAAATTGGGTAGCGTTACTGAAATGCCTATGATACAAGAAAATCCACTCCATGAGGGAGAGGAAATGGAGGCTGATCAACCAAAGTATCCACCTATTGTATCCGTTGCTGCAACCACCGCTGCTATTGCTACCACCCCACTTATCCCACACACAATAGTTGCTACCTCTCCGCCCATGGTGGACATCTCCATCAACCTTGCCTCTACTTCTCTCACATCACAAGTCATATCAGTGGATTCCTCCTTGGCTACTAGCTCCCCACTTTCCTCATCATCCATGTCCCCATCATTTTCTCTTCCAACTACCACCACAACAACTACAATGCTTATTCTCACGCTCCTAGAGTCCTTCACCAAGTATATGCAGAACATGCCCTCTGAACTCTCGGGGATGTTTGTGAACCCCATTATACAGGATACCATTTCCCAAGAAATAAACATACTCCCAATTCCTCGACTGAGCCACACTCAATGGAGGGCACCATGCAAATTTTTGAGGAATTGGATAGACAACAAAGGGCGACAACCAAGAGGTTGGAGGATGAGGTGGATGACTATCATGAGCACCATCTATTTGAGAATCGAGTAATTGATGAGTTAATCTATGAATCCTCTGGTGATGATAGCAGGGATTTGGGTGCAAATTTTATTGAAGAAAATTCTGATCATGAGTTGGAAGACGATCTAGCCAAGCAGCTCAAGGAGATTGAAGAGAAGGAGGCTGAAAGACAACCTATCATTACAGAAAAGACTACCGACATAGAGATGGAGGACAATAAGTCCCCAATAGAGGAACATGACCACAACCCCAAACATAATGGGGAGATGCTCCCTCATGATGAACAAGAAGGTAAAGAAGAAGACAAGCCTGAAGAAGAGGCTGAAACTCACAAGAATCCAAAGACCGAGTAGTTTGAGGAGCATGGGCATGATGAAGAAAGGAACGACCTTACCACCAAATTCCCCATCAAACACACGGTGTTCATCCAGGACTCTGATGAGGAAAATGAAGATACAAGGATGGAGCAAGAGGATCTTAGTGATAAAGATATTGAAATCAAGAAATATGAAAAGGAAGGTGACCTAGAATCACCCAAAGAAAGGTCCTCAATGCTTGATTGGTTGGAAAGACAACTGGAGAAATAAAGCTCCTACTCCAAAGGAACCCATAACAAGATTGGAGGCTATATTTTCCTGAGCTCAGATCAACACTAAGAAGTAGAAGAAGCCTAAAATTAGATCAAAGTTGGCAATAGATGCCTCTAGATCCTACGCCAGTGGTGGGAGAAGAAGGAATAAGCTACAATGTTTCCACCATCGACCTAGAAACTGCTTCAAGAGAGCAGAAAGTGGATCATCTTCAGGATTCCGTAGCCATGGTGGTGCATTTAATACAACAAGATAAGATCTCCAAGGATGAGCTCAAAGCATAGCTAGCTGACTTGATGGCATATATACAACAATAGTCATCAACATAAGAACAACCTATGACATCTTCGGCCCTGCCGCAGCTGCTATCGAAGGAGCAAGTTGACAAGCTCAAAAAAAGGAAGAACTTGGCTAAGACCACATAAGACTGGTTCCAAAAGGCCTTGTATGTAGGAAACATTGGCATTAGTTGTGCTGTCAAGACAACAAAAAAGTTCCTAGATTTACAAAAGTCCCTTGAAGGAACAAGGAAGTTCTTTATGGACTTCCCGAGGATATATGGGTCTACTTACCCAAAAATTGGGGCCATCCTCAGGCTGGCAAGAGTGACTTGGGAAAAGGAACTAGCATTCAAGAGAGATGACCATTGGCTGATGGATGTGTGGAAGCAGGATTTCGAGAACCGAAAGGAAAGGCTAGAGTAGGTGCTTAACAAGGTGGATCCAGATATTGAGTGGGCCAAGGAATTCAGAGAAGATTGCATTCGATACTTAAAGCTAATGATGGGATATGATATGCCTATCATACAGATTGATCCAGAGAAGATAAAGCCCCACTTCCAAAAGAAGATAGAGGATGGGATGTAGGGTGAGATTACCATTTATTTCATGAGTTTTTCTACCTAAGCCTTCACCCAGTCAAAGTTGTTCAGAGACCACATTGCTAAATATGATGAAGACTAGGAAAATCTCTTCAAAAAATCCAAAAAATGGAGTTACTAAGTGCTGCGATCTAAAATCATAGAAGTCGATAAACTCCAGCTGTGATTCTAAAATTCATGGAGTATGCTACTTTGAAGAAGTAGGAAGGCAACCCTATTATTTATGAAGAGTTCCTTATAGAATAGTTGTAGCAAAGGCAATCAAGAAAAAGACAAAATGCTACAGTGCTACTACTAGAAGACAAAATAGGGATAAAGACAAAGATGTATTTTAAAATGTAATATATTGTGGGAAGGGTAGAACCCTAGTTTGTAGTGAATCTTGGCCATTCATTCTACTTTTGGGACACTATAAATAGGTGGTATCCTCTCATTTTCAAGAGAGAGTTGAGTTGTTGTAATGACATGCTACAAATTTTTTAATAGAAATACATTGAATTTGGTGGATTTCTGAGTTTCTTTGCATGTTTCATGATTCATCTCCAATAGTTCACTGATCTAGTTAGATTTACATTGTTGTTTAGTTAGTTATAACTTACTTTGATAGATTTGATAATGCTATTATGTGGTTGTGAAGATTCTTGCTATGTAGATGCCTTCCTAGTCCATACTTTTGGATGTTTGTTGTTGGTAGATGGTTGTGTAAAGTTAGTCTGGACTTAAATTCAAAGATGACTCAAACCTTTTATCTTTGTGCATGAATGTACATGGTGAATGAATGGTAAAATATTTGCAGTCCTTAGAAGATAGCACAATTTTCCTAATACTATGAAATTTCTGGTTAAGTGAAATTTTGTTTTAAGGAAGCTGTCCATAGTAGAAACCTCCATGATCACTATTCATGGTTAGTTGCAGATCTAGGAACCTCCTCTCTTCCCTACTCTTTTTTTTTAATAAGTAACCTATGTTAAGGTTCATTGCACATTGTAAAGCCAAATCTAAAGCTGAAATAGGAGTTAAGATTGTTGTTCGAACCTGCAGAAAATTGCACACCAGATACCGACTTCAATAATTCCTTTCTAAGATCCAACTTCCTTCCAACCTAAATTCCATAATTCTGCCTTGTGATTACTAGAAAAATAACATAAATCAACTAAGATATTCCAAGCACTATCAAAACCTGACATTAGAGACCTTGGGATAGTGTTCTACAATTTGATTGTGGAAGATTGTCTTTCAAGAGAGGTGATGCACCTATGCATTACCTGTGTTGAAAAGTGCATAAAACACCCATCAACACTCTTCTTCTATTCTATGCACTTTGGGAACATCACTATCAACTTTCGAGAAAGCTCTATGTGAAACATCATAAGGCGAAGGAGGGTATCTCAATTTTGACCTATAACCTCCTCTCTTGTAATTTTGATTTGTGTGATACAGGAGATCCTTCCTAGGTAGGAGAGGACCAATAGATGCAGGCCAAAAGTAAACTTTGGTATAGCTACCATGTACAACCGATGGTTTATTTATGTTGTCATGAACAATGTGTATCGAACACCCATGAGTGAATTTCAACCATTTTTGCACAACCGAGGGAATTACATTCATAGCTACCAACCAGGGGATGCCTAGATTCACTCTGAAGAGTTCACACCCTGAGATGATGTCAATATTAAGGATCACAAACTTAGGTCCAACGAGGACCGACATGACAATACTTCCCATAGGAGGTATGAATATTCTGTCATGTGTGCGGATGATACTCTCAAGTGCATCATATCCATTGTTATGTAGGAAGTTGATTAACATGATCTCCTTAGTTATAATGTTTACTTGAGATGTCAGATCAATGAGAACACTTGATACGGTATTTCCATTTATCCTCATGGGAATGTACAGAGGAGATGGTTCCCTATTAAACCCCATCGGGAGGTCCTATGAAGTGAAGGTTATACCAGTACCACTACTCACAAGCTGCACAAAGGGAATACGCTGATTTAACAAAGAGGCCATTACACACACTAAACAACACTTCTAAAGAGTCTCCTAGAGGTTACGGGATAAGGCAGTGACCCAATCAAGGTTTCATTATGCAACACTTTTAGGACCTTCTGACTACGCCTTCTAGGGGTTATAGGTTGGGTTGCAAGGTGAAATTCTAAAAAACACTCAAACCTACAATGCTCCTAGGATACGAGGAAAGGGACTTTCAGTGCTGCAAAATGGAACCAAAAATGGTTCACTTCGGGTTCACCAAAAATGTAAGAGAGGGGGACCAACCACTGCAAGGCCCCAAGTCATGAAATGCCAAGAGTAGTATGGCTGCCCTAAATTACCTTAGATAAATGGAATTTTAGGATAGACAGGATGAGAATGATGAGGAATATGAAGTCCCTCGACCACTTTGCAAACCCGAGAGTCGATAGGAGACTAGGTGAGTGAATTTTTAGGGTCAAATATGTGTCTCAGATAGCTCTCTGTCAAAGGACAAAAGAACACTTCTGGGATGAAAACGTAGTGCGCTGGTGTCTCTGAGGTGCGTTGGCGTCCGTACAACTAGAAAACCAGGGAGACAAGGTTGGACCTCTCAAAAATAAACTATCAGCCTAGTTAGGAGTTTCTAAAGGTGCAGAATAGCACTATGAAATATGAAACATAAATAAAAATTTGATAAAGGAAGTATATTACTGCGAGGGTGATGAAGACGATATCGCAAAATAGCTTTTTCACTAGCTTGCTCCAAGATATCTCCACCTACAAATAGAAAAGACGGAAAATGTTGAAGGGCTGTTTAGGGGTCTACCTCAATCAGACCCTCGTTTTGGTGCTTCCACCTCCACGAACAAACAAGTTTTCAATGATGTAGAAATAATGTGATAAAGAAGGAAATACAAGCAAAGTACACAAAGAAACTACAAAACAGTAATGTGCCAACTCAACCAAATAATAGAGAAGATGAGTGAGGAGCTTACCACCTCTTTCCAAAGTGCTCAAGGCTAGTGGAGGAGAAAGATGAGAGGAACTCAAGCCTCTGCTACAATGGAGTCATCCTACGCTTGATATATTGAAGTGATGGAGTGATGGATTGCTGCTGCAATGCTTGATGTGAATTCTCAAAGCTTGTGGATGAGTGAATGAAGTTGTGAAGAGATGTATAGAGATGAATATGTAGAAAGGAGGTTAAGAGATGGCCATATTCGGGCCAGCTAGTCAAAGGGAGGTGTTACAATTCAACTTCCAATAGGAAGTGTAATGTCTTTGCAGACTCCAACCGTAGGAATCTGCCAGGGATGTAAGCACACCACATGGGAATCCCCAATAGAAACACCTCCACTTTCACTCAAAACAGGTGCTAAGTGGGTGAAGAGTAGCGAGCTTATGTGGAATTAAGCCTCTAAGTTTGGTTTTCTAAAGTGGAGAGGGGTAAAAGGGGAAATAACATTAGGGGTGCAAATCCACTTTGATATAGGGTCATAAACTTCTACTCGATGCTCAAAATTTGAATCTGTTTGCACCCTTGGAAAGGTCTCCAAGAGTACTAATTCAGTTCGTAAAAATATATGCCTTTGGAAATAAATTTTTAAGGACCAACGCAAGTTTCAATCCCAAATTCTGCTCCGAAGGTCTTTGAAAATGCGATTTACTAGAACATTGGAAAAAATAAAAAAAATTGAAATTTTTGATTTTTGGTTTTTCTTAGTTCTAGTTATTGTAAAGGCATTTTGACACTTATGGGGAAATTATAACCCATCATATGTTGCTTTGCTTCATGATTTAGGACCACTAAATTTCCATTGGGCTTTAAAAACATGCAATCTTAGGACAACTAGCTTTCAATTGGGCTTAAAATTCACTTTCAAAGTTGGTTAAAATTGAACCCACATATTCTCATTTTGCAATATTGACTTAAAATTGAACAAAACAATCAAACACTTTCATTGGGGCTTAAAAAAAAGTCATTTTTCTATGATTGGATTAAAATGAACAAATGTGTTTAGTGTTTTCTTTGTTTGTGTACACTTGAGGTGTGTATCCTCTCCCCTTGTGCTTCATGTGATCTTGGATGAAGCGAAACACTCAATCATACATCCTTTTCTTTTGTGAAAATCAAGTGTGTATCCTCTCCCCTCACGCCTTTTGGCGATCTTGGGTGAAGAAAAACATCTTGAGTTTCTTCGCACATTATTTGTATTTCAAAGTGTTACCTTTAGAAGGCCTACCTCCTAACTTGTGAGAGGGAATGACCCAAGCGGTACTTTCATTTTAGTCCACTATATAAATAATTGGTGTGATGAAAGTCATTAACCAGCTGGTGCGAATGTTTTATACTGATGAATGCCACCCTTAGTATCTGTAAGATATGCAAAAATCATGAGATCTTTCTAAGCACTAGGAGGCCTCTTAATTGAGCGAATGACTGCATGTATTGATAGTAGTTTATCCCAAAATTCCAAATTAAAAAACCACTTTTTGTAGAAACCAAAAACCTTTTTTACTTGTTGGTGCAGGAGGTCAGACCTCCGAAGCTTCCCTACATTTACTATTCATTGTAGAGAAAAAAAATCCTTTGGATCTTCAAAGTTTGAGATTTGGTGTGCTCGTGCCATGTAAGGGGGAGCTAGTGTCACCTAGTTGTTCAATTTGTCTTAGTGTTTGGAGTAATCAAAGTAGGGACTCAACAAGTAGTATCTTTCAAGCCTAGGTGGTACAATGCTTGTGAGTCAGTTTAACTTTTCTTGGTTCCAAAACATTTTAAACACACATCAACATGATTCATCAAATTTCAAACCCTTTGGTTTAAGCATGGAAACCCTTTGAAAAGTATTGATATTGATGCTTTTCCTAAGGATTATATCCTTAGAGACTTCTAAGTATTTTGGCTTATATCTAATTCTATACTTTCCAAAGTTAACATAGGTAACTATGCCCCTAACTTCATGATTTTCACATAAAGGACTTTGTGAAATGAAGGATTTTTTTGACATAGACATTTTACTTTGAAATTTAAGCAAGACACTGCATGTGGTAAAAATAAGCTTCATTAACCCAAGATTAAATCGAATGAACACCCCACATTGATGTATGTTCAAATCGTTGACTCCCAAAAACAAGAAAATTGAGACAAGGAAATTATTGTAAATTATTGGGTCCAATTTCTATTGCCAAAATCATTGAGTTCTTAAGGTTTTATCACTTTAGAGGTATAGGATGTTTTTCACCATCTTGGTCTTGCAAAACAAAGGTCCCTCTTAGGTTAACATTTTGGTTCAAAACATTTCATCCACCCTTCACAGTATTTTGCACTTCACTTCACCAAAATTTGTAATATTTTGGACACACCAACACTTCGGGGTTGGACATCTATCAACCAAAACCCTAACTTAGCTACTTTTTGTGTGAAATGGACCGTTTTCCATGCATTTAGTTAAATTTAGTTATCACATTTGTGGAATAGTTTATGTTGAAGGTCACAAGTCTACCTTAATGGTTTACAAGTTCATTATTATCTTTATCCATGATATCAAGAAACCAAACCTATAGTCAAAAGTATTGTCCCAAAAGTGTACAAAGATCACTCCCCATATCATTCACCTTTTTCATCTCCCATTCACATCATTGGTCCTAAGCACCTTAGAGGTTCACTTTTACAACAAGGTCACAACACAAGAAAAAAAAGGAATATAAACTTGATTCATGCATCATGAGTTATCTAAATCAACCAAACTATGAAAGCCTTACAGTACCAATTGATTACCAAAACTCACATTTATACAATTCACATATGGGATCATTATATCCTACAAAACTCAATGATACAACAAATGTGAGTATCCCCAATCTAAAATTTGGAACAATTTTCCCTATGGTAGATTTAAATCAAAACCTACAAATCTATCAATCAAATGATCAATACATGAGTCTTCAACAAAAAAAATTATCCTATCAAATCAATACATGCCAAATGTGAATATACCAAATAAAAACTTACCAAACATGAACATATCAAATCCACACTTGGTGAACTATGGGATGGATACATTTGTGAATCACACCCATGTTGTTCAAAATCCAAACATTATATTGAAAAATCAATATATTAATCCAAATAAAGGTAACATCATGCAAAATCAAGGTTACCAAAATCAAAGCAATGTGTTTCTCAACCACAACAATATTCAATACCAAACTATGATGCAAAATATAAACATCATCCAAAATCAGAAGATTGTCCAAAATCAATTTGTGCATGATCCCATACAAATACCACAAGTGTATATTCCAAATATGCTTGACCAACATCTAAATACATTATATCAAGGGTATCAAAATCAAAATCAATATCAAATTTTGTCAAATCAAATTTCTATACTTACAAATTTTGTTGATTCATATCACCAAGAGACATCTCCACCCTAAAATCGACACACTCCCCCATTGGTTAAACCATGTAATAAAAAAATTGAGTTGTGTCCACAACCAAATAAAGAAAAACATCTTCAATATCAAGAAGTTGGATATCGAAATCAACAACCTCAACAACAAGATCAATCACCACATCTCCAAGATGAATCACAACTAGATCAATCTCAACAAGCACAAACCTCACAAGACAACACCACTACCAAATGTGAATACACTCCTTTAGGGGAGCTAGTCAAATCAACATTAAACACATTAGTCCATGCTAAACTTATTAGTCTTCCTAAATTATTAAATGGGGTTGAACCTAGCTTCAAGTTCCCATGGGATGACAATAATGCTTATTGTGAATACCATAGCACAAAATGTCATGACACGTCAGATTTTATCAAACTCAAATATCTCATCTAATACCTTCTTGATCAAGGAAAAATAACTGTTGAGGATAATTATCAAGATTTAATCACTAATGATAGCTGTGACAATCTCTCCACCACAATTGTTGAAAAAAATGATCAAGATCTATCCATCAATGAGCACCTTGAAGATGTTTCTACCACATCCAATGATCAAATCAACACATATCAAGACTCACTTTTTAATCATGATCAAAACCCATCAACAATATCCAACAATGATCCATTTCAAGAAATCTTAACATGATTTGATCTCAATGTTGAAGACATCGAAAAGGTTTCTACCATAATTTTTGAGGATAAAATTCAAGAATCATCCGCCAATGATCAAGTTGATGATGTCTCTACATCACCCAATGAGTTAGATGAAATACCTCAATAATTTATTTCAAAGCATGATCAACATCTTTCACCATAGTCTAGAAATGGCCCTTTCCAAGATATATTGACATCCTTTGACCTCACGGTTGCAAATATTGAAGGAATCCTTAGCTCAACACTTGATCTAAATCCACTCAAAGATCAAGAGGATATTTAGCCACTTCACATGCCTAATGAAGATATCCAAGAATCCTTTGTAAGGAATCCATCCTTTGAAATTGACCCATGTTAAGAGCTTGATCCAAAGCACGTTGAAATCAATTCCAAAATTAATCAAGACGAAGAATCCGTATCGCCAAGATATTACCATGATATAATGAGTATTCTCCAATCCATACAAGATGTCACAAATAATGAGCATATCCATATATCAGATACTCCTCCATCTACCCATGAGATGCTTACTCCTAAAGGGCATGTAGATGATCTTCATCCAAAACAACAACCTCATACTCTTGATATCATTACCAAGGAACAAGAGTCTCATACTCTTAACATATTTAAAAATGATCAAAGCATAGAAGAATCCATAGAAATATCAAAAATTGATAATGAAGAAGACCTCTACATGCATGGTGAATCAAAAACATCCTTTGAAGAGTGAGAAAAAATGGATCATAAAGAAGTCTCTTGCATGGATTGTAAAGCATCAACACCTTTTGAAGAAGAATCAAAGTTAGACACATCCTCCATATAGATTGAAGAAAATGAGTATTATAATATCAAGTATTATCAAGAATCAACAGAGATAAACAATCTTGAACAACAAGGACATGGTTTTTCAGCAACAGAATCAAAGCATGTCAGTAGTGCCCCCATATCATGAATCATCATCCATGCATCTTTCCACCCCCTAATTGGAACCGACCACAAGAAAGAGGTCCATATCAAAGAAATGAGAAAATTATTGAAGCAAAGGAATTGGCAAAGAAAAATGAAGACAAATTCAAATGGACACCAAAGAAAAATAAAGAAAATCATCCCTACCAAACTTCATTAGTCAAAGAAACTATGGGGCAAAATAAAAAAGGGAATTTCATCCATCAAAACTGTCCGTTGCTGCAAACGAAAGCTTCAATAGTGACCTACAAAGTAAATGAAGAAGCTAGTCCCAATTGAATCACCATATCTACCCATCATTTCCCATCATCCCAAGTTTGGAGAATCAAAGATTCGAAACTGTCAATGAATGCCTCTACATCTCGTATCCCTCAACGCATTCTACCATCCACTTCAACATCCATGGAATCTAGCTCATGTATTGACATGTGTTGGAATCAAATATTTATCATAAGGACTCTAAGGGAACTCTATCGTGATGTGCACATCTAGGTAAGGTTAACTCTAGTATTGATAAGGAGGATGAAAAGATCCAGGGGTTACACTCAAGTGCCCGTATCTGCGCAAAAAAAATCATTCAAGAAGGATATTGTTGGCACATCATGATAGAAAAAAAATCTATATCAGTGCCAACAACATCTATATTAGCACCACCAAGTGTTTCAACATGAGCATAAAATTTAAAAAATAAAAAATAAAAAAAAATAAAGAAAATAGTCAAGAGAAAAATCACCCTCTAGTGAAAACCACTTTGGTGGCACTTTGGACAAGTACCATGATGAGAACTTGGAAAATAGGCATCATGAGTAGAATTGAGCATCTATGTGCACCATTTCAGGTAGAAGCGTCTCATTCCATACATAATAAATCCCACATTCCATCCATATTATCCATAAAAAATTCATGAATCCTTCATTATCCAATCCATTTTCATCCATATTCTAAATTATTTTGATCTTGGAAAAATTTTGGTGTACACTTTGCACTTGCTTATGGTAAACATCTTAACATAGGTCATTATCATTGATCCTATCCTACCTCGAATTATCTAAGCCATGAAGCATTATCAAAATGGGCATTCTTTATTCTAACATCTTATCTTGTCACAAGATAATCCTTGGCATCCTTTGCATGCCTAACATATCCATCCATCCATTCATTTATATATGCATCCACCCATGGAATTCCATGCATTGCTAGACACTAGGGGTAGACACTTACATCTTGCTTTGAGAATAAATCTTGAGCTATATCCTATAACTTATGTGGTGATCTAAACATTTGCAAAAAAAAAAATCAAATTGGTCAAATCATTTGTAAGAAAAAATCTAAATCACTAACCCATGGCACATTTTGATAAGAAGATGTTCCTTATCAAGCTTTATCTTTTATTGAACATCAATCCAAACAATCAATATCAGTTGCATCTACCTTTCCCTTCAACATCACATCAAATCATTCCAATCAATTTTGTTCCAAGCCTACCTTCAAAATATTGATCTATCTTATCTAATCAATCCATCATCATCTCAAGATATATCATTTCCCAATCTTTGTGTTATTCAACACTATCCTTGCATTATTGAGCATCCTAAATAATAATATTCCCCTAAAATTCATTAACTTAAAATACATTTAAGAATATCTCACTCAATGTGTAGTAATGGAAATAAACATTAAAATAACACATCACTTTAATAGCCACAAGAACACCAGATTTTATGTGGAAAACCCAAAAAGGGAAAAACCACGGCGAGGATTAGCTCATAATATATTATAAGTAGTTAACATGTTTGATACACAATGGTGGAATCATTATCCAAAAAAAAAGAATGGCTCACTATTAGTGGCTCACTACCAAAGGGATCACTACCCAAAATAAAAAGAAATAGAAGAAAGGGTGGCTCACTGCCAAATGAATTACTAACAATGCACCTAACATATGCTAAAGATGTAGTTACACGGAAGCTCAAAAAATTGACTTAAGACACTTCATATTTCACCACAACTATGATTCACACTTCTCTCTACACCAAATATCACACACACACTCTAAAAACTCTTTATCCACCATATTATCACAATAAATCAACCTTGTATATATACTGCACACACCAAAAACATCAATTAGGTTAGCCTAATTAGATGTACCATGCACCACATAACCTGTCGGCCCAAAACATCAACACACATGCCTTGCAGAAAGAACCAAAATGTGTAACATGCTAAAATAGGTCAACATGAACCATAATTACTCCTAAGATACCACTTCATACAAAATTCAACTTTGTATGACCCCAAAATACTTAGGTCGATACGAGATAACAAAATTGATGAAGTAATATTTGAATGAGCCAATTTTTCATCCACACCTTGACACATGAACCACTGAAAAGAACTTGCGACTTGGAATGTGCACACCTTTGATATCTATAAGCACTTCCACAAATCTGCATAGCATAATATTCATCCGTAGTGAAATTTAGAGCATTCCAACATACCCTCTATACCACTAACTCTATCCTTTCTAGAGCCGATACTTTGTCAACAATATCTTCAACTGTGAAAGATAAACAAATATGAAACTTTGGATCTAAACATGTTTAGCAAGTACAGTGAAAACCTCAAAACCACATGAAAAAATTATTTATAGCGGAGCAATGTGGACCACAAAACTAGTTCATTGTACCACTAAAACTGTACTCAGGACTTAGGCAATTATCCAAACCACTTGGTCTTCTCCGGACCAACTCTTCTACATATATGCAATGGGTTGACACAAATGAATGGGTTGACATCAATGACAACACCATAACACCATATACCGTACTCTCAACAATCTCCTCAATGACAAACAAAATTCCAACAATCTCCCCCTTTGTCATTGATGGCAACACACCTAGCCAAAACTACTCCCCCTTTGACATCAAGGGAAAAGAGTGTCAAAAAGATATTGCTTTACTTTTCTCTACTCGCCCTTACAAATATATTTACATAAATTTAACTCCCCCTAACAATGGTATCCATAAATAATTATATCACAACATCATCAAATACTTTCACATATGTACATTGTAATTTGGAAAACTATTTATACAAATAAAAAATGTACAACTTAATTTGAGGAGGGTAAAATACCCTGATTAGACACCTTAAATTTTGCAAGGTGTGCCTCCCAATCCTTTTTTCCTATCTCCCAATCCTTCTTGGTGAAGGTAATAAAACTGAACTAAGTCTAAAAATCCTTAAGGAGGTCTTCTCCTTCATCCAAAGAACTAGACTCTAGATTCTTTTGCAACATATTTTCAACATCAGCTAAAACTCAAATAAGAGATGTAAGCCTTGCACTTACCAAGTCCTTGAGCTAAGTATACTACACAATAATTTTCTCTTTCTGTTCTAGTAGTTGGAAGAATTGTCCATGCAAATTTTTAATAGTTGTCATTGTTGCACCATCTACATCACTTATCTGATCATAAACACTAGAGGCCTAAGAAATTTGTGACTCTATTGAGTCAATTTGGTCCTTTATGATCCTTTTAGAATTGTCATTTTAAAGAAAATTGAAATAAAATTTTAGCTTCTTCCACACAATTCCGAATATCTTTTAAGTTGCCTTGCAACTTACCATGTGCAACACTACATTTATCAGATATTTCAATAAATCTCTTATCATTGCCCTTCTGGTAGAGCTCCTAATTTATTTTGAGAATCTGGAGTATGCCTTAAGGTTTTAGGTTAAAAACCCTTTCTTCAAAATTTTGTATTGACATGAATGTTGAACGTTATAATCCTTCATTGACCTATATACTTGGTTTTTGGTCACTTAAGGTTTGTCTTGAGCCATTAAAGTCATGATCCACACTGACCCCTCAAGTTAGATCTGTCGGTCACCATCTGCAAGTTAGTCATTTTAATTTTTCCATAGTCGGGCCAAATATTTCATGTTTAAAATTTAGGTTTTAAAGTCTTTATCCTTGAGGGTTAGGTATCGTCGACCTAGTTGTGGCCCTGTTTTAAGAACTAACTATTTTGGCATGTGCATAAATGAAAGTTTTATGATGATTGTTTGATCATCACAGGTTGATCATGATCGTTCCTCACGCGCCCGTTCCATTTTATTGCTCAATATTTTATTCACATGGGGTGGCGGGCTCAAGCCACGTGGCTTGTGGGCCCAATGATTCATTGAAGACTGCATGTGGTATGAAAGGAAATAAATGATGATTGAAAAAACATGTGGAAACATCCTCATCGCTCCCCGTGTACCCGTTCTTTGTTTATTTTTTATTAAAATAAACAAACAGGCTAGCGAGCGAGTGCCATGTATCATGTCAGGCGACAGGCCTAACGTTTCTAAGAGGTCGGAAAGCAAGGCTTTGAAGGTGATCAATGATAGAAATTTCCACATGTTTCTTCATCTAAGCCATTCCCAGTGTGCCCATTCGTACTGTTTATTAGGGTGAAGAAGTCACAGGGGCAAGCGGGCGTGGTGACATGTGTAACCTCTCAATGGTGGGCCACATAGATTTTGTAGGAAGCGAAAAAAACCAAAAGAAAATCTATGGCGATTACAGAGCAATGTTTTCCAATCTCTATCGTTCCCCACCACACCATTGATTTTTATTTTAATGCTTATTAATGGACACGAGCTAGTGGGCATGGTGACATTTGTCGCTCTATGGAGGGACCCGCCGGGTTTTAACGATGATGAGTGCTCTAATTTGGATCCAGATCAATGGTTGATGTCAGGTGATGTGGACTATCCTGACCAATCCCTGCCATCCCATGAGGGACCCATTTGTGCATCCCATTTTTAGCGGGCAAGTGGGTGATTGTCGTGTGGACTACTTTAAGGGGTTTGATAAACTTTAGCAGAAATGAAATACTGCTCAAATTTGGCTGAAACTACATTAAGATTTAGAACGTCACCAAATTTTAACCAAGGCCTTGGCACACACTCAAGCTTCAGGAGATGCTTGTGGTTGTGGCCGTCAATTTTGTTAGGTGCTGGTATACGTGGGATAAATAATTTGAGGCAACATAGAGTATAGGTTGATATTTTGATGATTGATCATGATTGCTTCCCGCTATCTTGTGGTGGTGAATTCTGAGAAAATTAATTCCCACGGGTAAATATGACACAAAAAGTTTCATCGGGTGCTAAGTATGTGATTATATATGTAGATAGAGTGGGTGTTTATCCACTTGAGATTTATGAGTGGGAAAAAGTATCAAGCACATGCAAATTATTTTTTTCATAATTAACCATTCTGGTTGATTACTCATTGGTTCATATCAATGTGCGATCAAAGACTGAGATTAAAAATCCAAGTAGCTAGTTGATGGCCCTCTTGTGCAAGCTCCCTTGGAACATTAATGAATACATGTTGTAGCTGGTCTATTTATTGGTGATTTCCTACTTGTTATTCTCACCTATTTTTGTATGTGATAATTGAGAGTCTGGGAGTGAGCACACAAAGTACTCTAAGTAGTTGCAGAGTTTAAGCTAGTTGTTTTACGTAGAGGGTGGTCTCTCTATGAGTTGCTCCATAAAAAATGGGTAAAGTGAGCGTATCTATCAGCCCAATGCATAGGTCCAAAAGACTCTTTAAGTTTCAGAATGTTGAGCCTAAAGAGGAGCAGGATGTGCCCAAGGTTCCTGTAACATCAAAGAAGAAGGCAAGAGCTGAAAGGAAATCTGCACGGGGTGTTCTCAAGTGTGTATATCATCTAAGGAGCCGAATTGTCTCTAACGAGTTGGTCAAAGGCAAGGAGAAGAAGGTTGAAAGGCCTAAGAGAGAGGCTACAAGGAAAAACAAGTAAAAACAAGCTTTTATGGGATGTCATCAATCTCCCATTGAGGTTTCAGATGAGCCACCTAAGAGTTGAGATGAAACTGACTCAGGCTATCGCCAGTATCTCATTTCTGTGAGTAATTAGACTAAATCTGAGGATGAGGTGGTGATGGCCACTTCGATTTCAATAAGAACACCGAGTGGACATTCTTATTTTTCCCCTGACTAGGCAAAATAGCACTCCGCTCCCTTTCTGAGCTAATTCTTGGGTTTTTGTCCTTTGTGTTGACATGTTTCTTTGGGCTGGTGTGTTAGGATATGGGTCTTGTTATTTCTTGATTTTTTGTGTTGATGGTGACTTCTATGGGTTGATGTGAACATGTGGTTTTTGATTTCGTGATGCGACACCCTTTGGAAGTCTGGTGGGCTTCTCTGACAAATGGTTTTTGATATTTTTCTCTCCCCTATGTTGCAAACAATGACTTATAACTACCTAGGGAATATATGTTTTGAAGTTTGGTGAAATTGAAAATGAAATTAAGTTAAATGTGACTACAATTTAGCTTGGTGCTTGTTGCTCCCTTATTCTATAAAATTAATTTCAATTCTAATTATAGGGGTCAATTTCCAAGTCTTAGAATGGTCTAGGTGAAGAGCTATGTACAGGAAGAAATATATAGTATAATTTTGATAGATAGAACAATAGGATGTCGAGGGTATAAGTGAATTATGTAGTAATTTGTAAATAGTTTTATGCAAACTTAAGAAATGAATGGAAAATATCAAGTTCTTAGATATATAATCTCTTATAAAATTTCTCCTACAGGTTATGAATGAAAAGGTTGATGATCTTCTAGTTCATCTTCAATTGTTTTTGTTGATTGTATGGATTTTTTTGGCTTCAATTCAACTAGTTGATTAAATCCTAAAATAAGCTCATAAATCTGTATGGAGGAATATAATATTTGGTAAGAAGTCATGTATAGAACATAGTGAGTTGCATGTTACAATGTGGTGTGACAATAGTCTAATAATCTTTTAATGAATGAATATTATATTACTGAATATTAAATAATTTAACTCTGATGCCCAATAGACAAAGCACTGATCTATTTACTAACATACTTTAGGTAAACTAGCTAGAAATGCACCTGACTAGAGATTTGGAATGAGAATAAATAACTAATTTAAAATTCTTTCAATTATAATGTATAACAATGAATTTCCTCTCAATTTCTAGCACTAAGTAGTAATTTGTCTAGAGACTAGCCAAATATTTGGTGAAGGATGCTTAGTTGTATCCAGATAGGAATTTATCTATGTATAAAATTACTCTTAGCAACTAAATTTCTCTTAAGTGTGATAAGGAGTACCCTCTTGGGTTTCACAGAGCCCGAAGAGTAGGAGTAAGGGCCTGTAGATCCTTACTCGTTAGTTGGCCACTAACTTTGACATTTATTGAGCATAAGGGTTGGATCCCATTTAGAGGATTTCAAGGTTCAATTGGTTCACCAAAAAAAAAACCAACAAAATGATGACTCCGTTGGGGAGAACTTTGAGAAATTTTAAAATACAAGAATCCTAGTTGCAGAATGTTATAGTCAAGAAGTTGGGGAATCTAAATATTGAGAAGTTTTCAGACTTGAAAGTGATTTTGTTGCAAAAATTTCAAAGAATTTGTGTGACTCTATTGTTGCAAGAGACCCAAAAGGAAATCTATCATCAAAGGAGCTTCATACTACTTGAAGTTCAATCCTCTATGAAGGGAGGTGGTGACTCTGTCTATAGAACCTGCTAAAAGATGTGAAGATAGTTTTAGACCTAAAAGGATTTTTAGTCAAGAAGAAAGGTTACTAGCTGCCACAAGTCTCCAGGTATTCTCATAATCTAGATGAAGCATTGTCATGTAAAAATCAATCTTATGAGAAGTTTTCAAGACTTGAAGATAATCAATGGTTCCCTATTAAATGAAATTTCTTTAAGAAAGGGAATATTAATGGTCCTTTTCATAATTTTAAAGTGTAATATACAATATCTGTAATGATTTGATAAGTATGTTTATTTTGATGAATGCCTTTGAGAAAGCATTAAGACATAAAGATTTAACCTATATCTTAGGACTATGGTTAAATTAGTGAATGAGGCAACTGATGAACATATTTGAAATTGATAGTGAACATAAGAAGGTTTCCCTTGTGATATAGTAAGTAAAATATGTGGGGAAGTCAAGTTTTACCATATCCTCAAAGGGATTGTTTAATTGAAAGGTATATGACATTGGATTTCAATGGTATTAAAGGTTTCCCTAGCCTGATTCCTAAAAATTGTTAGGAAACAGTTTCCCAAATTCACAGGGAAAAGTTCAGAATCAACCTCTAAGCATTTGCAAAAATTTGTGGATGTGATGGGGTATTATGAGGAGAATCACGAGGATATTGTCATGAAGCTTTTTGTCCAGTCTTTGAAGGATGATGCTAGAAATTGGTTCTCATTTTACCTTCTTGTTATATAGCTTCATGGAATCATTTTGTGGTAGCCTTTGTAGAACAATTTGCTGAAAGGGTAAACCCAAATGTGGTAAGATTTTTTTTTTACGGAAATCCATAGAAATGAAGATGAGTTGGTTCCTACTTTAAACCTTAGATTTTCAAAGGAAATAAGGGATATTATAGAAAGTATAAAACCAAATGATGTTGAGTGTTTGGTTGTGTATCTTGGTGCATTTAATAGTATGATGAGTTATTTCCTTAGAGACAAGGAACCCACAACATTACACCAGGTGATGAGTCTAGTTTATGGTCTAATTATTGATAGAGTTGTTGTCCATTTCCTGCAATTGTCAAAAGACTTTGATACTTGGGAGTTGATATTTTTATAATATTTCCTTAAAACTATAGAATTTGGACATGAAATTATTTTCATAACTTTCAAATGATATTGACATGCTATATGAACTGTGTGTGTTAATTTTTCATGTGATTAATGAATGTCGCTTTAATATGATTATGGATATGCAGTTGTTGTACGTACTAATATTGTCATGTAGATATAATTAGAGGCCTACAATTTAGGAAGATTCCGCCAGTTAGTCATGTTCCATATCAGTTAACAATGTGGTCATTTAATGGAGGGAAGACTCTCGACGACTGGAGATTCCTTGTGCAAATCAAATTGTAACCGCCTTGTAATGGTCTTAATTGATGTTAAGAAAATATAGGCCTTACTATTGTGGCAGATTCACGTTAGGGAAAATATGCTTGATAAATTTTGTGCATGTGTAGCCACCTCCGCTCTTTTCCACATTTTCCCTAATGTGGCATCCACCATGTCCACTACATTTGACCAACTTTCTAGGTGTTTAAATAAGGCTCTGATGTTCCTTTTGAGCTCTCTGGTCAAAGAATGTTAATTTAGTGATGTACTCACACTCTTAAGTTTTTTAGTAATCCAGTCATGTTGCTCAAGTGTACTCATGTTTTCCAATGAATGAAATGAATTTATGAGTTCATGCATCTTAGTTTACCTCAGTTTTAGGGAATACTTATCCAAGGGGGCCCACTTGGTGAGAATTCTATCCCGTACCCTAGTTTAGTTTAGTTGTTATTTTATGTTTAGTAATTAGTTAAGAATCTGGCACTAATTGTTCCTGCAACCACTAGAATTCCATTCTATGACTGTTCCTGCAGCCAAAGCAGACATAGTAGTTTCCTATTTGTTTGCTCATATTTTCATTTCTATCATGCATTTTAGCTTGGTCTATTTATTGGTTCATGTTCAACATTTATGTTATTTATTTCCAAGCAATTTACTTTCAGTATTGTGTATTTCTTAGTTGTAGGATGAATGTGGCTACTTTGGTTTCCTAGTGCACATACAGTGCTGAACCATTTCAAGTTTATGTCCCTAGGTTGATAATTTAAATGCACCTTCATGATGATTGAGATAGCTATTCAGGTTAGATGTCCAATCTTTGAATCATAGTTGTAAAGGATTCGTTGTTAAATAATTATAGGAGGCCAACATTTTTTGTGCCCTTGTCGGGGATGGTGTCAAACTAGGAAGTTCTTTGGAGTCATTGATAGTTTTTCTTGCTATATTATTTTTGGAAGTTTTTCTTAGTATACCCCTCATTTAGAAGAGTTATGACCCCCTATTCTTTTGCCAATTCTTTGTGTGAGCTGACTAATAGTGAGTTGATACTGTATGCATAGAGAAAGGAGAAGAGATGCTCATGGGAGATTCCTTCCTAAGAATCCTAACCTATTCCAGATAATTGAGTATCAAAACCTACCCAAAGAAAAAGAAGAAGAAGAGCCCCACCTCTTTACTGATACATTTCTAGATCTGACCAGTTCTAAAGCTTCCTCTGAAGATCAAAATTTGATTGAGAACCCCCTTGGTTTGGAACTTCATCAAGAAGGCATGGGTGATGCAAATGGAAACAGACCTAATAGACCTAACCGAAGAAATTTTCCTTTCCTCATTTCTCATCAGAATGAAGTAGACAACCTCAAAAATATCCTTGCTTCAATCCTTCCTAAGTTCTATGGACTTATCACAAAAGATCCTGATACATTCTTGTTTGAGTTTGATATACTTTGTAGGAGTTATGACTATACCACTGATGCCCATAGGCTTAAGATATTCCCTTCCACTTTGAAAGAAACTAGATTAATATGGTTCACGAGCCTAGGAAAATATATTGTGGAGGCTTGGGAGAACATGAAGAAAAATTCTTGAGAAATACAAAGAGTATTGCCGGGGTAGTGACATGAGAGGATATGACATTTCTAGGATGAAGCAAAAGGAAGATGAGAGCCTGGAAGATTACATATCAAGGTTTCTATTTTGCCTACATAAATCTCCACACCATACACTTAATGAAGAATCAAATAAGCTAATTTTCTTGAGAGGAATTAATGACAGCTACAAATATTCCTTGGACTTGATGGGAGGAGGAGATATCGCCCAAGTTCCTTGGGAGGATATCAAGAAGATATGTTAGAACTATTCTAGGGCAGCCTCAAAGAAAGGGAGAGCTTACCAATCTTTTATGGGAAAGTCATCTACCAATGGATTTTCAAGGATGGAGATTACTCACTTACTGGAAGACTTCAAGGAAGACATCATAAACAATCTAACTACTCATCTAGATTCACTTGAGGCCAAAAAGAAACAAGAGGAGGAAGAGGCAATGTTGGCAGAATATTGCCCTCATTGCAGACAAAAGAAGGATTGTAGATGCAAGATGATAGCTAATATTGACAACAAGTAGATGGAACCCAAGTTCAAGCCAATCCAAAGTGAAGATGATCAAGTCTAATATGTTGCACAAAGGAGGCCACGGGATCCAAGACATGGTATGCCGCCAGATCCACTATCTTTTGCTGGGCCATATTTCAATTCTTATCCATCTAGTAATAAATGGAAACCCCCATATCCATCCAATTATGGAGGATATCCACCAAAGACTAGGATTAACTCTCCAAATTTTTTTCCCAATCACCAAACTCTCCACTTGAGTGGAAACAACCTCAGGGGAATTGGCAATAGTTTCAGGGAAATTAGCAGCCACCTCTAGGAAATTGGCAACAAACATCTCAATGGAGGGGAGGACAACAATGGCTAAACTAGACAACTAATTACATGAAGCCACCTTCTTAGCCCCAAAAACCTACTATAATACCTCCTGCTACTAATTCAAGTTCAAATGCACCTAAACCTACTCAGCTACCAGCCCAGCCCACACATAACCCAAATAATAAACCACAACAACAACCAATATACTCTACTAATCCAAATCAATTTTCTGCATATGTTGTGAGTTTAAGTGACATTTGTTTGTGTTCATTAACTAATTTTCCACCTCCTTCCACACCCATTATCATTGAGCTTCCTATGGAAGAGGAGGATCCTCTAGATGTCCCCATTTAGCCTAGTGCACCAAAATATCCTGAACCAGTCCCAGCCAAGAAGACTGAACCTGGACCACCATTTCCCTAGAGGATGGAAATTGTGAAACAAATAGAAGAAAAGGAGGACACAAATTTTGACATTCTAGATCAGTTGAAGTATATATGTGTCTAGATACCTCTATTTGAAGCCATAAAATATGTTCCCATATATGGAAAAACAATCAAGGAAGCATTCCTTAAGAAGCCAAACAGGAAGAAGAAAGACCCCACTACAGTTCATGTGGTGTAACAACTTGCTTGCATCATGCTTGGAAAAGTGATTGTTCCCAAATATAATGACCCAAGGAGTGCTATGATAGGAGTTGTTATAAATCGAATGTAGATAAAGAATGCTCTGATTGATTTGGGAGCAACAATAAATTTAATGACCAAGGACATCCTACAAAAACTAAATATTTTAAGCATGAGACCTAATCCTATTGTCCTACAACTTGCTGATAGTTCTACTATTAAGCTTGATGGCATAGTGAAGATCTAGTGATAACTCTAGACTCTTGGGAGTACCCAAAAGATTTTATGATTCTTTCTCGTAAACCCACACTAGGTGGGTACCCCATTATTCTTGGAAGACCATGGTTAGCAACAATAAATGATTATATTGGATGTTGAACATGAGACATGACCATTTCTGATGGAAAGAGAACCGAAAATCTTGTTTTCTACCCTCATGCTCAACCATCCCATGATAAGGATGATCTAGTATGGCCACATGTTGGTGAAAAGGCCAGGGAAGTTAATTCTATGGAACAATTTATGATGTTCATTAAAAGTCCTTTCTTGTAGCTTAAAGATGAAGATGAAGTATTATCTAACATAATTCAAAACCATTATGAGGTAGAGGAAGCATCATTCTCTTATGTATCTGATTCTACTGAGACAGTGAAGACACTCCTGCACGCTCATCCTGCAACCTTTCATCCTACAAACATTCTTCCTACAACCAAACTTCTTGCAAAAAAATGTATGTTTCATGAATTTCTACCACATGAACTCAAGGTACCGAGAATTAGTGAAGCAACTATGGTAGAGTTAACTACACAAGTGCAAGTGTCAGAAGGGAAATATCTGAATATCAACAATAAATTGAGTGAAGAACAATAGTTTTCATTGGAAAACTTACTAAGGGCCCACCAAAATGCATTTGCATGGGACTATCATGATATGAAGGGATTGGACCCTAAACTTTGCACTCATAGGATATACATAAGAGATGACTGTACACCAGTGAGGCAGCCACAAAGAAGAATTAACCCTTCATTGAGAGAAATAGTAAAAGGGGAACTACGAACATTGCTAGATTTAGGATTTATCTACTCCATTTTAGATAGCTAGTGGGTGTCCCCATTGGTGATTGTGCCCAAAAAATGAGGGAAGTGGTGAGTTTTTATTGATTACATGGAACTTAACTCTGCCACCCAAAAACACCATTTTCCCTAACCGTTCATAAATCAAGTTTTTGATTCACTTGCAGGAAAGCAATAATTTTCTTTTCTTAATGGATTCAATGGCTATAACCAGATCCAAATTGCACCAGAGGACCAGGAGAAGACCACCTTTACCTATCTGTGGGGAACCTATTCCTACTCAATACTTCCATTTGGCTTATGCAATGCACTTGCAACTTTTTAGAGGGTAGTTATTAGCATATTTACAGACATCTCTCACAATTGCATGGAAATTTATATGGATGATTTCACTACTTATGGTGCTGATTTCAATGAAGAATTGGAAAATATTAAGAGAGTCCTAAAGAGACGTGAAGACCACAATCTATCTTTAAATAGTGAAAAGTGCTTCATGATAATGCAAGAAGGTGTAGTTCTTGGCCACTACATCTCTCACAAAGGAATTTAAGTAGATCCTGCAAAGATTGAGGTTATTACCAATCTGCCTATCCTTGCAAAACAAAAAGATGTTAGGAGTTTCTTATGACATGAAGGTTATTACAGGAGGTTCATCAAAGACTTCAACAAAATAGTAGTACCATTGTATAAGATCCTACTAAAGATGTTGAGTTCCAATGGACAGAAGACTGTGACAAGAAATTTTCTGAATTTAAAGAAGCTTTAACTCATGCTCCTATGCTTAAGGGACCTAATTGGGATTTTCCTTTTCACATCCATATAGATGTATTAGACTATGCTATAGGAGAAGTCCTAGGACATAAATAAGGAGCTACTGAAAACACCATTTAATTTGTGAGAAAAAATCTACAAGGAGTTGAATTCAACTATACAGTGACAAAAAAAGAAACGTTAGAAGTGATCTACGATTTAAACAAATTCAAACATTACATAATAGGCTATTAGATATTTGTGCACACCAATCATGCATCCATTAGATACTTCATGAATAAACCTTTGATTTCAGGAAGGCTAGCAAGATGGTTATTGCTGATATAGGAGCTTGACATAACCATTGTGGATAAACCATGGAAGGCCAATGTTACATATGTTTTTTCAAGGATGACCACATCAGAGGAAAATCAAGTCATAAATTGATTCTTTCCTTGATGAGCACTTATTTTCCATCAGTGTGCAGAGACCCTGGTATGCTAACATAGCTAATTTTTTGGTCATAGGGAGAGTCCCTCTTCACTTCTCTCCAAAAGAGAGGAGAGTGCTCATTGAAAAATATTTTCCTTTATCATGGATTGTTGGATGTTGTTTCTACACTAAACCTGACTAGGTCACGAGGAGATGTGTGAGGGAAGATGAGACATATGATATTCTGCATGCATGTGAGGACATTTTGCAGCCAAGATGACAACAATGAAGATTTTGAACATAAGATATTACTGGCCAACCCTTCACAAGGATGCAGGGAGATATACAAGGAAGTGTGACATATGCCAAAGGATGGGATGACCAACCAAATCTAATGAGATGCGACTTTACCCCCAGGTAGTAATTAGTCCACTTGATACGTGGGGACTAGATTTTGTAGGACCCATTGATCCTCCATCAAAAGGTAAATCCTATATTTTGGTATGCACTAATTATGTAACTAAATGGGTAGATGTTAAGGCCATGAGGCATGCAAGAGATAATAAGGTTGAAAAATTTCTATATGAGGAAATTTTCACATGGTATGGGGTTCCAAGAGAGATAGTGACTTATCAAGGGGCTCAATTCACTTCAACCCTTGTTACAAAACTAGTCAATGAGTACAATATTAGGCACACGAAGTCCACTTCTTATCACCCCTAGGCCAATGGCCAAGTTGAGGTGACCAATAGATAAATTGAAGCCATTTTGACAAAAAATGTGGCTATCCACAAAAAAAATTGGGCAAGCATGCTACCGAAAACTATTTGGGCTTATAGAATTACCTAGAAAAAAACTACATGATTCACTCCATTTGAGTTTTTGTATGGAAAGACAACCATGATGCCCATTGAATTTGAGCATAAGACTCTTAGGACTGTAGTAGAATTGGGGATGTATATCTCTAAGGCACAAACATATAGAATCATGCAGCTGGATGATTTGGATGAGATGAGGAAGGAAAATTTGCATCACACAGAGGTAGTGTAGAATAAACAAATAAAGTGGCATGATAAATTCATCAAGGTTAATAAATTTCAGCCTAGAGATTGGGCACTACTCTATGACTCAAGATATCAGGATAATACAGGAAAATTGCAGACAAGGTGGCTCGAACCATATGAGGTGGTTGAAGTATTTTCCAATGGAGTTGTTCAACTTACTACCATTGACCCTGTTAGGTTTAAGCTGCTGGTGAGTGGTAATCACCTAAGATTGTATCACAAGCCAACTTATAAGGAAGAGCTCCTACAACAATTCACTCAACATGCAACACCTAAACTTCCTACAGCCGAAGGACGTGGACCTAGTGTCCCTTCTTCTGTCTAATTAAGGTATGTAACTTTCCATAATGAAGATTCCCACTTTGTGGGGGTCCACTTCTTCACCCATCCACCCATACATTTTCACCTTTCTCTCTCTTCCATTCTGCCATCATCTCACTTCATTCCATTTCATTTCATTTTTCTCCACTTTCATTAATTGCTCAATTGATTTCTTGAAAAGTGGCCGGTACTTTCTCCATAATATTTGCAATAAATCTTCCATGAATTTAGGTATGTGCACATCAATTGCTATATCTTAATTGTATTTTAGTGCATTTATTTAATTATTGTGAATTAATATGGATGTTTGCTATAGCATGTAATTATTACCTGCCCCTATCAAATTGACATTCCACCTCACATGTGAGGACACATGTGCAAATTTAGGTTGGGGGGGATGTGTCAATGCCGTGTCTGCATGTCTATCCATACTGGTTCATGTCAGCAAAATTTAAGTTATTGAGCCAATTTGAATTCTGAGTGAGATGACGGCTCGTATGCGTGAAATGAAAATCCACCGCCACCATTTTCCTTAATCATAGCCTACATTTGTTACTCCTTTATTGCTTTAATTGCTCCTGTCATAATATTAAGACAAAAAGGTAAGATTCAGATAACACCAAAATTGGAAATTTAGTAGAGTTGTAGGAAGGAGAAGTTTGGCATTCAGACGAGGATTGCAGGAAGAAAAACTTTACAGAGTGACTGTTTGATTGCAGACAATGTAAGGTGGGTTAATTCAAAATTAACCCATAGTTTAGGATGTATTACTATAGGATGCACCTTTCCTGGTGGATTTTAGAAATGGTGGATGGCTAGATTATTTCTTAAAGCTAAATGGTTTTGATGAAGATGCTGCATTTGAATTCACCCAAAAATTGTCTGAAGTAAAGGCCACGATAAAGGGGTTGCAAGTCAAAACTATGGAGGAAAGAATTATAGAAGTTACAAGGTTTCCTACCGACAGTGAACATTACCCTACTACTAGGGATGCCAGGTCAGCTAGGGCTAAATTTACAAAACCTCATGACCCTCTGTTGAGCATGGACAAACAAAGTACGAAGAGGAATTCTCTGCCTGAGCTATGGAAGCAGGTAACAGTTTATGTTGTGAAATATATCACCTGCGAAGGTTTCCAATCAAATTTTCATTCCGTGCATTTTAAACTCCTAAACCACATGAGGCATGGAAGGAGAATGAATGTGCCCAATGTTCTATACCACCTTCTTCCAATCATGGTAGCTAAGACTCGGAAAGGTAGGGACAATTCTATTTTCCACCATTATTTGATCAAATTATTAGTTGAAAAGTCTCTGCACAATGTGTCTGATATTTCTTGGGAAGAATTTTGGAATATTTATCAAATTAGACCAGAGCATTTATGACCTAGGGTTTTGCCTCAACCTCATAGGGTTGGTAGGAGAAGGAGCAATGTTGGGGCCACTCCTAGTGCCTCAACTTTTGATGCAAGCCCTAGTTGAAACCCTCCTGTAGCCAAACAAACAATTGAGATTAGTTCTTCTAAGACAAAGAATTTTGATAAAGAGAGTTCCTCTCCTAATTCTAATGATGATGTTCCTCTTGGAACCCTAATGAGAACTAGGGCACAAAATAAGAAGGAAGAACTAAAGAAAGGAAAAGCTTAAAAAAAATAACAGAAAAATAAGTGCCAAGCTCCAAGAAATGGAAGGCTGACACTGTTCTTGTTGCAGTAAAAGAAAAACATGAAGGCCCTCCCACAGAATCAAGATCAGCTAGGCCAACCTTCAGTGTACCTCTGGAGGAAAGCCCTAAACCTAGAAAAATGTCATGAGAGGATATAGAAGATCCAATGGAGTAGGTAAATGTTGAGGAAAAGGAGATACATGTGGAACCAACAAATTTAACGTTGAAAAATCTTGCTGATATCTCAAAACAAGTTGAAAACTAGGTGTGTGAGGAAAATAAGGAACTTTTGTAACAAGTGCAAAAGCAAGGGTTCCTACAACATGAGAAAGAACAAGAACAAGAGGTCCTGCAACTTAAACTAAGAGAACAGTCAACAACCCTACAACTAGAATTGGCTAAGCAAACAGAAGCCTTGTAGCTATTACTCTACCAAGAGCAAGCACAAGTGCCAGGTAAAATGATGGTAGGAGTACATAAGCCCTCTGATTTTTCAATGAACATGGTAGTCCTGAAATTATGGAAAGAAGTACAAAGGAGGGAAGAAGAATGGAAAATAAAAAAAACATAGGCTAAAGAAGGAAATTGAAAAGAGAGATGAAGATATTGAAGATAAGAATGAAGAAATTGCCATTTTAAAGACAAAGGTGGATGACATGACAGATTTAGTACCACATATATTAGAGTGTACGGCTCCTCCAAGGGTCTATGCTTTGTATTTAAAGGAGAAGCATCTTTCTTTTAAGCTAGCACAAATTTTTTCAGGTTTGAATCCTTCCATTGAGACCCCTATTAAATTTTTCAATGCTTATCAGATCGCTCCTCCTGAGATGAAAAAATTGTTGTGTGAATTTTATTTACACAATTATGTTGTGACCAAAGACCATGATTGGAATCCACTATTATATGTTGGAGATGTCCAATTAAGGGCATTCATGTCCTAGATACAAAACAAAGTTAGTTGGGGTAAGCAATTCAGGGCTTATAGGAAAATTGAATCAAACATTCCCCTACCCATTAGAGCTGAATCTATACATCTAGGAGACATTTTCAAGGATTGGCAAGAAATTATATACTGACCAAGCTATGGCAGTAGGATCCTACCTTAGAGAGAGACAATTTATAAAGAATATGAGGAGATGGAAAGAAACACATGAGAATCTATAATGGGATACCTGTCATAGAGGTGGAACAACCTAACTGATGATTTGAAGCAAGCTAAGCCTCATTCCATGCACAAATATGCTACAAAACTTAAGAGAGTGGATAGATATATGCAGATTGGAAGAACAAAATGACAATTTTTGGCTTCCACTGATTTTTCAGCCACCTATCCTACTATGTCCTATGACAAAATTTAGGTATTACAATTATGACATAGTTGATGAGAGACAGAGATGGAGAAGGTTGGACATACAACAAGGGTTCTATTGGGATCTCAATTCAGACACAATAGAAATTGATGTAGGACAACTTGCAGTTGAAAATTTCAAGGCATTGACCATACAGAAGCACAACTCTTCCTCTGCTGGAGGACCAACAAGACATTAGGTTGGGGGGAGTGATGAGTCTATTTTATGGTCTAATTATTGATAGAGTTTTTGTCCATTTCCTGTAGTTTTCATAAGATTTTGATACTTGGGAGTTGATATTTTTATAATATTTCCTTAAAACTATAGACTTTGGACATGAGCTTATTTTCATAACTTTCAAATGATATTGATATGCTATATGAACTGTCTGTGTTAATTTTGCATGTGATTAATGAGTGTAAATTTAAGATGATTATGGATATGCAGTTGTTGTACGTACTAATATTGTCATGCTGATATAATTAGAGTTCTACAATTTAGGAAGATTTCGTCAGCTAGTCATGTGCCATATTGGTCAGCAAGGTTTTCATTTAATGGAGGGAAGACTCTCGGCGACTGGAAATTCCTCATGCAAATCAAATTGTAACCACCTTGTAATGGTCTTAATTGTTGTTGAGAAAATATAAGCGTTATTGTTGTGCTAGATTTGCATTAAGGAAAACATGCTTGATAGATTTTGTGCATGCATAGCCGCCTCTTCTCTTTTCTGTGTTTTCCCTAATGTGGTGTCCTCTGCATCCACTGGAGTTGACCGCCTTAATAGGTGTTTAAATAAGGCTATGATGTTCCTTCTAATAACTCTGGTTGAAGAATGTTAATTTGATGATGTACTCACACTCTTAAGTTTTTTAGTAATCCAATCATTTTGCTCAATTGTACTCATGTTTTCCAATGAATGAAATGAAGTTATAAGTTCGTGCATCTACATTTACCTTAGTTTTAGGGAATATTTATCCAAGGGGGGCCACTTGGTGAGTATTCCATCCTATAGCTTAGTTTAGTTTAGTTGTTATTTTATGTTCAGTAATTAGTTAAGAATCTGGTACTAATTGTTCCTATAGCCACTAGAATTCCGTTATGTGACTGTTCCTCCAGCCAAAGTAGACATAGTAGTTTCCTATTTGTTCGCTTAGATTTTCATTTCTTTCTTTCATTTCAGCTTGGTCTAGTTATTGGTTGATGTTCAATATTTATGTTATTTCCTTCCAAGCAATTTACTTTCAGTATTGTGTCTTTCTTAGCTGTAGGATGAATGTGGATACTTTGGATTCCTAGTGCACATAGAGTGTTGACCAATTTCAAGTTTACGTCCCTGGGTTGATAATTTAAATGCACCTTCATGATGATTGAGATAGCTATTCAGGTTAGTTGTCCAATCTCTGAATCATAGTTGTGAAGGCTTAGTTGTTAAATCATTATAGGAGGCCGACACTAGGCATATCAAATTGCTATGGACATTGAAAATAGTTTGAAATATTCAATAATGAAAGGATATAAGGTTGTAAGTATTGTTCGACCTAATAGATCTATTGATAATGGAATTCATGGATTAGTCAATAGAAGTAATTTTCAAGAGAATAATGCTTCTACTGCTCTGATTTCTCAATCATCACAATATGCAAATCATAGTAAGCTTCATGATAAACATAAATTGAGTTTGAGTAAAGTTGATCAGATGTCTTTTATTAAGAATTTTTATGAAATGAAAAGACACAAAGAAGAGTCACCCTATGATTTTTTCTCAAGATTCTTAGATGATTTGCTGGAGGTTCCTAAGAATCTCAGACTTGAGGATTCAATATAAATTAATTTTTTTCCTGTGAAATTTATGATTTTGAATTGAGTAAATTGCCAAAAGAATTGAAGCATTAGAATTTTGATCAAATATTTGAGTGGATAAAGATTGTAGAAGGAATCAAGTGTGATCATGTAAAAGAGGTGATGCTTCAAAATATTGGTAGTGGTTGTCCTATTGAAGAAGATAAAAGAATAATGAAAACACAAAGAGAAGGTATAATAAAGCATGAACATCCATCTTGTTATATGGGTAAAAGTAATGATTGTAATCACTTCACAAGTAACATGTATGCTGATCAGTACAATGGTGATAAAAGTTAAGACATTGGGGTTGAAGACAACATAGAGAGGCATGAATTGTACCCATTGGATATCTAGAATAGGGAAGAAGTAGAAGAGATGAGAGAGGTTTTTCCTTACCAAGATTCAATCACTAGTAGTGATGCATTTGTTGTTGAAACCTCATTACAAATCGGGGGGCATGATGTTAGAAATTAACATTTGAGCATTCAACCTAAACAAAGTTTTAGTATTGAGGGATATCCCTGTTGTAATAACCATGATTTAAATGGATGTAGCCACTCCTTTGTTGGCCCTTTTTTCCCTGATAAAATGGAGGTAGAATCTTTTTCTTTGAATAAGGTGTGTGAAGATGATAATGGAAATGTATATTTGCTTAAGGAAGAACAATATTCTTCCTTTGAAGAGTTTTCAGAATGTGGATGAAATATGTTGATTATTGATGATGAGAATGAAGTTGAAAATATATCTCTATGCTCTTCTAGTGATTGCAATGATTTTGAATACAATGATGATATGGAAGATTTGGACCATCAGGCTAAGGCAGGAGAAGCTTTTATGACAACAATGAACGTATAGCATAACCCTTTATTTGATGAAATTTTATCTTCACTAGAAATAAGAGATGGTGTTCATTATTGGTTTAAAAATAATCCACTCTTTGATGACTCTGATGATGCGACCAATGCAATGTTGGAGCATGACAATGAGAAATTAAGGAAACACATTGATGATCTCCTCGAAGGTATTGCTTCTGGTTATCTTACATTAGACATAGCTATGGTCAAAATTTTTGAAGATCAACATGAGAATGAAGTTTTTTCTTTTTCCTCTGTGGACTGCAACTATCCTTGTGAAAATGATCAGGAGATACTTTATTCACATAAAGGTTGCAGTGATTTGAATATTGATAAGGTCACCCATGCACAAGTAAATGAATAAATGAATAAATGATATGGGGTGCAAACATGATGTGTAATGAGTACATGCCACCAATGGATCATTTTAATTGTGTATATAATGAACAATCTGAAGGTTAAAAATGTATGTGTTCAATGGGTTGATCCCAAGCATAAAACTAGCTTGATGATGAACGGGCAGATGAATGTGCTTATCTATATACCTAGTTACCAGTCACTTAACTTGTGTCTTGAGCCATTAAATTTTTGATCCACATTGGCCCCTTGAGTTAGATTTGTCAATCACTATCTGCAAGTTAGTTGTTTTAATTTTTCCATAGTCAGGCCAAATATTTCATGTTTAAAATTTAGGTTTTAAAGTCTTCATCCTCGAGGGTTAGGTCTCATCGACCTAGTTGTGGCCTCATTTTAAGAACTAATTATTTTGGCATGTGCATAAATGAAATTTTTATGACAGCCATTCAATCATCATAGGTTGATCACGCTTGTTCCCCACGTGCCATTCCATTTTATTGCTCAATATTTTATTCACGTGGGTTGGTGGGCTCAAGCCATGTGTCTTGTGGATGTGATGTTTCATTGAAGACTGTAGGTAGCATGAAAGGAAATAAATAACGATGAATGAAACACGTGGCAACATCCTGACTGCTCCTTATGCACCCGTTCTTGTTTTTTTTTTATTAAAATAAACAAATGGGCTGGCGAGCGAGTGCCATGTGTTGTGATAGGTGGTGGGCCAGATGTTTCTAAATGGTCGAAAAGTAAAGATTTGAAGGTGATCAACGATATGCATCACCACACATGTCTTCATCTGAGGTGTTTCTCACATTCCCGTACATACTGTTTATTAGGGTGAAGAAGTCACATTGGAAAGTGAGTGTGGTGACATGTGTAACCTCTGTATGGTGGGCCACATATATTTTGTAGGTAGTGAAGAACACCAAAAGAAAATCTACAGTGATTACAGAGCAACATGGTCTAATCTCCACCGTTTCCAGCCATCATGTTGGTTTTTATTTTAATGATTATTAATGGACACGAGCTAGCAGGCACGGTGACATCTGTCGCTCCATGGAGGGACCTGCTAGGTCTTAATGATGATGAGTGCTCTAATGTAGATCCAGATTGATGGTTGATGGCGGGTGATGTGGACTATCCTGACCAATCCCCACCATCCCCTGAGGCCCCATTTATGCCTCCCATTTTTAGCAAGCATGTGGGTGATTGCTATGTGGACTACTTTAAGGTGTCTGATAAACTTTAGCAGAGATGAAATACTTCTTAAATTTGGTAAAAACTACATTAATATTTAGAACATCACCAAATTTCAACTAAGTCCTTGGCACACATTCAAGATTTGCGAGATGTGTCTGGTTGCGACTATCAATTTTTTCAGGCACTAGTACACGTAGGATAAATAATTTTAGGCAACATAGAGTATAGGTCAATATTCTAAGGATTGATCATGATTTCTTCCCACTATGTTGTGGTGGAAAATTATGAGAAAATTAATTCCCACGTGCGAATGGGTAAATATGACACGACAAGTTTCATCAGGTGCTAAGTATGTGATTAATTATGCAGATAGAGTGTGTGTTTATCCACTTGATATTTTTGATTGGGAAAATTATGAAGCACATGCAAATTGATTTTGTCATAATTAACCATTCTAGCTGATTACTTGTTGGTTCATATCAATGTGGGATCAACGGTTGAGATTAAAAATGCAAGTAGATGGTTGATTAAACTCTTGTGTGAGTTCCCTTGGAACATTAATGAATACATGTTATAGTTGGTTTATTTATTGGTGCTTTCCTACTTGTTATTCTCACCATTTGATATATGTGATAATTGAGAGTTTGGGAGTGAGCACACGAAGTTCTCTAAGTAGTTGCAGAGTTTGAGCTAGTTGATTTATGTGGAGGGTGGTCTCTATGTGAGTTGCTCCATCAACAATGGGTAAAGTGAACGTATCTATCAGCCAAACATGTAGGTCTAGGAGACTTTTTGAGTCTCAGAATGTTGAACCCAAAGAGGAGCAGGATGTGCCCAAGATTCCTATAACATTGAAGAAGAAGGCAAGAGCTGAAAGGAAATCTACATGGGGTGTTCTTAAGCATGAATATCATCTAAGAAGCTGAATTTTCTTTGAGGTGTTGGTCAAAGGAAAGGAGAAGAAGGTTGAAAGGCCCGACAAAGAGGTTGCAAGGAAAAACAAGTTTCATTGAGCTTTTATTGGATGCCATCAATCTCCCATTGAAGTTTTAGAAGATCTATTTGATAGTGGAGATGAATCTGACTTTGGCTACTGCCAGTTCTCATGGTTGTGAGCAATTTGAGTGAATCCAAGGATGAGGTGGTGATGGCCACTCCAATTTCAATAAGGACACTGAGCATGCATTCTTATTCTAATACTAACTAGGCATAATAGTACCCCACTCCCTTTCTGAGCTAATGCTTGGGTTTTTGTCCTTTGTGCTGACATGTTTCTTTGGGTTGGTGTGTTGTGATATGAGTCTTGCTATTTATTTATTTTTTGTGTTGATGGTGACTTCTATGGGTTGACATGAACATTTAATTTTTGATGTTGTGATGCAACACCTCTTGGAAGGTTGGTGGGCTTCTCTGACAAATGGTTTTTGATATTTTTCTCTCTCTTATGTTGTAAATGATGACTTATAACTGCCCAGGGAATATATATTTTGAATTAATGATATTAAGTTTCCCACAATCCATATCATAAATTTATATAGCTTTTGTATTTGATTTTTTTCAAAGTTTTTGCATCAATGTTTCAGATCACACTCTGTGATCCATCATCAGGATGAAAGAGAGAAGGAGGAGAATAAATCATGGAGTGTGATCCAAAAAATTGATGCAAAAACTTTGAACACAATCGAATACAGAAGCTATACAAATTTATATATTTTGAAGTCTGGTGAAATTGAAAATGAAATTAAGTTAAATGTGATTGTAATTTATCCCGGTGCTTGTTGCTCCCTTATTCTATAAAAGGGATTTCAAGGCTAGTTACAGGGGTCAATTTCTGAGGCTTAGAATGGTTTAGGTGAAGAGCTATGTACAACTAGAAATATACAGTATAATACTGATAGATAGAATAGTAGGATGTCAAGGGTATAAGTCAAGTATGTAGTAATCTTAAAATAGTTTTATACAAACTTCAAAAATGAATGGAAAATATCAAGTTCTTATATATATACTCTCTTATATAATTTTTCCTACAGGTTATGAATGAAAATGTTAATGATCTTCTAGTTCATCTTCAATTGTTTTGGTTTATTTTATGGATTGTTTTTGGCTTTAATTCAATGAGTTGATTAAATGCTAAAATAACCTCATAAATTTGTATGGGGGAATATAATATTTGGTAAGAGGTTATGTAAGAACACAGTGAGTTGCATGCTACAATGTGGTGTGACAATAGTACAATAATCTCTGAATGAATGGCTAGTGTATTACTCATTATTACATAATTTGACTCTAATTCCCAATTGACAAAGCACTGTTCTATTTACTAGCATACTTTAGGTAAACCAGCTAGCAATGCACTTGACTAGAGATTTTGAATGAGAATAAATAAGTCATTTAAAATTATTTCAATTATAGTGTATAACAATGAATTTCCTCTCAATTTATAGCACTAAGTAGTAATTTTTCCAGAGACTAGCTGAACCTTTGGTGAAGGATGCTTAGTTGTATTCAAATAGGAATTTATTTGTGTATAAAATTAGTATTAGGAACTAAATATATCTTAAGTATGATAAGGAGTACCCTCCTGGGTTTCACAAAGCCCGAAGAGTAGGAGTAAATGCATGTAGATCCTTACTCATTAGTTGGCCACTAACTTTTACATTTCATGAGCATAAGGGTTGGCTCCCCTTTAGAGGATTTCAAGAATCAGTTGGTTCCCCAAAAAAAAACCAACACCTTCTTTTTCATTTCATCTTCCAAATTTTCTTCTAAGTTGGTAGAATATTCCTTAAAGGAATCAAGTAATAGCCTCAATTGTTGGACATCAGATAGATAATTATCAACATTTTATCTAGGGAAACTATCTTGTAACACGTTTTTTGCTTCATCAATCATTTTTGCACTCTTTTGGTGTCTAGAGTATCTCCTTCCTTGTGGAGGCATGAAAGGAATCAAAAAGCTGTGATTTATGCAAGAAAGACATTTTTTCCATATCTACTCGTCCTTACTACATGGGAATTTGTAATAACTATGCAGATACCATTGGCTGCAACTGTAGCTACATATCTAGTAGAATTTTCAATGAATTTCTAGAAGCTCCAAGGGATTCACCAATTTTTTGAGTGCTTTCTTCTTCCTTATTTTTTCTCTTTTCCTTCTCTTTTTTGTTAGAGCATTCTTTTGTATTCTTTTTTTACTATGCATATTTCTCACTAGTTGGAGGAGGAAAACTTTTTTCTTTTTTACCTCAAACTTCTCTAAGATTTCTTCTTCTTTCTATTCCATATCTTTCTCTATATCTGAAGAGGGAAATTTTTTTATGTTTGATCTTTCTCCTTCTTCGGGGTATCCTACCTATCATCATTGTTCTCCTCAACAAATTTTTCAATATTAGGAGTGGATTTATCAGTTAACGTATCTTTCTACCCAAGATTATAAGTCATTTATTCATCCAGAGGGATGTTATCTATCATCATGTTTTCTTGTCATCCTTCAGGATTAGTCACATGCTCAAATTTCTCATTAACAAATTCATTGACTTCCAAAATTTTTGTATCATGCTACAATTTCTCTTCATTGTCCAGAGAAATTCCCAATTATTTTACCAGATCTGCAACTTTCTACACTCTCATTTTTGAGCCTATCAATGTCCTCTTTATCTTTTCTCATCAGAGTGTTAAACTCTTCGCTTTTTTATAAAATTTGTTTTGTACAGTTTGTAATTTTTTTGTCTCTCTTTAGTTGTAAGAGAAGAATCAATATTCTCCAAGCCAAATGCTTTTATCTTCACCTCTTCTTCAATAACTTCTTTCCTTCTTGTAGTTAAGACATTTTTCAAGCTATTAGGAAATTGGTCCTCAATCTTGTCCAAGCTAGTGTCAAATGTTATCATATACTTAACTATGGATTCTTCAATGGTTGTCTTATCCTCATTAGTAGACTCTAGATACATTTTAGTTTTCTCTTCCAAGAGACCAAATTCTGAAATGATATCAAATAAAGTATCAAAATTCAAAGGGCTATTTTCCTTTACTGGAGGGGTATTTTCTTTCTTCTTCCCTTTGTGTTTAGGAGGTTTATTTCCTTCTCCTAACTTATTTTCTCTTCTCTGAATCTTGAAATATTCCTTTTCACCTTCCACTTCTTCTTTGATCTCAATATCAACAATATGAACTTTTGTTCTTTTGGCACTAGTCTCTTTGATGAAGTCTTGAGACTTCTTATTCTAAATCAATTGAGGTCCTTCCTCTTTTTATTCTTCTTCATGATCACATTTGATGTATTTATACCTTCTTTCCTTTTCTTTTCTTCTTCTCTCAGGAGCCTCTCGCTGCTCAAGGACAATGGATGTAGCCTTGTTCTTTGAAATTTCTATAGGCTTAGTTCTTAAACACTTCAGAACAATAGAAGAGGGAGTAGATACCCTAACTGACCTTCTTGTGCTGGGAGTACCTTGTGGAGCCACATATGGGGATTTGAGTTTCTCCATATAAACCTTTGATAAACCAACAATCTCCTCCAACTATGCCTTCATCTTTTCAATATTTTTCTTTATCTCCTTTTCTTTCTGTTGCAAGTTCACTTAACTAGATTTCTCTGCATAAGTTCCAAACCTATCCACATATAGATCTCTTATTTCGCTTAACATAATCTCTGCTAGACTGGTAAGATATTGTGCTATAACCTCATATCCCAACTCTAGGATCCGAACAGTTCTAGGTTCAACTGCCTCCATAATGCAGTTGTCTCTGTTAACCATGAAAGTGATGTCACTTTTATACTTCTCAAAATAAATTCTATTATCCTCTCTCTTTCTTACATTTTACCTTAAAATGACTTAAAGAAACCCTACAACATGGATTTTTTGGTTTCTAGGTCTCTTAATCTTCTCACATGATCTCTAATTTGAATATCAATAGGAATATTGTCCAACCACATGATGTCCTTTGTACAAAGAACGTCTCTAAGAAATTAGAACAATAATAATACAATTAGGGTACCATATTGGAAGGGGTAACAAGATTCCTTGGCCTTTTGAAGATTCTCCATCAACTATTGTCTCAGTATTTTGTATAAATCAATATATAGACCTTATTTCACCATTTGGTGAGCAGTATGAATAGTGGTACATGAAACAAAGTTCTCTTTGTTTGTATAATAGATGTTATACCAAATCATCATTAATCCATACTTAACCATGAAATAATCAATATCCTTCACCGTCAAGGAATGCTTGTCAAATTTTTCACCAGTGAGCTTCATTACCATTTCATTCTTCGCAACCTTCATTGTTGGAACGGGTCCATTTGAGCATAAACCACTAACTATCTTTATTGCTTGCTTGCTAATCATATGCAACATATCTAGCCACATAAACTTGTCATGAATTCTGATGAGCACATATTTTATCCACTCATCTTCATGGTAGAAATTTGGATCTTGTTGTTTCACACATCCAATTTCTTCTCCGTCAAACTTCCAAATTCAAGTTTCTATTCAAAATCATCTCCTATTAATTAATTTACCCAATATTCCAAAATCTTCATATGATCATATCCTTCCATTTTCATGTGAATCTAAATCTGCACATCCTCCATGTGCATCACACCATATGGAACCCTAAAAAATACACCTTCCAGATCCATCTCCATGGATTTAAATGGATGTTTCTTAAACTTGGGTCTTGACCATTCCAATACATCAACTATTTGTAGAGTAAACATTTTTGAAACTTCACAAAACTAGGATATAGCAAGAAACTATAAATACCTTTGGAATTCTTCACCAGTTAGGTTTTTGCACAACACACTAAATTCTTCAAATTGAATTTACTTTGTTTCTCTACTCTTCAAATCCTTGATCACAAATGACTTAATCATATGTGAAAACACATATAGACACTTTTTTGATGACCTAAAAATGCATTGATTAGAGTGGATAGAGTTAGGTCAAAAAGTTGATAGACCTTCTTTCCGTTGACATAGTCACCTTATCATCCCACAAATCTTTGCAACAAGATATTTCATTTTAGAGATCTCATCAATAGATTAAGAATGTCATCCAACATCCATACCAATGTGCTAAAGACATCAACACCACATCTTTGGTGGGGGCTTAAGGATTTTATGCTAAAAATCCCCCTGAGCCAAAGCTTTTCATCTAGTTTCCAAAGGAAACAACTGGACTAGGAGCTTGCACAAACTCATTATTCACTTCATTCTCATCCTTTTTATTTCATATCTTATTTAGTTCCTTCTTCATCTTGACCAGATCCACTTTATTTACTAGATCATCATTCTTTTGTGAAATAGAGGGTTTCACATTCTTGTTTTTGCAATGCTTAGCTATGTGTCTTGATTTGTTGCAATTGTGACATATGAAACCATTTTGAACAAGCTTACTTCTTTCCATTCTAGATCTACATTCAAAAATCTTATGCCCAAATGCATTGCATGTATAAAAATGACACTAAAAGATTGAAAAATCATGCCATTATTGTAACCACTCATCATCTAATTTTTGTATTCACTAGATTTGTGACAAAATATTTTGCATGCAAAACACTGATCGGTAAATGATTGAACATTTTGATTCATTTTGCTTCTACAATCTATAGCTCTATGTCCAAATTTATTGTAGAAATAACAATAACTATTAAAATATGAATACCTTTATGTAACAAGTTGTCTGGTGGGAGACCTTTTGAATTCTCTCTTCTGGTCCGACACCTTTTTGAAATTGTTCTTCTTGTCATTTTTCTTTTCAATATTGTTCAAAGTTTGATTTACCTTTGAAATTTCTTCTTTCTCAAACCCCAATCCTTCTTTTTCCTTTGAATCCATTTAATTTGTAGTCATTTCATCAAGAATCGTGGAGCTCTTCTTGAATTTGTCTTCTTGATTCTTTACTTTCTTCAGATCTGATCTCAAAGTTACAATATCTTGTTCAAGATTTGAACATTCTTCATATTTTTCTTTTAGTTTGGCATTAAGCCATTCTTCAACTCTTTTTCCTTCTTCAACTTGCACTTTCAGACTGGTGATTGTCTTATTGTAAGGAAAACCTAAGAGGTGCATAAACACTTTCCTAATGTTAATTCTAGGAAGAGAATGTAGACATATGGTTTAATTTTGAATTATAGTTCATTAAAGATGCACATTAGTAGAAAATAGATCATAAAATATTTTACACAACCACATAATGGACACCATTTTTAAGGTGGGAAAACCCTTACGGGAGAAAAACCCACACACCAAGAAAAGTCACTTTTTATTGCAGTAAACAATGTTCACATACAAAGTTACAGACTTGTGCTTTTCAAATGCAAAATTACAATGTCAACTCAGGCAGCATAATATTTCCCTGATCAATCTCATTTTCTCATCAAACTTTCAATTCGATCACTACTACAATTACATTAAAAAAATTAATTCAGCCACCAAACCTCAATCTAGAGTATTACAGTACTATTTAATATTCATCCATGATCGCTACAGTTCTAGAGAACCAACTGTTCCTATTTGTGACTATAGAAAAACTATCACATAGAAGTTACCATATTGGGCCATTGATGAGAAAAGCTTCAACCTCTCACCGATCTGTTTGAGTCACTCCAACAAGTGTAATACCCACCAAACCAAACAATTATCTGAGTATTGGTGAGACAAGAGACCATGTCTCACCGATCACTCATTGTCTCATCTATACAAGTTCCTCTCAATACACTGTCGATGAAGTTCATTGTCACATCTGAGAGACACCATATCACTTCCCATAGATACAAGAAAGTCCTGCCAATATCCTCTTTACCACTCAAAAATTTCACCATGTATTGGCATATCGGTGAGAGAACAAGTTGACTCTCACCAATATGAGAATGTCATTTTGATGAAGTTCACACTGGTTAATGTGGTCCCCATGTCCAAGTCAGATCTAATTATCGCTCCCCACCTATCAACTCAGGTCCCACCATAGTCATCGGTCCATCGGGGAGACAAAATTTAGAGTCTCACCGAAGTAGCCATGTCCCACCAATGAAGTTAGACTATCAAAGATTTCACAAACTTCACAACCTGTGACTCATAGTTTCAAAGATTTAATTCTTCGTGACATTGCGATCAGTCTATTAGAGGGACTATCGTTAGGGTCCCGCTGACAAAACCAAGTCATTTTGATAGAACAAGCCACCAATACCACAAGTCATTGGGTCATTGTAGGAACAACCTTTGGAGTCCCACTGACCAAGCAATGTCTCAGCAATGAAGAACCATTAGATCATCATTGGGACAAAGAACAAGGTTCCACTGATAGAGAACAACCTGGTCAATAGAGGAGATAGGAGAACACAATACTGCCACATCAAGCTAGTAAGTTGAGACACATTTCCAGCATACTCCCACTTCATGAAGAATTACTGGCTTCTCCCAAAACTTTGACATTACTGGATATCATAGGTCCCAAGGCCCACTAAACTGGCATGCCACCTAAATTTATCTCTACTCACTGGTTTCGTTAATGCATTTGCAACATTTTCTAGGGTATCTACTTTCTCAAGGCTAAACTTTCCATCCTTGACCATGTTGGAACTGTAAAATTTCGAAAAAATCTCATTGGATATTCATGCTCATTAGTCTCCCAAAGAGTCCATACTGCAAGTATAAAATTTTCTTCACATAGCATACTCACTGAGGTCCGGCTAAATTTTTATGATATGATCACATAAAATTTATCTAACCCTGAATATTTGATATATGGAATATGTCGGCATAAGATAATGTAGGTATCAAGATAATAATGCACATCTATTTCAGTATATTGGCATGAAATCAAATGTGTCATGCTGACGAGGACATATGTCGGGAGTACATGGGTTCACAATTTCTATTGGCAGGACAATGGCTATCGGCATGACGGTGTGAGGTCATATCGAGCTCATATTCATCCCACCACTTGGAGCACAAGAACATGTATCGACCAGACTGGAGCCATCAAAGTGAGGTTCCAAAAGACAGCCCGAGACTTTCACCGATCTTGCCGATAAAGCAAAGGAGGATTCATTCGATGAGACAATGATGTCGGGAAGAGTTTGGGGAGTCTTACCGACCTCCCGTGTTATACCAATAGGATTGGGCATGACAACATGTATGGAGATAAGAATTATCATAGGGACAATGTGCGTGGTATCGCCGAAGAAAATATGTATCAGTAAGATAAGCCTCAGTGGGGAGATCTAAGGAAGGTCAAAACGAGTATTATTCCATCGGCAGGACAATTTTTTTGCCTTGACGATTTATGTTGACAAAAACAATATCTCAGTGAGACAAAGAACCTTTGGAATGAAACATAGAATTGTTGGCTCGATTCGTTAAGTCAGGGCGATAGGTTTGCTTCGATGGGAATCATGGTGATATAAAAAATTAAAAAAGAAAACTATCGGGGAGACTTGAGGTATCGGGGGAACTACATGATGTCTTAGCGGGTGTGTGAACATTGGTAAAGGTTCAAATAGAAGGATCGGCCAAAGATTTAAAATGGTTTGCCGATATGCTACGTGATGTGACAGCAAGAATTTCAAAGAGCCTACTTTATTCGTGTCACAACCAAAGACATTAATGGTGCCATGAAACATAAAATATTTTTCAAATCCAGGCGAACTCAATTAAAAGCATTTTTTCACAGAATTAGAAGCAAAGGAGAGCAGAGGAACGAGTAGAGGATTGGGGCATTCATTCAACTTGGAATTTTAGGTGAAGTACAGTAAGTTCTTCATCCCTTGAATCTTTTAAATTTCAAAGAATGGAAAGCACTAGTTCAAAGAAATCAAAAGGTAGAAAACATGGGGACAACAGTAATCAAATAGAGGTAGGCCAATTTAGCCACTTGGTTAAATAAACTTTGGGGAAAACACTCATAGTACTTTGATGCAATAAAAGAACATAAAAGGGTGGATGGTAGAATCCAAAAGAAACTCAAGGAAAAAAAATAGCGGGGTACTCCTGACAATGCAGCAATTGAGGATGCTAATCGTGTTATGGATAAACACAAAGGATTCTTTGAAGAATTACAAGAGGATGCGCAAGAATTGATAGAAGCCGCCGAAAATGGATTGACTATGTTCTTTGATGATGGAGGAAAATTAAAAGAAATGGCTACATGGAAGAGCAAAATTGAATAAGTACTCAAGGAGATTTTAAAGACAACCACTACGAAAGATGCAACATTGGATGAAGCATGTGAGCCGAATGAATGGATGGTGATGATGGAGACCATGATCCACAATGCATTAGGAGATGCAGATACACACAAGTGTCGAGACTACACATATCAAATGTCGAGAGTTCATTTATGGCTTAACAAAGCTTAGTTAATGTTAATCTTGTTAGTGTTTCATGCTTAAGACATTTCTGAAAGGACATATCTTTTCAGGTGGTTGATATATAGAAATATTCGTTTTTGTAACAAAAAAGAGGTAGAACTAGAAGATTTTAGAATAGGGATAGATTGTAGCAAGAATAATATTTTCATAATGTTTGCATTCAAGAAGACTATGTTGCATGTATAAATTTTGTGGAGGATAATGAAAGACTGTTGATTTGGTGGCTTCATTCTAGTATCAGTTGTTTGTTGGATTTCTGCAATTATTTGACTATCTCCAATCTGATGTTTCTTGATTATTTAAATTGAAATATCAAGTGTATGTTCAATTTATCAGTACACATTTGTTGTATCTATGTGATTTGATTAATTGGGTTCTTTAAAGAAGAATTAAATTCCTTTCAGTTGATTACAGTAATCTAGGAATGTTATTTGGATTATTAAGGAGAATCAAATAGTTAGGATTGATATTCTACCTCAAGTAGTGTCTGTCAATCATATTCTTGCATGTTTATACCAGTTATAAACTCATATGTGTATGCCAAACAATTAGAGAACTTTCTAGATAGGAACCACTCATCTAAGACTTTCATTTGACTCTGTTTTACCCAACAAGGCACTGGTCTTCCATATTTTGTTATTTAATTTTATTCATTTCATTTAACATCCATTAACTGAACATATCAGGCTTCACCTTGATATTGCATATACAATTTATACCAAATTTAAATCATATATGATATTTCTTACACTATTTATAGCAATTTTAGATCATATCTCTCCTCTGTCAAATTGCCATTGTGGATAGTTTAGTCAAGTAAGAAGCATAGTTCAAAATCTGCATCATTCATATAGGTACACCTTCCTAGGTTTAGTAGTTCCTTAAGAGTAAAAGGTTCAACTGTATTGGTTGGCCTTGTTAGTTGGCCAATAGCATTGTGAGAGCTTGGAAACCTCTCATGGTTCAAACCCGCATTTTTGAGACCCAATAGACCACATCCCATATAAAATGATACTGCAATCAATATGTTTCATCTTGTAATGGAAAGTTGGATTTTTCACCAAACAAATAACACTCTGACTGTCACAGTAAATAGTAATCTACCCTGCTTTGAATCCAATATCAAAACAAAAATGTCTAAACCAAATGGATTCTTTACAATCATGTGTTGCTGCCATATATTATGCTTTTGTAGTACATAAAGTGACTACATCCTGCCGCTTACTCATCCAACTAATTGCACCACCATTCAATGTGAAGATGTATCCACTGGTGGATCTACTATTGTCAATGTCCCTTTCCCAATCAGAATCCACATATCCATGAATTTTGACAGATCTCTATGACCCAATTGAGTTACCATGATAGCATAAAGCGTACTAAGAAGTACCTTTCAAATATCTAAAATATCTCTTCACAACATCCCAATGCGACCTTCCTAGATTTTCCATAAACTAGCTAAGTACTCCCACTACTTGGGAAATGTCTGCCTTGTATAGACCATTGAATATGTTAAACTTCCAACCGCACTTGCATAAGGCACTCTTGTCATGTCCTCCATCTCGGTAGGAGAATTTGGACAATCTTCAATAGATAGCTTCATTCCCTGCAACACTGGAACAACTAGCTGCTTGCAATCAGTCATACCAAATTTCTCCAGGACAGTATTGATATACTTACTCTAGCTGAGCCAAAGCTTTCTACTTCATCTATCCCTTTTTTATTTCCATTCCTAGAATATACCTTGCTCCACCTAGATCTTTCATTTCAAACTTTCCTGATAATTGAGATTTTAGATCAAAAATCATAGTATTACTATTTCCTATGAACAACATGCCATCAACATACATGGCAATAATAAGAACTCAATCATTTTTAGTTTTGAAGTACACACAATGATAAGATTTTTATCTTACAAATTCCAATGACAAAACAAATGTGTCAAAATTCTGGTACCACGTTCTAGGTGATTGTTTTAACTACTAGTTCGAGGAATTTCAACTACTTTTTCTTCCTTTTATTCTTCCATCTCTAACTAAAGATCCATTAAAGAAGGTTTCAACTCATGAATGATTACACTTTTGTTGTATACAACCTTTTCAGTTGTAGGATTTCAAAGCTTGTATCCTTTCACATCAATGTCGTAGCTAATGAAGATACATTTTTTAGCCTTGTTATCCAACTTATATCTTTTCTCATTTGACACATAAGCATATGGTTCACAACCAAAGACTCTTACATGTCTTAAAGAGGGCTTCTTATCAGACCAAGCTTCCATAAGAATTTTGTCAACAAGTGCCAAAGAGGGAGATTGATTTATTAAAAAACATGTTGTAGCCACAGCCTCACCCCAAAAATTCTGCTCCAGACCAACATTGCTCAACATACTTCTCGCCCTTTCCATCAACATCCTGTTCAACCTTTTAGCAACTCCATTTTGTTGTGGAGTGTAAGGTGTTGTTTTATGCCTTTTTATTCCATGGTCTTTGCAATAACTTTTGAAATCTGCAAAAAAAAATTCACTTCCATTATTTGTCCTCAGGCATTTAATTTTTCTTCCAATCTGATTTTCAACCAAGTTTTTAAACTCTTTAAATCAACTGAACACTTCTGATTTATTTTTTAGAAAATATACAAATGCCCTTCTTGAATAATGATCAATAAAAGAAGCATAATATCTTGATTTTGATAACAAAGGAACATTTACTAGACCAAAGACCTTAGAGTGAATATAATCCAGAACACCAGAAGATCTATGAGGACTAGAATAAAACAAAACACAATATTTTTTTCCATATATACAATGTTCACAAAAATCAAACTCAAGGTTACAATCATCAAGCCCTTCATCCAAGTTTTTATTTTTCAAAACTTTTAAGCCTTTCTCACCAATGTGATCGAGCCTTTGATAATAGAGCATGGTATTTTCTACTGGGAGTTTCGCCTTCAAAGAGTTTGCACCCAAAGGAACTTATGTCTCCTTCTCTACACAAGCAACCTTGCTTGAATTCACAAAGACACTTTTACATTGAACAAAATGTGTGTCTAGCTTGTATAGAGTGCCAATTCGTGCACCCTAGGCTAGCACCATTGAGCCTCTAGTCATCATACAACCACCACTCAAGAATGAAACTTGCACGCCAACATCATTCAACTTACTAACAAAAAATAAATTTTGATCTAGACCTAGTATATGCATTACACCATTAATTCCTTTAATTCTTCCATTAGGAAATTGAATTCTAACTCTTCCACGACCAACAATTTCAAAAGATGAGTCACTTGCCAGATACACCTTTCCACCAGCATACTTTTCATACATTATAAACCAATCTCAGTGAGATGTCATGCGAAAAGATGTGCACTTGAGTCAATTAGTCATACATCATCTGATACTAGTGTCATCAAGGCTATGATGAAGGCATTTTCACCACTCTGAGAAGAATGATTATCTAAAGAATTATTTTTCTTCTTCTTCTTTTTCTCCTCTTTGTAATCCTTGTGCACATGACCAGGCTACCCACAATTCCAACATTTCACCTTGGAATTCTTGCCAGGAGACTTTGATCTCTCTTCAGGCTTTGATTTAGACTTCTTATCTTTCTTCTTTCCTTTCTCCTTTGATCTACCTCGAATAGCCAAAGCCTCCTTTGCCATCTCAAAATATTTCCTTCACATCTCTTCTAACAAAAATGAAGCAACCACATCTTCCATCTTGAAAATGGTTGTTTTTCTCCCAATAACCATCACTAAATGATCCCATGTGTCATGAAAGAAGATAATATAAGCATACAATGATCCTCATCATCTATCTTCACACCTATAGATGTTAATTGAGAAATGAGCATATTGAACGTATTCAGATGATCAGCCACATATGCCCCTTCCTCCATTTTTAAAGAGTACAAATTCTTCCTCAAAAATAACTTATTCAACAAGGAATTTCCCTAATAAATGTCACCAAGTTTCTTCCACAAAGAAGATGTAGAGTTCTCTTCATGAAGGTTCAAGAGAATAGAGTCTGCTAGATAGAGTCTTATCAACCCTTTGGCTTTTCTATCTGTGAGGTCCCAATCTTCTTTCTTCATACCCAAGGGTTTAGTTCCAGACACAACAATCCAGAGATCTCTATCCACCAAATGTCTTCCATTTTGAGTTTCCACAACTCAAAATTGCCACCATTGAACTTTTCAATTTCTACTCTTCTTCATGTGCTTGCCATCTTAATCTGTAATAAAAAAATACCGGATTCATCTGAAAAACTCCGACTCTTCACAATGGGCACAAAAAATTGATCCATCCCACAAGGATAATACAACTAGCCAGGCTCTGATACCACTTGTAAGGAAAGCCTAAGAGGTGCAGAAACACTTTCCTAATGCTAATTCAAGGAAGAGAATGAAAACATATGGTTCAATTTTGAATTACAGTTCATTAAAGATGCACATTAGTAGAAAAAAGATCAAAACAAATCTAACACCACATAATGGACACTAGTTTTAATGTGGGAAAACCCTTACGAGAGAAAAACCCACACACCAATCAAAGTCACTTTGTATTATGGTAAAAAAATTTCACATACAGAGTTACAAACTCGTGCTTTTCAGATGTGAAATTACAATGTCAACTCAGGCAACATCACATTTCCCTAATCAATCTTGTTTTATCATCAAACTTTCAATTCGACCACTGTTACAATTGCATTACAAAATTAGTTCAACCACTAAACCTCAATCCAGAGTATTACAATACTAATTAATATTTATCCATGGTCCCTATAGTTCCAGAGAACCAACCGTTCCTATTCATGACTGTAGACAACCATCACATAGTAGTTACCATATTGGGCCATCAATGAGAAAAGCTTCAACCTCTTGCCATTTGAGTCACTCTGATGAGTGTAATACTTGCCAAACCAAATAGTCATTGGAGTATCGATGAGACAAGAGACCATGTCTCATTGATCACTTATTGTCACACTGATATGAGTTCTTCTCAACACACTATTGACCAAGTCTATCATCACTCTTCTCGGCACACTATTGACCAAGTCCATCATCACATCAGAGAGATGCCATATTTCTTCCCATCGATACAAGCAAGTCTTGTCGATGTCCTCTTTACCACTCAATTTTTTTACCATGTATCGGTATATCGGTGAGACAACAAATTGACTCTCACCAATATGAGGATGTCATATTGATGAAGTTCACACTGGTCAATGTGGTCCCCACGGCCAAGTCAGCTCCAACTACCGCTCCCCACCTATCATCTTGGGTCCCACCGTACTCATTGGTCCATTAGGGAGACAAAATTTAGAGTCTTGAGAAAGTAGCCACATCCCACTGATGAAGTTGGACTATCAAAGATTTCATGAACTTCACAACTTGTTATGCATAGTCTCAAAGCTTTAATTCTCCACAACATCATGATCGGTCTGTCAAAGGGACTATTGTTAGGGTCTCACCAACATAACCAAGTCATTTTGATAAAAAAAGTCACCAATGCCACAAACTATCAGGTCATCGCGGGGAAAACCTTTGGAGTCTCGCCGACCATAGAATGTCTTGACGATGAAGAACCATCAGGTTATTGTTAGGATAGAGAACAAGGTTCCACTGATAGAGCACAGTCTGGCTGATCAAGGAGATAGGATTACATAACAGTGCCACATCAAGACAATAAGTTGAGACACATTTCCAACACTCATTTGATTGCTTGAGCTACTCATTTCTTTACTTGATTATTTTTGTATCTTCCTCGAGTTTCTCTCTCAACTTCTTGATACACTCATTTGCATCATTAAGATCCCTTTTTAGATCTCTATTTTTAGTTTCTACTTTATCTAAATCATCAAGGGCTGATTTTATTTCTCCTCACAATCTTCTTCAATAAACCTTTGAGAGATAATATCTTCTAGAGGAACATGATACTTCCTTGTAGCCATGTGTTCAACCTCCAATATCTATCTCAGCTATCAATCCAATTGAAGGAATCTAGCTCTGATACCAATTTTTTTACACCTAAAATACTAAGAGTGGAATATTCCCTAAAATTAATTAACTTAAAATGAATTTCATAATATCTCATTCAATGTGTAGTAATGGAAAGAAACATTAAAATCATGCATCACATTAATAGACACAAGAACACCAGATTTTACGTGGAAAAATAAAAAAGGGAAAAACCACGGTTAGGATTAGCTCTCAATATATTATAATCGATTACAATATTTGATACAGAATGGTGGACTCAATGTCCAAGGACTCATTGTTCGAAAAGAGAATGGATCACTATCGGTGGCTCACTACCTAGAATAGAAAGAGATATAAGAAAGGGTGGCTCACCACCAAATGAACTACTAACAATGCATTTGACATATGTTGAAGATATAGTTCCACTGAAGATCAAAATACTGACTTTACACACTTCATACTTCACCAGAACTATGATTTGCACTTCTCTTTGCACCAAATATCACACACACTCTACACACTCTTTGTCCACCACATTCACACAATGAATCAACCTTGTGTATTTACCACAACAACCCAAAACATCAATTAGGTCAGCCTGATAAGATGTATTGTGGACCACATACCCTGTTGGCCCAAAACATCAACACACACGCCTTGCAAAAAGAACCAAAATGTATAACACATTAAAATAGGCTGGTATGAACATAATTACTCCTATGACACAACTCCATACATAATTAAAATCTTCATTACCCCAAAATACTTAGGTCGACACCAAATAGAAAAACTGATGAAGTCATATTTGAATGAACCAACTGTTCATACTATGTCGCCAAAAAGTGTAGCCTTGACACTTTTTACTCATTTGGGCCCTTTCTTGTGGTTTTTGGATTAGTTTTGCTTAGATTCTAGGGTGTCTTGCAAAGGAGTTGTGAAGTGTTGTAACACATTTCCTCACTTTTCTAAGACCCTTTCATCATAATTCACCTAAATAACCCCTTTCCAAGCCTTAGGGTAAAGTGTTGTAAGGTGTTGTAACCAACCCTCACACTTTTCTAGGCTTGTCATCACTAAATTAACCCTTTCTTATGGAATAATGACCCCTTAATGCACTTATAGGTCCAAATTTAGTGTGTTTCAAAAGACAATCCCGACAAACATCAATAATCGCTTCTTAATCTTGACAATCAATCAAAACTTCCCAGGTGGACTAAGTTGCCATCTTGGGCTACTTAGTCCCATATGGCATAAAAATTAAATTTAACTTAAAATTCTTGCAGGATTTTGTCTCCTAAACCCTAAGGTCAGCCCGTGTTGTGTTATTTTTAGGAAATTAGGGCATAACATGTATAAATAAGGGTTTTTCTAATCATTTTCACTCTAATTCTTCTTCTTCCTCCTAACTCTCAACAACTCAATCTTCCCAATCACTCATCTCTCCTTCTTCTCAAGCAAGCTAGGGTTTGAGTACTTTAAGCCATCACGAGATCTCTCAAGAAGCATTCAAGGGTTGAATCCTCCATTGTTGCAACTCGAGATCAATCATTATGGCAAGGTACTAACTCCATTGTTTCTATGCTTCATTACATTATTTCTCTATTTTGGTTTAGTTACCTAAAAGGGGTTTGACAAAGGCAAACCCCCATGCCCTAACAATCAACAAATTTTCCCTCTTAGTGTGATTTGTAGGTCTTGTATGTAGATTTGGCAAAGAACCAAGGTGGAAAAGCCTTCAACAACTTGTCAAAGCCCTTCAAGGTTACAAAAACCCTGTTGAGGCTTGTAGAACACTTGCAAACCAGATTCTTCACTTTCAGAACCCAATACTTGGAGGAGCAGAAATCCAAGGGCTTCCATTTCCACTCTTTGATTTCTAGAAATTGAAAAGTAGACTAAGTGATTAATAGTGGCGAATTAGTCCCAATGAACCTGATTTTCAGTGATTTTTGCATATTCAGACACCCACTTGGCAGAAACAGGCTTTGGACCAGTTTTTCCAGATCTGGGACTAAGTCGCCCAGATTGGCACAAGTGTCCCAGTCAGATTCTGCATCAGATTTTTAGGATTCCAGACCCTCATCTCATCCCTCTTCAGCCTCCAGGTGCACCTCTTCAATCTTATTCATTTTTGTAATAGTTAGTTTACATTTCTAGTTCATTTTGTACATATTTGCATATCACTATGGGTAAAAGCACAAAGTTGTGTCACACTTTCAGCCAACATATCAACATGACTGAATTTAAGTATTTCTCACTAAAAATCAATTTTGGTCAAACATATGATCTAGTAAGATTCATTCTAGATAAGTTAGATACTTCCACAACTTTTTCAACTAAAATTGTTGGCTAAAAATATATGGAGCACCACTTTGAGTCCAATTTACTAAAAAAATAATATCAGAAAAGCTTGTAGTTTCAATAACTCCTGCTAATGTAAATAACATTTTTTTAAAAATATAAAAAATACCCTTTTGTAGATCCATAAGTTTAGTTTTCAAAAATATATTTATTTTAATAGTTTAATTATCATTTATATTTTATTTTTTATTTATACTAAAAGTAGGCTATCAACACAAAATATTAGGTTCATTACCATGCCAAGGAAAAATACTAAAACTTATTAAAAAGATTTGAAAAAAATATGATGCACTAGATAAAACAATCTCTTTCAAGATGGCATTTTTTTTTCATTTTAGATAAATATTTAATATGAAAGTTGACATCTGATGGAAACAGTGGTTTTTTTATTCATGCACATTTTAATATTTATTTAAAAATATATATTTATCAAAACTAGAAAAATTTATATCCATGCACTAAAGTTTCAAGTTATAAATACACACAAAAAGATTGAAAGAAAAAAAAATTAATATAAAAAGATTGACGTCCCATGCAACTTCATTTTTTCAGCATTTTATCAGCAACTAAATTATAGTGTTAATTTATTTAAAACTAGTCTAAAATATTTTTTTAATTTTTTTAAAAAAATACAAACATAAAATATACTAAAAAATACATATTTTACTAATTTACATCATTTCAAAATTCAAAACATATATGTCACTTTTTAGTGATTCAAGTTTAAAAGTTGGATCAACATTGGTCGTTTCCTTTATAAAGCGTGACACAACTTTGTGCTTTTACCCCAATGTGTTTTCAAACATAGTTGCATTATTTAGGTTTTACATTACTAGTTAGTTTCTAAGCCATCAAGACATTGGGACTACAATGTCTCCTTCATGTTGACCCAAAAGACCTTTTCCTTTTCTTTTTTTCTTTTTGTCTTCCTTTTGGGGATGATGCAAGGCATTGAAACCACAATGTCTCTTTTATGTTGACCCAAAAGGTCTTTTCCTTTTCTTTTTTCTTTTTGTCTTCCTTTTGGGGATGATGCAAAGAATTGAGACCGCAATGTCTGCTTCATGTTGACTCAAAAAAGGTGTCTTTTCATTTTTCTTTTTCTTTTTTTGTCCTTTTAGGGACGATGTAAAACGCCGAGATATCCTATGTCTCTTCCATGTTGACCCAAAACAAATTTTTATTTTTTGTTTTTTCTCTCTTCATGTCCTAGTTCTATGTATTTGTGGAGATGGTGACAGTTTTGAGCTCTCTACACAAATACTATATCAAAAAGCATACTGACCCCAAGTCCCTAGATCCCTTATGTGTTTGTGGTTTCTCATTTTGGGGAAACCCCCCTTTCTCTTTTATTTTTCCATTTCTTTTACATGATGTAGCCTCACTTGGACACATATCACTTGGCATAGGGTTTTCCAAGCTGGCTCTCATGTCCCTTTCTTTCCTTTTGCATTTTTCATTTCTCTACTTTAAAGTAATTGATCACAGAATAGTGTTTCACAATTCCTTTAAAGTGGGGGCATACATCCACACTCACATTCCATTGTGTGATTTTCTTTTTCTTGTGATCCCCTCTCTTGGAAACATTACGTACAATGTTTCCCACGATGAGATATTGTAGTTTTCCTCTCTTACAAACAAGATGAGACCATTTGCACTTTTCCTCTCTTGGACAGATTATGCATGATGTTCCTTAAGATGAGACATTGCACAAACTCAGAAAAAATCCCTTTGAACATCCTTACACCATCATCTACAAAAATCATTTTCTTTTGTGGTGCCTTATTAAAGTTATCAATAAGTATAAATTTGGTATGGTTTGAGCAGGAACCCCAACCAATGAAATGAATTTCCCCATAGCCACCTGTGTGTGTGAGTGCATATCATCCTAGTGTATGTTTCTCACCTGACGAACTACCAAGAGTCTCATCGCCCCAGAGTGAGTACACTTATTTTTGGACAAACAACCTAGATTTGACCAACAACTAGCTGGACAAATAGTCGAAGCTTGATCCAACCTTTTCCTTTCCCTATTCTCTTCATTATAATTCTCATAATTGGATGATCATGTATCTTATTTTGCTGTAAACCATTCACCCTTGAATGTGTCTTCTTGCACTGATGTTGAGTTGACTTAGAATCTTGAATCTTGGGGCCTTGACCACCTCCTTCATCTTTCTCATTCTTCACCATCTGCCTTGACATCACTTGGCTACTTGAGTGTGAGTTTGAGGCAAGTTCACCCTCTCACTAAAGTGGGGGCTAAATGTGTCGTCAAAAAGTGTAGCCTTGACACTTTTCACTCATTTGGGCCCTTTCAAGTGGTTTTTGGCCTAGTTTTGCTTAGATTCTAGGGTGCCTTGCAAAGGTGTTGTGAAGTGTTGTAACACATTTCCTCAATTTTCTAAGACCCTTTCATCATAATTCACCTAAATAACCCCTTTCCAAGCCTTGGTCTAAAATTTTGTAAGGTGTTGTAACCAACCCTCACACTTTTCTAGGCTTCTCATCACTGAATTAACCTTTTTTAATGACATAATGACCCCTTAATGCAATTATAGGTCCGACTTTAGTGTGTTTCGGAAGATAATCTTGACAAACATCAATAATCACTTCTTAATCCTCGACAATCAATCAAAATTGCCCAGGTGCACTAAGTCGCCATCTTGGGTGACACTCCCATATGACATAAAAATCAAATTTAACTTAAAATTCTTTCGGGATTTTGTCCCCTAAACCCTAAGGTCGGCCTTTGTTGTGTTATTTTCAAGAAATTAGGGTATAGTGTGTATAAATAAGGGTTTTTATCATCATTTTCACACTAATTATTCTTCTTCCTCCTAACTCTCAACAACTCAATCTTCCCAATCACTCATCTCTCCTTCTTCTCAAGCAAGCTAGGGTTTAAGTACTCTAAGCCATCAAGACATCTCTCAAGAAGCATTCAAAGGCTAAATCCTCCATTGCTACAACTTAAGATCAATCATCATGACAAGGTACTAACTTCATTGTTTCCATGCTTCATTACAGTATTTCTCTATTTTGGTTTAGTTACCTAAAAGGGGTTTGACCAAGGCAAACCCCCATGCCCTAACAATCAACAAGTTTTCCCTCTTAGTGTGATTTGTAGGTCTTGTATGTAGATTTGGGAAAGAACCAAGATGGAAAAGCCTTCAATAAATTTTCAAAGCTCTTCAAGGTTATAAAAGACCTAGTTGAGGCTTGGAGAACACTTGCAAACCAGATTCTTCACTTTTAGAACTGAATACCTGGAGGAGCAGAAAGTACAGACCGAGGGCTTCCATTTCCACTCTTTGATTTCTAAAAAAATAGAAGTAGATTAAGTTGCAAATAGCGGTGACTTAGTCCCACTGAACCTTATTTTCAATAGTTTTTGCATATTCAGACACCCATTTGGTAGAAATAGGCTCTAGACTAGTTTTTCCAGATCTAGGACTAAGTCGCCCAGATTGGCACAAGTGTCCCAGTCAAATTCTGCATTAGATTTTCAGAATTCCAGACCCTCATCTCATTCCTCTCTAGCATCCAGGTGTACCTCTTCAATCTTATTCATTTTTGTAATAGATAGTTTACATTTCTAAGTCATTTTGTACATATTTGCATATCATTATGTGTTTTCAAACATAGTTGCATTCTTTAGGTTTTACATTACTAGTTAGTTTCTATTTTTAGTTTACTGCATCTAAGGAATTTCATTTAGATACATATCAAACACCCAACACATCTACCCTAATCTTTGAAAAAACCCTAAAATGAAAAGGTGTGAAAGAGAGCCCATTTCTGATTAGCTTCTAGGTGAAAAACCCTATAATCTCATTAGCGAATCCTCATTCCCATTCCTTCATTTTTGGTGGTTCACATACATACCTTGACATGTGGAAAACCAAAACACTTGCCACTTGGGATGTGCACACCTCTGACATCTATAAACACTTCCCCAAATCTACATAACATAATAATATTCATAGTGGAATGTAGAGCATTCCAACATACACTCTGCACGACTAACTCTGTCATTTCCAAAGACGATACTCTTTCAACAATATGTTCAATTATAGAAGGAAAAAACCCATGAAAATTTGGATCTGAACACGTTCAACATGCACAATCAACACCTCGAGACCTCATGACAAAATTATGTATAACGAAGTAGTGCCAACCATAAAATTGGTTCACTATACCACTAAAATTGCACTCAAGACTTAGGCAATTATCCAAACCACTTGGTCTTCTCTGAACCAACTCTTATGCATCTATACAATGGGTTAACATCAATGAACGGGTTGACATTAATGACAACACCATAAAAACACCATATGCCATACTCTCAACAATATCCTCAATGACAAACAAAATTCCAATATCCATACCTTATACCCTCAATTGTAAACCCTATACCCTCAACCCTCAACCCTAAATCCTACACTCTCAACCCTATACCTTATACCCTCCATCATAAACCCTATACCCTTAACCCTATACACAATACCCTAAACTCTATACCCTATACACTAAACCCTATAACCTCAAACCTAAACACTATCCCTCAAACCTAAGCACTAAATCCTATACACTAAACCCTCAACCCTAACCTCTATACCCTCAAACCTCAACCTTATACCCTCAACCCCAAACTCTACACCCTCAACCCTAAACATTTTACCCTAAACCCTAAATAATTGAGACCTAGATAGGGGAGGGAGAGAGGGTGGAAGTGAGAGATGATGACCTAGAGAGGGTAGAGAGAGAGAGAAGATAGGGGGAGAGAAGAATATAGAGAGGAGGGTAAGAAGGGAGGGAGGGAGAGGTAGATAAGGAGAGACCTAGAGAGGGGAGAGAGGGATAGAGAGAGGGAAGGATCGATAGATTGTAGGAGAGAGAGAAGATGAGGGAGAGATTAATTTCATTCACAATAACATGAGCACATTATAATGTGCTTGTCTTATATGAATGCAACCATATAACACGAGTGTATTATAACGTGTTGGATTTATTTGAATGCATTTATGTAATGCGAGCACATTACGATGTGCTTGTGTTGTTTTCTTTGGAAATTTCTAAACCTTTGGCTTGGATTTTCCTTGGGCTTCTAACCCAAAGGTTTGGAGTGAATTTTCAACATCCAAAGATGTGTTTTCACAAATAATAATAAAAAATGAAATAATCTCGAGTGTGCTCCCCATCAAATTTGCACATGTTCCGGTGTCAAGTAAAAAAATACCACAGTAATGTTAATTTATTTCTTAGCTTTTTAAGCATGTAAATTTTTTCACATTTTGAGTATGTTAAGGTTTTAAAATTTAATTTTTTTTGTTAGTGCATCCATTTTTTTTTGTCAAAAATCAATCTGTGGTATTTTTGATTTTATTTCCTAACCACTCATCAATATTTCAAATAAATTACATGTTTTAGAAAATAGATTCCATTATACATGTATTTGATTTTTTTGTTTGATTTTCAATTATTTTTCAAAAAAAAAAATGAGGGAGCACACTTAATTTTCTATTTTTCAAGACGTGTCCACTTTGAAAATTAGTGAAAAATCACATATTCATTTAAAAATTAGCAGAAAAACTGGGCATAAACTACATGTTATTAGCTAATTTCTCACTAAGTTATTTTATGGAGGCCACACCAGATGCTATTTACTGTTTTTTTTTTTTTAACAAGACCACTTTGTGTGGCCCCCCCTTTTGAACCCCTTAATCTCCACCATTTTAAAAAAAATAGTTTATAAAGTAGATTCAGAGCACTACAATTCTTATTTTCATTGCATCTACAAATTATGAGTTTAACCATCTTCAATTTCTCATCCAAGATTAGTGTTTTATAATTTTAGAAAAAAATTGTCCACTTAAGGCCCCTTTTTGGTCCCCCATTTTCACGCACTTACTCTATGAGCATATTTTAGGACATGCTACAAATATTAGTTTCACACCTTATTCTTTAATTTATGGTATGAAGGTCATAATGCCTCTTGACATTGATATTTCATCATTATGTGTTTCTCTTTATGAATCATTAATAATTATGTACTTATGGAGAACACTACTTACAAGAGCTCAACAATATTGATGAGGGATGAGTCAACATATTAGACAACCTATGCATATACCAAAGATAACTAGGAAAATCATATAAATTAAATGAAACATTGAACAAGACTTTTAGCTAATGACTTGGTCCAACATACAAATCCACAAAATGTAAATGATAAAAGGGAAATTTAGGAAAAATATTAACCCAAGAACCAATGCATTTGGCCTTTCCACTCTGATTAAAAATAGTGAAAGATCCAATTAACATCATGTACCAAAATAATACCATTATACATGAGGAAGGTAGTTATCAGCTCATCATTGTCTCTCACATGGCATTTTTGCCTTATGAGGTTCACAATTAGCTTAACCCATGTGCTTTCATAATCACATCATCACATATTACTTCTTTTCACCTTCATGGTTTTGTATTGACACAATTACACATTGATTACAACTCTACATTTATACTTAGATTTCAAGTTACATTAGGGGAATAATGCCTTCCACCTTACATCTTGTGCTATTATTTCTATATCTCTACATGTGGCGCCACCAAACATGCTTTTAGTGGCATGACATTATATTTATGGGAATTGTGATTTTCCATTACACATTGCACACTATATCTTACACCAAGAGCGTCATGATTTCCCTTAGTATAGACCTTTGCACCTTATTGCATTATCTTTCCCATGTAGGTGCCATTAATCTGATATTAACTTTCATTTGTACACTTTACATTATTGTATGTATGTGACCTACTTGTGTCCTTGGGAGCAACTTTACCACATTACGGGGCATCAACAGTCATGTCTTCCCTAACATACCATGTACCTATATTTCATAACATGTTCTAAGAGTCAGATTGAGGACACTATGAGTCTTTCTCACATTTTTTTATATGTTATGCCATTTATTGATATTTTCATCACCATTAGGGAGATATCACTTTATCTATATTGATGTGTACTTGTTCTCTTGGATGCACCATTAGGGGTATATACCACTTTATTGTCTTACACATTTACATAGGTGGTTCTATCCAATAAGGGCCACATCACCACTCCTACTTCCCCATGCTTGGGGAAATCTTATTCCTTGATAAAATGTACAACATATGAGCTTACCATAATTATGATTTGACACACTTTGCTTGCTTGATACACAATATATTCATTTACAAATATTATTTTACATGACCTACATGCCTATCAAGTAAATTTACATTTAATATACTATTTCCACCTCTCCTATAATTTCATATATCCTATAAATGCAATTAATTGCAAGGGGCATATACTCTATTTCTTTAACACTCTCATGTTGAGTTTTGAAGATAGTTCTAGGTTCCTACAAAGACTCATCTTTAGCATATGATATGTCTTATGCTCCATAAACTCTATTAGCCATTAGTCACCCAATGATGAAGATCACTACCACTTTCCATCTTATGATTGTCAACATTGAGATTAGTTTGCATTTCTTCCTAATTGTGTTATAGAAGCTACTTGCTACACATTTTTTCTTTATTTTCTAGGTTCTTATGGAGTGCAAGACAAAGGATGAATCCACATAATGACATCATGTTGGATCCATCACTTTATATGAACCCCTTTCTATATTCTTTTGTGTTTTCAAATATTTACTTTGCATGCATCTTTGTGAGTGTTACATACCTTGAGGTGCATGATTATTCCAGGATTTGTATGCACCTCAAAGTAGCCTAGACACATTGTAAAGATAAAATTTGTATATCCATGTCATTTCGCATTTAATTTTGTTTCAATTTTGTGGGCCTAGGTATAGGGTCATACTAAATATTTAGTCCACCTAGAGAAATTTATTTTTAATGGCATGTTTTCATCCCAAGGAGGAAAAATGCTTTGGTACATATAGAAAATACCCCCTCATGTATATATAGAGTGAGGAGAATGAAAAAGTGCTAATTAGGAGCCTACTCTATGTGAATACTTGAGGTATGAAACTTTGTTAACAAACCTTAGTGAAGCTCCTAGGTTCAAGAGTTAATGATAGTCAAAAGAGACAAAGGTGGTAATGAATGCTAATTTAAGTGGTGGAAATGAATGTTGCTAAGCTAATTATTGAATGTTGCTTTTGTTTTCAATTCTAACATGTGTGACTATAACTAATAAATGCCTTTGTGACGACTTTCAATTGTGAAGTTGATAATAAAGACCAATTTGATCATTGTTTATGCCTTATTCTAATAGATTAAGACTGATGACTAATTCCTATAAAAGAAAAAATACTTTGTTCTTTTTATATTCTTATGATAATATCTTTATATACACAACTCTTATGTAAAAATTATCTTTCACATATAAATTTTCCCATAGAGTTGCTGGTGCATTTGAGTATCTATGGATCCTGATTTTCTTTTGGAAGGTTGTAGAAGCAAATCCAAACTAATTTTTCTTGGTTTTAAAAAATGACATGAATTTTCCCATAGAATTGCTGGTGCATTTGAGTATCTATGGGTCCCGATATTCTTTTGGAAGGTTGTAGAAGCGTGATCCAAGCTAATTTTTATTGGTTTTGAAAATTGACTGGATATAGCACTATATTTTCTGTTGTCCGGGTTCTTCCATTTATGATTCTTCCCTTTTCTTGAGGCGGGACAATTGACTAAGAAGAAAACAAATAGAAAATGAATGCCACTTTCCTCCTCCTATCTACAAATTTATCCTTCCTTAATAGACTTCTCAGCGTTTGCAGTGCAATGTGCTTTTTCTTCATTAAAATGTTGTGGTATGTATTTGGAAGAAGACTGTTAATATTGAGGGAATTGATCGTTTGATCTTCCAACTAAAATTTAGAAATTCAACATCACTCTTTGCCTTGAATTTGAAACTATAGAGGAAGTGAAGTTGAAAAGGGTGGAGAAAATTGAAGATAAGCCCGGCGATATCTACCAGTCGCTTTCAAATCGTAGATTCTTACTGCAGTGAGCTCAACTAATATTTTAAAAAAACAATTCACGAAAAAGCATAGTGCTATGCCTATACCCACAATCATTTGTATTATGTTTGATATAGGAATAAAAAAACTATAAGCTTGTATCAATTTGACATATATTCATTATTGAAATCATTCCAGTAATGATTACGATACAGAAATCCATCTGAAATGTGATAATTTCCTTGATTATAAATAACCTGAACCTTGGAATGCCATTATTCCTGCAGTTTGTGTGTTGGGAATTACTGTTTAAAAGGCTCGATGTTAAACAGATCAATATTTTCTCCTTTCTTAGTTACATCACCGACATTGTGCTCTTTTTCTATTTTAGTGTTGTGGTGAGTGAGCTAGTCTACATTTTTTTCTACATATCAACATCATTGAGTAGTTGCATGTTGAATTATGAATGAGTTTTTCTTAATGTTTGTTGAATGTCATATTTCATCAAAGAACTTTTAAGATATTGAATTGATTCGATTTGATTTTGGGTATGGATGATTGATTGTCGTTTATAATGTGTGCATACCTAACAATTACAATAAAAAGATTAAATCAACATATTTTTTTCAATATTGTAAACTATATTAATAAAAAAATTACATACACATCAATACATGTCAATAACCAAATAACATTTTTAAAAAATATTACAAATTAAATTGATGAACAAATTAACCAAAATAATTGAAACAATTAACACATTAAAAATTGTAATATCTACCAAAAACAAATACTAACAATAAAAGCAAGATATTTTTATTCTACATACCTCTCAATCAGCTACAAATAAAATCATAAGAAAATAGATCAAACAACTTGTTGATATCAACCTAACTTTTTTGACAGATGACGACTTTTTTGACAGACGATATCGACCCACCTTCTTGCTAGATGATATCAACCTAACTTTTTGGCATATCTTCCGGTTCTGAGTTGGAAACTTCAACCCTAGACAAGCTTGTCTACTTTTTAGATCGCCCAAACTAATAATATATGTAATTATTACAATTGTTTAGCATTGCATCAACCAATTAAAAATCGACACTCTCCCCATGAGTAAGGGAAAGGCTTAGCTTTTAAGAAAAGTAATGTGTATTTCTCCTTCTGGTAGCGATAGAAAAGCTATAAACAAGTCAATCAAGAATCAACGCTCAGCTACGCCTGCCGACCAGTTTAGTCTCGTCCGATCAGACAAAAAAGGAGACATCAGTCTTCTAATATAAAGAATCAATATTATTTGGAAATGGAGGCAGCAAATCAGAAAGCGACAACCAACTAGTCAGATCCCATCAGTAAAGCATCAATCATATAATTTACTCTAATGGACAGGAGAATATGATAATATATTTTTTAAGTTACATGGCATCTACAACTCAATGGAGAGGGATTTTTTGTTCCAACTTAAATCCATGCTGCCTCCATGCATGCTTTGAAGATTTCTGCTTAAATGCAACTTTTGTGTAAGATGTGATTTATAGAAAGCCCATTATAGCATCATTGGCTAATAACAGTATGTCTAAGGAGGCCATTATAAGTTCTTATGCTGCCCACAAGTTATTTTCAGAATATATGGCTTCATTAAAATTGGTACTGGAGTTAGAGTTGAAGAAGAAACCTGCAATTGAAGAGGGGAACACAGAGATGGATGAGAAGATATGGAGCAGGCTTCCACAAGAGTTATTGCTGTTGGTTTTGGCTAAGCTGCCAATCCTCCTCATTGGAAAATTCAGAGTGGTTTGTAAACAATGGAAGTTTTTTCTCTCACCGCCAGCCGATAACTTCAAAAGAATTTCATCTGCTGTTAGTTCTTGTAACTCTTCCCCTGCATTTCTCATAGGAGGGCTAAGTTTCGCCCATATGAAGAACTCTGTGCTGAATGATTTATATCTACTTCAATCAGCACCCACTTCTCGTATGTACAGGCTCTCATTAGATTTTCTGGGAGCTCTTAATGGCAGTATGGTGACTAGTTGCAAGAGTCTCCTCTGTTATTCTTGTTACGACAAAGGAGCCCCAGATGCACCATCTTTATTTTGCATTTGCAATCCTCTCACCAGGACATGGAAAATGCTGCCCCCTCTTGTTGAGCTTAGATCAAGAGAAGATTTCATTGGTTTAGCTTTTGATTCCTTCACAAGGACATTTATCTTCATCACAGGGGAATACAGGAGACATGAAAACCAAAACACTATGGTTATGGAGATGTATGATTCAGAAACTGATTCATGGTCCAAATTGGAGATGAGTACACCCATATCACTTTTCCCCACAGGGGAAGGGGTGTATTCCAGAGGAAGGTTTTATTGGATTAATCAAACTTCAGTTGGATCCATGCTTAGGCATGATGTTGCAGCATTTAATGTAGCAGAGAGGAGCTGGGATGTTATCAATCAACCTGAACAATTTTGCTATGGGAAGTTAACTGGGTATGATGGAAATGTGATTCTGGTGGATAATAAGGATCTCTCCTTATGGAAGTTGAATGAAGGTGTGAAGGAAAAAGGGTATAGCTGGTTAGAATTTCATGTATCCCCAAGGAGGTTATATGAAGAATTTGGACTGAACCAGGGAAATGTTGTCAATCATTGTAGCAGGCAGAGAAATTCACATGTTAATATTGGATTGAGTTACAATCATTCACAAGTGGTGGTTAATAGTTGTGGGTGGATTTTGGTACACCTTTACCAAAAGAAGCTGGTTGTAGTTGATCCAAAGGGAAGAGTGATGAGAAGCATTGAAGGTAAATTGCTGACCGTATTTGAACAAGCTGCTTCTCCATTACCTCTTCACGGTTATGAAGTTAACAACGTTTGGTGGCCTTAATTTGACTTTGCATCCAGGAGGATTACCTTTTTTTTTTCTTAAGCAGCCTGGTAAACTTTGCATCCAGGAGGATTACTTCTGTTGTCCAAGCATGGTTTTATTTTATTTTAATTTATGTTTTATACCAACATTGTTATCCATCATTCCTTACATGTTTGAATTGGAAATAGTGGTCTATAATTTTGAAAGTTGTTTTCCCTTTTTTGTTGGGAACATTTAGATTGGCAGAGGTAACGGTTGCATATACAGTGGACACTGATGTCAAAGTTATTTAGGCACTAAGTTGCAAAAATGAAATAGTTTCTATTGTGATGTAATGGCATTTCTTCTATTTGTCTGATAATGAATTGGAAATGATACTTGTTTTGAATTCAGTCTTGAAAGAAGAGCCAATTAGTAAATCAAGGCACTGCCACTTTCTGTTCTGAGGAGGAATTATGTAAACCTACCCGAATCCATTTTTTAAAGTATTAATCAGTTCTATGTTCAAATTTAATCTATGTGTGGAATGTTAAGTCACAAATGGACCAATATTCAGTCTGTATGAAAATTAATAATTTACAATTGAATTGGAGTCAATAATTGAACAACAATAAAACTTTAGGATTTGAAGTTGGACTTGTCATTGATAAGGAAGCCATTTTTTTAATAAATATTAAAATAAACAAATATAAATTTTAATGGTAGAATATGCTATTAAAGATGTTTGTAATTAGTTTTTTAATATGTTGAAAATTAAGGACCTTATCAAAATGAATGTTGTGGAATTTGTGGAATGATTATTTTTCATTATGGCTTAGATCTATGTCTTTAGAATTGGTGTTTGTATATGCAGAATTGATATGGCATGAGGAATGGACTTGAACCCATAAAAGTGAATTGAGAATGAATTGATTACTATAACAAATGTACTTTGGCTCATTGTACATGTGTCTAAAGTGGAGTGATGGGAAATTATTTGGGAACTTGTTAGGCAAAGATCTATTCTTTGGTAAAGTGCTTATGCGAACAAATTTAATGATAATGGACCAAGATCAAAGAGAACAAGCAAGTATGCAATATGCTTGGGATGATGATACAAATAGATGATACAATTATAATGCTCTCATCTGAATGCACCCATGATAATTCTATATCATTTAAATGAAGTATGGTAAATACACTATCTTTGCATGTAGTTTGAAATAATTCAAACTTTAATTGGCTCAACATAGCTAGTAAAGGAGGGACACATCGGCTCAAATATTTTTTTTTCAAAATTTAACATTCCATTGTTAAAGTTCATGAGCACATAAATGACCTGGATCAATTATGTACTTGTAAATTTGAATTAGGGAGGAAAATGATCAATTTAGTAGAAAACTATGGGATTGAGATGTGTGAAGATGGAATAGGACTGGGATAAGGTTATTTGCTAACTTCCACATGAATATAGATTGTCTCCAATTTAATAATCATTGCTGAAACTTGCACCTACACACTCAATTAAACATCAAACATATCTACATAGGATTAGATAACTAAAGCACAATATATAGAAGCTAACAAGATAATATAAAAAGATGATATCGATATCTAAATCTAGCTGAAATAATCTAACACTTACATGACTCAAATATGCAGATGTATAAGAATCATCACATGTTGAACTTGAGATCATATAATCATAATCACATGTAATAGTAAAAAACGTGAAGTGAAACATTGCATTGTAGAGCTGAAAGCATATAAAATACACACATATGAATACAAAGTACATAATCTATATGCCTTGATGGAAATATAAAATATCATTGGTGTTTATTGCTCTATTTGATATATTAAATACATGAATTAATAACAAAGATGACAATGCATACAAGATACAGGAGTAAAATATCTTTATTCACACATGAAATTATTATAGAAGAAGACTAGAGATGGGCATCCAAGGATCAGAGTCAATCCGACTTAGAAATCATACCACTCTCCTTGATGATACACATTGTATTTAAAGGACCTAATGGTTGCCAAGAATAATACAATTGTCAACAAACCGATGTTTATAAAGTTATCCAGAGCCAACAACCAATTAATACATAGTAAGATAACCAATATTATTGAAGCATAATAATAGAAATTGTACACTTACTACAATTGGTAAGTATGATATTATTAATAAGGCTCAACTAAGCAATAAAATGAGGCAGAAAAACCTAGGATCATACATCATCAAAATGAAGTAAGAAAGATGATGCATGCATTATAACTATACCTCTCTATTTGCCTCCCTTGCTGAGTGGACCTCCTCAAAATCTAAGGTGGAGGTTCTTCTTCCAAACCATCTAAGCTCTCTATGTTAGAGTAATAAGTTATTATGCTTAATTAATTATATCATACTGGTTAATTAATTAAGTCACTTATTCATCTAGTTGCTTAAGCTAAACTTAGGCGCATTAATAATTATTTATTAATTATTAAGTGTGCACACTAGGGTTTCATTTAGGGTTTCCCCTTTAGGGTTTCTTGATCTCCTTCATAAGGATTGATCTCTTTGTAATAATTGAGATTCTGATAATGCATTTTACACTTTGAGGTTTACAGATCTTGTTTTGTTCTGAATGTCTTTTGCATGTGATAGGTATCCATTTGCATGCAGGTGATCTTGGATTCCAACATGGTATCAGAGCTCTAGACCTGCATCTGCCTGTTCGTGATCTGAAGATATGGCTTCTCAGTGAGTTTCAAGTGCAAGGGTTTCCACAGGCATCTTTTTTGCAAGATCTGGGGTAGCCAATTTTTCGGCACACTATGGGCTCAAACGGACGTCGCCATCGCGTTCGCAGCGCCTCAAAACCCTAGGAATGCCTACCGTTTGGTTGATTTTGGTGAAGTTGATCTGGGAGGCAAAATTTTTTTGCCAGGGAAGCCGTATAGCCTCCCCAGCATGCGTTCCGAGACACGATAATCGAAAAAAATTCAAAAAAAGGCCGATCTCGGGTTCTATGCCGGTGCCTCCAGTGCAAATGGCTCCCACCGCCCAGTGGCCACCGGCCCGCCACCAGGCGGCCACCGCTTCATCGCCGCCGCCGTCCTCCGCTGCCGGTCCGCCACCACTGGGCGGCGCTCGCCTCAGCCCCCGTGGGCCCTTTTTCTGTCGGTTGCAGGTCCTATGGGGGACCAGACCCCTCGCGCCCAGCCCTCGGCCCGACATCCAGCCCCCAACCCATTCCACGAGGTCACATGCAGGACCAAGGGCTCCGCCCAACTTCAGCCCTCTAAGCCCCCGCCCACGGTCATATGGCAACCAGGGGCCCAAAACTTTTTTGCAAGGGGGCCGGATTTTTGTGCCGATGGCTAGATGGCCATCAAATTTTTTGCAGTGAAGTGCTGACGTCAGCATGACGTCATTGGCTGTACGGCAGTTTGTCACCCTAACCCTTATTTGCCTTAAAAGAGCAGTTTTTTTGTTTTTGGCATAACTTGGGCATACGGTATCGAAATCGGGCAAACGAGATATCGCCGAAAAGCTGGTTCTGATAACTATCCTGTGGTATAGTTTATTTTTCAGTATTTTCTTGTTTTACTGCATTTATTTCTATTTGAAGTCAGATGTACTTTTTATGCTTCCGAGCTCATAACTCTTTGCCACGATCTCCGATTTTCGCTATCTTTGTGGCATTGGAAAGGTATTGAGGAGCTTTATGTTGCTGTCCATGCACTTTTTTCTGTATCTATCTCAAGTTTTTGGTTAATCCAGATTTGGCCCGATGGGTGTTTTGGAGATTACTTGGATATTTTGACAGTTGGGAGAGTGCCTCTTGCATCTTTGCACTTCATTTTCAGTGATACATCATTTAATAATCGACTGCTGCTTCATAGATTCCAGCGTTGTTCCCGTTTGGAGTTTTCGAGTGTTCCGTGGCATCGGGTCTGCTGTTGCATCATTATGATTCCGATATGGTTTCGTGTAGACAGAAGTATCTTTCCTTGCTTGCCAGATTGCGGTTCCAGTGTTACTCTACAGTGTTCTTCCAGTGCTTCTTTGCAGCATGTCATATCATTGTAGGGGGGTTTTGTCCCACTGGGTTTTCCTCCTCTACCTCTTTCTTGCATTTGTAAATGGGTACCTGATCAGGCCTAGTTGTCGGGACCCATCTTTTCTTACATGCATCTTCTTCTAGTGTTTTAGCTTCTTTCTAAGTTCATCTTAAGGGGGGGTGTTAGAGTAATAAGTTATTATGCTTAATTAATTTTATCATATTGGTTAATTAATTAAGTCACTTATTCATCTAGTTGCTTAAGCTAAACTTAGGCTCATTAACAATTATTTATTAATTATTAAGTGTGCACACTAGGGTTTCATTTAGGGTTTCCCCTTTAGGGTTTCTTGATCTCCTTCATAAGGATTGATCTCTTTGTAATAATTGAGATTCTGATAATGCATTTTACACTTTGAGGTTTACAGATCTTGTTTTGTTCTGAATGTCTTTTGCATGTGATAGGTATCCATTTGCATGCAAGTGATCTTGGATTCCAACACTCTATACTATCCTCATTATGCCCATTTGAAACCTCTAGTTCAGCCACAGGTATAGTTTTCTTGGTCTTTAAGGTTATAACTACACTATAGACTTCACACTCCCATCTAGTTGATCAACTAAAGGAGACAACCTAAGCTCTCTAAAGATCACATTCTAACTATACAATGCATACCCTTTCACACTATCACCATAGTTAATGAAGATACACTTCACTACCTTATATAATCCAACTTTAACCCCTCTCCTTAAGCACATGAGCATATGTCTCACAAACAAAAAATTGAAGATGTTGAAGTGAGAGAGTTTTTCCCATCCAAATTATTAGTGTGAAAATTATCTTTACCTATTTAGTTTACTTTTACCTAGTTGATCTATTCACACTACACTTAATCTCACTTAAGAGAGGTTTTTTTTTTCCATTTTTCTCCTCATGTGGACTCTATATGTGTCTACACACTTGTTTCAAGTATCCCACATGTGTCTCACTTTTGGAGGGGTAGTAAAAATTTTAGTCCTACCATCTTACATCCTCATCCTTGCCATTATATGTAAGACTCACTTGTACATTGCTTTACATATTATTTTTTATGATATTTTATTTTTCATATTCTTGTTTGTGAAATGCTTTATCCTGCAAGTTGATTTTAAATGATTCAACATGGTTTTAGAGCCTCCTTGCAAATTCATTCCCAAATAATCTTGAATTTTCAATGATTTTGGGCACCTAATTTTAAATAGTGCATCTTGAAGAAAAACTACCTCACAAATATGCTCAAAAGGCTTGAATTTGTACATTTTCATATAAGACATTGTGGGTTTTGGAGACAATTTTTTTTTTTTTTTTGGAAGGAGCTTCAATGGCTACCATATAGAACAATAAAAATATATACAAATTTTGTATGACCATATGCCCTTACCATCTCAATTTCTATGTAGACCATTGTTATATTCAGATCTATGCTTTATCTAGTGGGAAAATGATTATTTCGATGTTCATTACCACTCACTTCTATGTGGATCAATGTTTCCTTCTACTCAATAGTCAATGCAACAAATTTTTAATAGTCACTTACCAATGGGAGTGTCAACCTCTTGCCACTGCTAAAATTCTGACCTACCACTAACTATGAAACTCTAGAATACCTTAATACCACTTCTGAAATCTAATCTATGTCACCCTTTTGGATTTGCATTCTTTCTATCAAATGTTGGTTCTTTGTAGAATCCTTTGGAATTCAGAGCATATTTGCATGAACTTAGTCTTCTAGACTCCCTAAAATATTTGTAAACTCTAATGCAACCTTGCAAGATGTTGAACTGACGTGGGCTTCTATAATCTATCACAAACTCCATACTTCAACACCTTCTTTTGCAGATCCTTAGGTTTCTAGACTTAGGCATATTTTGTAGCATTTTTGTGGCATTGTAACAACCACCCCTCGGTTGCTACCATTTCTTTATTTCTTAAAGTTAAATTAAAAAAAAATAGTAAACTTAATTGACTAAACACCTTCTACTGCAACCACACATTATATCACTCAATCTCCAAATTCTTAAGGAAAAAGGAAAAATTATGGAGGTAAAAGGTCATATCACATACATAGGGTGACTAGCTCATACACATTACACATACATAGTGAGTAGCTCCAATATACGTCACATATACACAATAAATAGATTTATCTTACAACACATATACATAATGACTAGCTCTAGCATACATCATAAACACCCTTTGACTAGTTTCAATATACATCACATATACATAGTGATTGTTTCAAGAATACATCACATATATATACAAGGTGATTGGCTCATACACATCACAAGAATAATAGTGATGGGCTCATATGTACATCACATCACAACATTGACTATCCCAAGCATACATCACCTATATCTAGTGTGACAATCCACATAATACATCACATGTTCACATAAAGAACAATTGGTAGTAGAAATGGATACAACCTATTGCGTGCATCAACCCACTACCTAATTCACAACCACATAAGCCTTCTATGAAAACAAACAAGCATCCCATATTACTTGATGTCATCGTTGGCAAGGGCACCAATATATCAATGTGCACAACCTGAGGTCATTTACAACAAGTACTTAGGGATGCATTAGTGTATAATACACTCAATTATACATAGGATCATTTCACTTCATGATCCCAAGGGGTTACCTACCCTTCATAATCTAGGATACCATTTTCCACATCAAGATAGGCCAAAACTATAATATGAGGTTGGTCCAACTATTACCTACCTATTTTTCATTAAAAGGTCTCTTCTCTACAATCCATCAGACAACTAAGAAACCAAGGACATCCATCACTGGCATAGTATGCTCCTTGACTATTGTCAATCTCGAGCATTATAGTATTGCTCTTTGAATATTGTTAATCTTGATCATCATAGTATTGCTCCTTGACTATTGTCAATCTTGAGCATCATAGTATTGCTCCTTGACTCATTCTTAGCACTATAACTAGAATATAGGCTTCTAACTTAGAATAAGTAGATCAAAATTGACCGATTTAGGAGCCTATACATAGTCATATAAGTCTAAGGTTAACTTTCACAACATATTAAACAAATGGCCTAGAACCAACATGAGATGAGCTCAACTTAACATGTAACCACAACCAAGTAGTCAAATGCATTCCCTTCATTTATCTTACTATTTAAAAATATATAATAAATTAAATACAAGTTATTAGGTTTTATTAACTCTTTCATAACCATCTAATACTAATTTTGGCCTCATCTAAAGCCTACTAAAGAGAGAAGGTCAAACCCATTAGAAACAACCCCAAAATATAGGATTTATCCCCCCTGGACCCTCCCCTTATGAACTTGAGGTCACAAAGCCATCCTTCACCCAAGGATTGCCTACGTAACTGCTTCCAAAAAATTCAAAATCACATGTAGTTCTCCTCACAAGGTCTCTCAAAGGACCTACACATAGGTTCCAATAACCAAGGTTTCATTAATGATTTACTTTAATAATTATCATCTACCAATAGGTAAGAAAATGTTTAACTAAGCTCAGAATATAGTAAACCTATACTGAGGAACTTCAAACAAGGTCATCCATATCTCAACTTGACCTCCCACTGATGTTGATCCTAATTTAATGTGAGCATCCTATAGATCTTTCAATTAAACTATCAAGGATATCATGCCATATTTGGTACCTTGGTGATATTACCACGTAGTTTATAACATAAGGTTCTATTTAGGCTTAGAACATGATAGCATGTATACAATATAATTTGGTATTCTTAAATATTATAAGTGTATTGGTTCACATGAATCCATTAGGTTAAATAAGAGTTAGATTAGTTCCTTACACTCTAATCATATTTCTCAAGCCTATATACAATGCTGATATTATTGATGCCAATGTAATGATTCTTATCTTATCATACTATTATGACATTAATAAGTCTTGAGTTTTAGTTATAATACAGTAAAATCCATGAACCTTATTGCCAAATTGTAACATTGAGGAATTTTAATTGATGGTCAAGCATAATTTACCTTTATCCTCTAGAACACAATAGCAAATCAAGGATATGATAGTCTTAAGGACACATGCCCAATTTTTCATGCTTAATTGACCAACATTAATTTCTAATAACTTCCCAACTTAAAAAGTTTAGGGTATGTGCAGGATCATGATGGGCCAAAAAGTGGCGATATGTAAGCCATATGATGGTCCATGTGGCTGACGACTTTTTTTTTACCCAAAATTGATGAAACGAAAAGGGTTTTTAGAGGAGATTCTCAGCTTTCCACCAATATAAATTATTCTTTACTTTGAATTTAATAAATAATTATTATTTATTTTTTATTGGAATTACGAATAAAGTCCTGATTGATAGGCTGATTGAAAAACATCTATAACTTTCAAATGGTATCACATTTTTTGAATCCAAAACATGCGTTGCATACTATAAGATTAAAAAAGAAAAAAAAGAATTTCATGAATTTTTGACCAAGTTAAGGTGGTTAGACAGACGAGCTTTTATATTTTTTAAAAGTTGTAATAAAAATATCATAATTAATTATTTACTTGGAAAAAAATTATAAAAAAATATGCATCACATCGGGACATGAGTCCTCTACTTATATATAAAATATTATAAAAAAATATTATCATTTTATCGTAGTTAGGGTGGTCAGACAAGCACCTACTTCTTATTTTTACCCTGAAATTCAAATACTACTGCATTGAAATTTCAAATTTTCACCAAAGAGATTTAAAAAAATAAAATAAAGGTCTAGTAGTTTAGAAACTACATTCAATTTTCTATAGATTCTATTTTTTACATTTTTTTAAAATAATATAGATAACTTATTCAAAATTTTACGTCAAGTTGTCTAACTTTGATTTTTTGTCTTTTTATTGCCACTTAAGGGCCTGTTTTTTCCATGATGATCCTGCACATACCCTTTACCAATAACATATAACCCAATATAGGAGTACACCACCATTTAAAGATTCATTAATACCCACTTCCTATCCACTCTCATCAAATAAGGTCAAGTATCATAATAAATTAGGTCTTCCTCATGGATGGAACCTAAAATGCATCATCAAGGCCATATAAATAATTCCTTAAACCCTAAAGGACACACATCCACAGCTAAAAACTTGCTTTAAACATGATCAACCAATAAGACTCCATATATCATACCAAAATTCAATGCTCACACTACCAAGCACAAAGATATACCAAACATGATTAATAATCCCTTCATACTTTTATTTTATTTATCACTATGAAATGTACAATGGTAACATTCAATACCATATAATGAGTTCTACTCATGAATCCAAAGGAAGTCTTACAATATCGTTCATACAACTAGGGTCAACCCATTCGGCCCGAACTAATAATAATATTATCTTATAACCAAGATATTATAACTAAGGGAATATTACAGTACAAGATAACTACAACCCAAATACCTTCACAATGCAACCTTTATGCAAGCCTTGATATGGCTCCAAAAGATGCACTATTATAAGGAAAGGGAATCAATTTGTTCAATTGACCAAAACAACTATCCATGTTTAAACATTGCACTACTAATATAGTAGCATGTCATTATCAATCACTACATATGTTCCAATATAAAGAAAATTTAATTGCATAATTTGTAATATCAATGTTATAGCCACATATGCTTGCAACAATTTTAAGGAGCAACAACCTATACATTTATGTTGCTTAGTATAATAAATTTATGCTTGACATATAAACTTATTTGTGTTTATCATTCACATGCACTATGATATTATGAACACTTCCTATAATACCCTAATAAGGTGTTGCACTCTACCATATTTTAATAGTTACTACTATCAATTCACCACACTAATAATATTACATAAAATAATCATGGTGTCATAATGGGTGTGCAATAGTATGATTTCTCCATAATTTTGTCAAACAAGATAACTCTTATGATGTTTCCAAAAAAACTACAATATCAAAATAATTTATTGTTCACATAAACTGAATAAAATACGCATAAATTTATGTAAGCATGGTTTTCATGGCCCCTCTATGTGTGTTTTGTGTCATGGATGTGAAGAGAGTGTCTCCCATCTCTTCTTCCAATGTTCCTATGCTAGAGAGATTTGACATTTCTGGTGGGGGGTGTGGAATACGACCTACTAGCATGCTTCCACATTGGTGGAGTTTGGGGAACGGTGGGGTAGGGCCCCTATTTCTACCTCTTTTCTTCAGGATACTTGGGCTCTTGAGCCATCCTTTATTATCTGGAACCTGTGGTTGGAGAGGAATAGGTGGATTTTTCAGGATTCGTTGTTGATGGCCCCTCACCTCTGGTGGAAAATTCTACACTCTTTAGGGAAACTATTGCGGCTAAGTGTGATATGACTGTGTTGGTGGACCCTCATGATGTAGTTGTTGTAATCGTCTTCTTCTTCCACCTCTGCAACGGAAGCTCATGTGCAATAGATGTAGACATCCTACCCCAAAGGTGAATAGGGAGGGAAGATGGACCCCTCCTCCTCATGGAGTCCTAAAAATCAACTCGGATGGTTCTTCTCGTGTAAATCCAGGTCATGCTAGCATTGGGGGTGTTGACCGGGATAGCTCTGGGGATGTTCGGTTTATCTTCTTTGTGTGTGAGGGTCTTCATACTAATAATCTTATAGAGGTTCACGCCATTTTATTGGCTGTGGAGCGGGGCAATCAATTGGGATGGCAAAGGATCATATGTGAGTCTGACTCCCAAGTTATGGTGAACTTATTGAAAATGTGGTATTTAGATGATGTGAGATGGCAACTGACTTTGATTGTTGAACAAATTCTCACTTTCTGTGCTTCTCTGGACTATATTACTTTCACTCATATTCCCCGATAATGGAATGGTGTTGCTGATTGCTTGGCTAAATGGGCTTCTGATCATATTCATGATTGAAATTTGGTGGATCGGGGTCAACTACCCCCGGATCTGTCTCATCAATTGAATCACTTGATTGAACTTAATAGGGCCATTTAATACCCTTGCTTTGTAACGTTTCCTTGTTTGAATAAATCTTTTACCCTTCCTTGATGTTTATATCCCATTAATCACACTCACATTATAATGAAAAGAACATTCTAAAATATCTAAAAATCTAAACACATACCTCATAAGGCATTAGAGAGTACAGCTAAATAGTAACGATAATAGAACTGTCATATATTTGCCCAAATAGTGTCAATATTAAAGAGTATGAGCTTCCTACTATGAGCCTCTCAAACTCCTTTTTAGCTATAGAAATGAATTACTCAGAATTAATTACTATTTAGAAAGGGGAAGTAGTGTACTTATATTTCGGAACTGGGTTGAAGGTATTTCTAAGGTAGACGCTGTAAGTGTTCATCTTTTTATCAAGCTAATCCATTAGCCCATGACTCATCCTCCGTGCCTACAGTCGGGTCTCCTTTTTATTTGCTCCTTCCTGCAAGCGATTAATGTAGAGTGGGGATGCCATACTGTCATAATGGCATTGTCGTGCCCCTTCCCCGGTGAATGCGAATGGCAGGAGTGGTCTAATTCCGTCCTCTCCCTACCTACTCGTCCATACTCACTCAATGCGGCTTGTTTCCTCAACTATCCTTCTTCCTTTTTCGTCTTTGACATCTTTTTAGACTCTAGATCTTGAGCTCTTCGCACGCATTAGACTTTAGGATTTTACACATCTCTACATCTATCAGTCTTTTGGACTCCTCTACAGTTTTGCAACCTTTCAAACTCTATTGTGACTCCAAATTTTTGGTCACTAGAGCACATCTACACTCTCTTGATTTAGCCTTCTAAAATGCACACATTGTACTTAAAACTTGTTAATTTTTTTTGGATGGCATATTTTATAACATTATTTATTTAAGAGTAAAGATAGATGGTGTCAAATTTGTCTTTGGTCATTAAATAGTGGTTTAAGAATGGTCTATTAGCATACATCATAGAGCCCGCACTTGCCTCTACACATCATGATCATTGAATAGTTGCATGTTGAAATATGCATAAATCTACTCCTTAATGTTTGTTGAATGTCTTACTTCATCAAAAGACTCTCAGGACATTGAGTGGATTGATTTGATAATGGATTTGGGATATGTGATTGTGGTATTTGTTGTGTGCATGCTTAAATACTATAATAAGAAAGTAAAATCAATAATTAATTACTTATTTTCAATATTGTAAATTATATTGATGAAAAAATCTACATGTACACATCAAAATCAATAATCTTTCCTCTATTGCGTTTGTTTGTGTTTGTCCTTGATGATTGGCATCGGTCTTCCTTGTGTTGACTTGACGTGGATAATCATTTTCTTCGCTCACGTGGTTTGTGAGTTGGCAGCTTTGCAATATTCTTTGGCATATTCGTTGGCTTAATCATTCTTGTCGGATGTGAAGGAATTTTGGTCTTTGACAGCCACGGACGTGAAGGCATCATTAGTTTTATGTTAATGATGTGGTTTGTTGACCTAATCTGTAGCGGATTTCAAATATCATTTTATTTTGCCTATGATAACTAGGAAATGATGTATTGTTTACTAAACCTAATGTTTTTCTCAGCCGCCGCTCGTGGATGTTTGCAGGTGGTTGTTTTTGCATTGAACAAGTGTTCTTACTCTATTATTTCAGCTTGGTTGACGTTCTACACAACTGCGAACAGTGTGTTCTTTGGCACCGAGTTTTTTGTGGTTAGTTGATTCTGTTTCTTTCACCATGATCTAAGTAACACAGTGATATTTTATTATCTACTTCTTCTGATCAAAGTCATTTTTTTTTAATAAAAGGAAAACAAAAAGTTTGGCTTCAGTTATGTTTGTTTAAAATGGAAGTTGAAAGCAATTCGTTATCTGTTAAAAGATTTGTTTTTGCAGTTAACCCAAGTTTAACACTCTAGGGTTCTAATTGTTTATATCATTGTTTTAGAATGGCATTGTGCTTAAAAGACATACAAAAAATTATTAAAAACCCTAACTGGGTTGTCAAAATTTTTGGAGAGTTTCGTTTGTTTTTCTGTTATAAACCCTAGTTAAGGGATTTGAGTTCTAGAATGATATAACTGTTTTGATTCTGGTATCTTTAATAACAGGCTATAAGTCATTTAAAAAGAGAATTGTAAAAATGGAAGGTGTATGTGAGAGATATAGAAAAAGGAGAGGTGTTTCTATTGAAATATTTTGTAAATGAAAAAAGTAAAGACATATTTTTGCTAACTCTGGTTTTCAAAACAGAGATGCAGTTTTGGTTTACATTTTTGTGGAAAAATGAGCTGAGTTTATACACTGTAACTGTTATCTTTCCATGATTCATTTTGTATAGTGGAGATTTTAGGATTGCACATATAGTGCAGTTATAAGACCCTTACTTTGCAAAAGAACACTACATGTAAGAGATATTTTGAAAAAAAGGTTTTGATACCTCTATTGAAGTTGGTGCTTTAGATTGTATCAAGGACTGAGTTGGTGCTCAGAATATTGTTGTAATATTTTTTAAGATAAAGCCTTGAAGGCAATTTGGAGTGGTTTTTCTACCTCTGGAGGGTTTTCCACTCGGCATCTTTGTGTGTCTATGTTATATCTTTTTCTCAATTTGTTTTTCTTTGTCTATACTGGAAAAGTTGTTAGTTAGTCATTGCTCTGATATGTATACTTATCCAGTTCAATAACCTTCAGTACTATTTGCTCAGTTTTTCCTTTATGCTGAAAATATAGAAATGTTTACTTCTGGAAATAAAAGCATTTATCTTGTATGCTTGTTCATTCTCTCTTATAAAAACAATGATGCTATGATGTTTCCCATTTAAGTTTTTCTGCTGTTGTTGTTGGTCACGATCTATATGTTTTCCAGACAATAATATGTCACAGAGTTTTGTATAAGCTGGTTTTTGGTGGTTCTTGAGGAATTGTTTTTACAACCCTAATTCACTCCCCCCCCCTTCCAACCCCCCTCTCAGTGTTGTTCCACTTCCAACAAGTGGTATCAGAGCATAGGGTCCTTTGTCAGGTTTCCCAACCTATGATTGTTTCTGGTCTTGGAAGTTTGTTTAAAATGTCTCAAGCTCATGAAGGAACTTCTATGACAAGAGCTCCATTGTTTGATGAAACAAATTATGTGTTCTGGAAGATCAAAATGGAAACATATCCGACTTCTATAGATCTTGATGTATGGAGTATTGTATTAGTTGGATACACTGTACCAACTACTCTTCCCACATCTTCTGATGAGAAAAAAAATTATGAAACCAATGCTAGAGAAAAACATGCTCTCTTGTGTGCCTTGACTAAAGATTTTTTTATCAAGGTTATGCATTGTAGTTCTGCTAAGGAAATTTGGGTTAAACTGGAAAATATTTATCAGGGAAATGAAAAAGTAAAACAGTCCAAAGTCCTCACTCTCAAACATCAATTTGAAGAAATTAAAATGAAGGATGATGAAAGAATAGCTGATTATTTCTTAAGAGTTGATGAAATTGTTAATGCTATGAAAGGGTTAGGAGAAGAGGTAAAGGAGTTTGATGTTGTCACTAAGGTTATCAGAACTTTACCAAATAAGTTTGAAGCTAAAATTGTTACTCTTGAAGAAAAGAAACATTTTGATCAGCTCACTCTAGATAGTTTACAAGGTACTTTAACTGCCTATGAAATGAGAATTAACAAAAATACTTCTACTGGTAAAGAAACTGCCTTTAAAGCAGAAAAGAAAACTTTATCAGATGATAGTGATTCTGATTTGTCTAATTCTAAAGAAGCTCTTATTGTTAAGAAACTAAAAAAGAAGTATAAAGGTAAGATTCCTTTTAAATGTTTTACTTGTGGCAAACCTGGACATTTTGCTATGAAATGTCCTTATGCTGATCAATCTTATGAAGATGAAAAACCAGAAAGACAATTTAAGAAAAAGACTTACTATCCTAAAAAGAAGTTTAACTTTCAACTGAAAAAAAGTCTTTTTTCAAAAGAAGATTCAGAGTTTGAGTCTGATGGTTCACTGGATGATGAAGACTTGACTTTGTTTATGGCTAAAGTTGAAACTCAAAAGGTCTCAAACAAAGAATCAAAGGAAACACCAAATAAAGAATCTGAAAAATAGTTTGAGGTAGAAAACTGTGAAATTGAATTACTTTGTGCTCTTAAAGAGATAAAAAGATTAAAGAAACTTATTGTTTCTCAAGAACATAAATTAGAGAGAGACCATAGTTCAGATAGGTTGGTCACTGGTTTACAAATTGAGCTTGATGATTCTAAAAAAATGGTGGATACTCTTTAGTCTGTTCTTATTGATAAAGATAAAGAGATTCAAACTCTTGAACAACAGGTTGTCAATCTAAAAAAACAAGTGGAAGGTTATGAGAGTACTATTCACTTGAATGAGATACTTGGAAAACAAAAACAACACAAAGATATGATTGGTATTGGCTTCAATACTGGTGAATGTTCAAAATCTTTACATCATAACTTCAAGGTAGCTGAGAAGAAGCAGTCATTTGAGCATCACCAAACCAATTTTAGGTTTAATGCTTTCTTTCATGGTTATTGTTTCTTTTGCAATAAGTTTGGACACAAAATAAGCAACTGCAGAATAATGATGTCTAGAACACCTAGATTTGGTCACAAATAGTTCTTTGGTTTTTCTAATACTGTTAGGTGTTTCACTTGCAATTCTATTGGTCATACATCTAAACAATGCAAACAAGGTAAAAATATCTCTGGCAAAGTTTGGAGACCCAAATTTGTTCAAAACATAGAATAATCAATGCTTGTCCAAACTGCTCTTCTTTCAAGAAGGAAGACTTTATAGGTGTTGGACAATGGTTGTTCCAATCACATGATAGGTGATAGAAACATGTTTATCAAGCTTGAAGATTATTCAGGAGGTTTTGTAAAATTTGGTGATAATACAGGAATTGAGATTAAAGGTAAAGGTTCTTTGCTTTTAAATGATCATACTCCTATCTATGATGTGTATTACGTTGATGGTCTTAAACACAATATTCTAAGTGTTAGTCAGATTTGTGACAACGGTTATAATATTATTTTTCACTCACAAGGTTGTGCTATAAAGAACAAATCAGGAAAAATAGTTGCAACTGGATTACGGACACAAGGTAATGTTTATAATCTTCTTGACTCTTCTAATCATGAATGTAGTGAAGGAATATGTCTCATGGGTCAAATTGAAGAAAATTGGTTGTGGCATAAGTGGTTAGGACATGTTAACTTTGATAATCTGGTTAGGATCAGCAAAAATCGAAATGCTACAGGATTGCCTACTCTACACAAACCTAAAAATATTGTTTGTAAGGAATGTCTAAGAGGTAAACAAACTAAGGTTAGTTTTAAATCCAAAGAACATGCTTCAACTAAACCTTTGCAGCTTGTACACACTGATCTATGTGGTCCCACTAGAACAAGATCTATAAATGGTGAGCATTATTTCATGTTGTTTGTAGATGACTATAGAAGAATGGTATGGGTAACATTTCTCAAAAATAAGTAAGAAGCATTTGATAGATTTAAAATTTTTTGAAAGATGGTTGAGAAAGAAGCTAACACAAAGCTTAAATGCTTATGATCAGACAAAGGAGGTGAGTTTACTTCTCAAGAATTTATAGATTATTGTGAGAAACATGGTATAAAACATCAATATGCTGCTCCAAGAACTCCTCAACAAAATGGAGTTGTTGAGAGGAAAAACAAAATAGTAAAAGAAATGGCAAGGACAATGTTAGATGAAGCAAAACTACCAGACAAATACTGGAAAGAAGCTGTTCATACAGCTGTTTATACTCTAAACAGGGTACAAATTCGAGTGAAATCTAATTTCACTCATTATGAACTTTGGCATGGTAAATCAGCTTCAATTAAATACTTCCAAATTTTTGGTTGTAAATGTTTTATTAAACGTGATGATGAAAACTTGGGCAGCTTTCAATCTAGATCAGATGAAGGTATATTTCTAGGATACTCTACTCATAGTAAGGCTTACAGGTGCTACAATAAAAGGCTGAATAGAATTGTTGAATCTGTTAACGTAAAATTTGATGAAAAATCGCTTCTTGATGATGAGCTTGTGCAGGATGGTGACGAGGAACCTTTGTTAGGCCTTGACATTACTCCTAAGTCTGATGAAACAAATAATGTTCCACAAGAGGATTCTTCAAGTTCTAAGGCAGTAACATCTCCAAAGCCACCCTACAAGATTGTTTCTAAAAATCATCCTCAAGATATGATAATTGGGGACAGTAATGCTGGGATTTTAACAAGAAGAAAAGCTAAATTTGATGAGCAAGCATAAATTGCTGAACATTTCTGTTTGATAACTGATTTTGAGCCTAAAGTTGTATCTGATGCTTTACATGATGAGTGTTGGTTGAAAGCTATGCAGAAAGAGATTAGTCAAATTGAGAAGAATAAGACTTGGGAGCTCATCCCAAGACCTGATGATAAGAATCTTATTGGAGGCAAATGGGTGTTTCATAACAAGCTGGATGAGTGTGGCAAAGTGATAAGGAATAAAGCACGTTTTGTATGCAAAGGATATGCACAACAGGAAGGTATAGACTTCGGTGAAACTTATGCACCTGTTGCTCATATTGAATCAATTAGAATTTTCTTAGCATACTCTTGTTTCAAGAATTTTAAGGTTTACCAAATGGATGTGAAAACTGCATTCTTGAATGGTTATCTTGATGAAGAGATATATATGGAACAACCAGAAGGATTTGTTGCAAAAGACAAAACTGATCATGTTTACAGATTAAAAAAGGCTTTGTATGGTTTTAAACAAGCTCCTAGAGCTTGGTATTCCAGGTTGGATGCACATTTAATAGCAAATGGTTTCAAAAGAGGTGGTGTTGATAGTAATCTCTATGTTAGAGTTGAAAGTAATGATGTTCTAGTTGTTGAGGTCTATGTAGATGATATAATCTTTGGCTGCAATAACAATGCTTTGTCTAAAATGTTTTCGAAGATTATGGAATCTGAATTTGAAATGTCAATGTTAGGTGAATTAACATTCTTTCTTGGACTTCAAGTTTTACAGCTTGAACAAGGGATATTTCTGTCACAAACAAAATATGCCAAAGAGATGTTAATAAAGTTTCAGATGAATGATTGTCATTCTGTAAGCACACCTATGGTAACTGGCTGTAAGTTGTCTAAAACTGATGATTCTCCTGATGTTGATCAAACAGAGTATCGGTTAGTGATTGATAGTTTACTATACTTAATTGCTTCTAGACCAGATTTAATGCATGCCGTATGTATGGTGTCTAGATTTCAATCTGCACCAAAATAGTCTCATCTCATGGCTGTAAGAAGGATATTTAAGTATATCCAGGGTACACTTGATTTTGGTTTATGCTATCCATGAAATAATGACTTTACTTTGACAACATTTACTGATGCTGATTGGGTTGGTTGTTTAGATGACAGGAAAAGCACTAGTGGTGTAGCATTTTATCTTGGTGATTGTCTTGTTGCTTGGCATAGTAAAAAGCAAGATTCAGTTTCATTATCAATAGCTGAAGCTGAATACATTGCAGCTGCTTCTTGTTGTACTCAGCTTCTTTGGATGGCACAAACATTATCAGACATGGGTATTGAGGTTGCTAAACCAATTTCTATTTTTTGTGATAACACAAGTGCAATTAACTTGTCTAAAAATCCTATTATGCACTCACAAACTAAGCATATTGCCATTAAATTTCATTTTCTAAGGGAAAAGGTTTTGGCTAATGAAATAACAATGCAGTATATTTCTACTCAAGCACAAGTGGTAGATATCTTTACAAATCCTTTGGCTAAAGAAGTCTTTGAAGGGCTTCGTTCTCGGTTGGGAGTTTTCTCTCAATCATTGCTCTCTTAAAATCCATCCTTTGTTGAGGGGGAGCTTTTCAACTCTCTAAGTAACCTCTTGCTGCTCTTCATGGCTTTGCTGCTTCCTATTCTATTTGTAGTTGTCTCATTTGTTTTTTACCCTTTGTCCTTGTGACAAAAAGGGGGAGAAAGTGCTCTGGTTTCAATGGTTAGTTCTAGTTTCATTGGTTATCATTCTATGGTTTGGTAGTGGTTTACTTTGATTTCAGTGGGCAGTGGTATACTTTGGTTTCCGTGGTTTCTCATTCTATGGTTATGGTAATTTGGTTAGGATATCACATTGTTCCTATGTTTATGATGGTTCCAATGATGGCTTGAGGCTTTGAGCTTCGACTTTGATTTGTTGGTTTTTGCCATCAAGGACAAAGGGGGAGTTTGTTGCGTTTGTTTGTGTTTGTCCTTGATGACTGGCATTGGTCTTCCTTGTGTTGACTTGACGTGGATAATCATTTTCTTCGCTCACGTGGTTTGTGAGTTGGCAGCTTTGCAATATTCTTTGGCATATTCGTTGGCTTAATCATTCTTGTCGGATGTGAAGGAATTTTGGTTTTTGATAGCCATGGACGTGAAGGCATCATTAGTTTTATGTTAATGATGTGGTTTGTTGACCTAATCTGTAGTGGATTTCAAATATCATTTTATTTTGCCTATGATAACTGGGAAATGATGTATTGTTTACTAAACCTAATGTTTTTCTCAGTCGCCGCTCGTGGATGTTTGTAGGTGGTTGTTTTTGCATTGAATAGGTGTTTTTACTCTATTATTTCAGCTTGGTTGACGTTCTACACAGCTGTGAACAGTGTGTTCTTTGGCACTAAGTTTTTTGTGGTTAGTTGATTCCATTTCTTTCACCATGATCTAGGTAACACAGTGATATTTTATTATCTACTTCTTCTAATCAAAGTCATTTTTTTTAATAAAAGGACAACGAAAAGTTTGGCTTCAATTATGTTTGTTTAAAATGGAAGTTGAAAGCAATTCGTTATATGTTAAAAAATTTGTTTTTGCAGTTAACCCAAGTTTAACACTCTAGGGTTCTAATTGTTTATATCATTGTTTTTAGAATGGCATTGTGCTTAAAAGACACAAAAAATTATTAAAAACCCTAACTGGGTTGTCAAAATTCTTGGAGAGTTTCGTTTGTTTTTTTGTTATAGATCCTGGTTAAGGGATTCGAGTTCTGGAATGATATAACTGTTTTGATTTTGGTATCTTCAATAATGGGCTGTAAGTCATTTAAAAAGAGAACTGTAAAAATGGAAGGTGTATGTGAGAGATACATAAAAAAGAGAGGTGTTTCTATTGAAAGATTTTGTAAACAAAAAAAGTAAAGACATATTTTTCTGACTCTGGTTTTCAAAATAGAGATGCAGTTTTGGTTTACATTTTTGTGGAAAAATGAGCTGAGTTTATACACTGTAACTATTATCTTTGCATGATTCATTTTGTACAGTGGAGATTTTAGGATTGCACATACAATGCAGTTATAAGACTCTTACTTTGCAAAAGAACACTACATGTAAGAGATATTTTGAAAAAAAGGTTTTGATACCTCTATTGAAGTTGGTGCTTCAGATTGTATCAAGGACTGAGTTGGTGCTCAGAATATTGTTGTAATACTTTTTAAGATAAAGCCTTCAAAGCAATTTGGAGTGGTTTTTCTACCCCTGGAGGGTTTTCCACTCGACATCTTTGTGTGTCTATGTTATATCTTTTTCTCAATCTGTTCTTCTTTGTCTATACTAGAAAAGTTGTTAGTTAGTCATTGCTCTGATATGTATACTTATCCAATTCAATAACCTTCAATACTATTTGCTCAGTTTTTCCTTCATGCTGAAAATATAGAAATGTTTACTTCTGGAAATAAAAGCATTTATCTTGTATGCTTTTTCATTCTCTCTTATAAAAACAATGATGCTATGATGTTGCCCATTTAAGTTTTTCTGCTGTTGTTGCTGGTCATGCTCTATATGTTTTCCAGACAATAATATATGTCACAGAGTTTTGTATAAGCTGGTTTTTGGTGGTTCTTGAGGAATTGTTTTTACAACCTTGATTCACCCACCCCTGCCCCCCACTCAGTGTTGTTCCACTTCCAACATCCTCAATACTAAATCTTTTGAAACAAATATTATTTGATTTCTAATACACTATTTGATTTTAGGTACAAGGGTATTGATTATAATATTTCATGTGTATATTGATTGATGTGAAACCTACAATAAGATATATTAAATTAAATAGTCAAATGATATTTTTAATATAAAACAAACTATATTGATGAATCAATAAACCAAAATAATGAAACAATTTACATATCAAAAATTATAATATCTGCCATGAAAAATACTTAACAATAAACACATAACATTTTTAATCTACACACCTCTCAATCGTCTACAAATAAGATCATAAGAAAATCGATCAATCGACATCTTGATATCAACCTGACTTTTTTGACAAATAATCTCCACCTTACTTGTTGCCACAACCTAACTTCTTGGCATATCTTGCCGGTTCTGAGTTGGAAACTTCAACCCCAGACAAGCTTATCTACATTTTAGATCACCCAAACTAATAATATATGTTATTACTACAATTGTTTAGAATTATATTAACCATTAAAAAATCAGCACTCTCCACATGAGTAGGATAAAGGCTTAGCTTTTAACAGAAGGTATGTTTATGTCTCCTTCAGGTAGCTACAGAGAAGCTGTAAACAAGTCAATCGAGAATCAAAGCTAATTAGATACGCCTGCCGACCGGTTTAGCCTCTTCCAATCAGACGTCAAAAGGAGACAGCAATCCTTTAATATAAAAAAACAATATTGTTTATAAATGAAGGCAGCAAATCGGAAAGCGACAACCAACTAGATCAGATCCCATCAGTAAAGCATCAATCATATACTTTGCTCTAATGGATAGGATAGGAGAATCTGCTAATATTGTTTTTAAGATACATGACATCTACAACTCAATGGAGGGGAATTTCTTGTTTCAACTTAAATATAACTTTTCTGTAAGACATGATTTATAGAAAGCCCATTATACCTCCATTGGCTAATAACAGTATGTCGAAGGAGGCCATTATAAGTTCTTATGCTGCCCACAAGTTATTTTCAGAATATATGGCTTCATTAAAATTGGTACCGGAGTTAGAGTTGAAGAAGAAACCTGCAATTGAAGAGGAAGCTATAGAGATGGACGATAAGATATGGAACAGGCTCCCACAAGAGTTGTTACTGTTGGTTTTGGCTAAGCTGCCAATCCTTGTCATTGGACAATTCAGAGTTGTTTGTAAACGCTGGAAGTTTCTTTTTTCACCACCAGCTAATGATTTCAAAATAATTTCATTTGCTGTAAATTCTCATAACTCTTCCCCTAAATTTCTCATAGGAGGCCTAAGTTTCGCCCATATGAAGAACTCTGTGCTGAATGATTTATATCTACTTCAATCAACACCCACTTCTCGTATGTATAGGCTCTCAATAGATTTTCTGCGAGCTCTTAATGGCAGTGTGGTGACTAGTTGCAAGAGTCTCCTCTGTTATTCTTGTTACGACAAGGGAGACCCAGATGCACCATCTTTATTTTACATATGCAATTCTGTCACCAGGACATGGAAAATGCTGCCAGCTTAGATCAAGACAAGATTTCATTGGTTTAGCTTTTGATTCCTTCACAAGGACATTTATCTTAATCACAGGGGAATACAGGAGATATGAAAACCAAAACACTCTGGTTATGGAAATGTATGATTCGGAAACTGATTCATGGACCAAATTGGATTACCCTACAGGGGAAGGGGTGTATTCCAGAGGAAGGTTTTGTTGGATTAGTCAAACTTTAGTTGGATCCATACATAGGTTTGATGTTGCAGCATTTAATGTAGCAGAGAGGAGCTGGGATGTTATCAATCAACCTTAACACATTGGTTATGGGAAGTTAGCTGGGTATGATGGGAATGTGATTCTGGTGGATAATAAGGATTTCTCCTTATGGAAGCTGAATGGAGATGTGAAGGAAAAAGGGTATAGCTGGTTAGAATTTAAGGTATTCCCAAGGAGCCTATATGAATAATTTTGACTGAACCAGGGAAACGTTGTCAATGATTTTAGCAGGCAGAGAAATTCACAAGTTAATGTTGGATTGAGTTATAATCATTCACAAGTGGTGGTTAATAGTTGTGGGTGGATTCTGGTACACCTGTATCAAAAGTTGGTTGTAGTTGACGCAGAGGGAAGAGTGATGAGAAGCATTGAAGGTAAATTGCTGACCGTATTTGTACAAGCTGCTTCTCTATTACCACTTCATGGTTATGAAGTTAACAATGTTTGGTGGCCTTAATTTGACTTTGTATCCTAGAGGATTACGTCTGTTGTTCAAGCATGGTTTTACTTTATTTTAATTTATGTTTATGCCAACAACGTTTTCCATCATTCTTACATATTTGAATTGGAAATAGTGTTCTATAATTTTTAAAGTTGTTTTCCCCTTTTTGTTGGGAACATTTAGATTCGCAGAGGTAACAGTTGCACATACAGTGGACATTGATGTAATGGCATGTCTTCTATTTATCTGATAATGAATTGGGAATGGTACTTTGTTTGAATTCAGTGTTGAAAGAAGAAGAGCCAAATAGTAAATCAGGCACTGTAAATTTCTGTTTCGAGGAGGAATTATGTAAAACTATCTATACATTTTTAAGAGTATTAATCAGTTCTATCTTCAAACTTAAAAGACCAATATTCCGTCTATGGCTTCCAAAGTGAATTTTATAAGGTATTGTAATGAAAATAACTAATTTACAATTGAACTAGAGCAAACAATTGAAAGGAAATAAATTTTGTAATAATTGTGGAAATAAACTAATAAAATAAGGCATTTAGTTTAAATTTAAGTGGTAGGATATGTTATTAAATATTAAAGATATTTGGAATTGAGTTTTCAATATGTTGGAAATTAAAGATTTTGTCAAAATGAATATTTCAAAATTTGTAGAATGGTTATTTTTCATTATGGTTTATATCCATGTCTATAGAATTGATCTATGTGCATACAAAATTGATATGGCACAAGGAATGAACTTGGACCCATATAAATGAATTGTGAATGAATTGGCTACTATAACAAATGTACTTCAACTCATTGTACATTTGTCTAAAGAGGAGTGATGAGACATAGTTTAAGAAATTTCTAGGCAAAGATTCATTCTTTGGTAAAGTGCCTATGTGAACCAATTTAATGATAATGAACCAAGGTCAAAGAGAACACGCAAGCATGCAATATGCCTAGGATGATGATACAAGTAGATGATGCAATCATGATGCTCTCATTTAAATGCTCCCATGATGATTCTATATTATTTAAGTGAAGTATGGTAAATGTAATTTGAAATATTCAAACTTTAATTAGCTCAAAATAGCTAGTAAGGGAGGGAAACATTGGCTCAAATTAAGAAATTGAAATTTAACATTTTATTGTTTAAACTCATGGGCACATAAATGACCTAGATCAATTATGTACTTGTAAATTTTTGATTAATAAGTGTCAACATTATCAGTATTAAAGTAATAATAATACACATTCACAAAATATGGTGGGTGGATATAAAATTACACCCCAATCTAGTCCAAATGGGGTTGCAACCTAGATCAAAATACCTACCATAAACAACCACTCGGCTTACACCATACATTAGCAGGGTATAGAGTGTCCACGAGAGGGTCCCACCCCTCATCATCTTTTTATTTATCTTGGTCATCATGGGCTGAAGAAATAGCCAACCCCAACCAAGGAAAATTACTAGAATCAAACTAGTTGGAAGCACCACTAGAAGGCCACCTAGGAGATCCACCAAAAGACCACCCAAAAATGCCACTAGAAGGCCACCTATGATCAACACTTTTAGGGGGTGGAGAAGCTAAGCATCACAAAATAGGCCATGACACACTCTTGTGACGATGATATCGATGGCTAGTTGAGGGAGAAACCTATGGGTGAGCAACTTGATTTCCACGAGCCAAGAGAATCCTATATCTCCAATGCCTTCAAGGAGGCAAGTAGCCTTGGGAGGAGGAAGGAGAATTTTTCCACAGTGCAAGGGGTGTTTCGATAATTTTTTGAAGGTGAGCCACCTACAAGGAAACCTTGTTGGCTTGTACTTGGATTTATAATAACACATTAGAAAAAGGTAATTTCTTTAGCTAAAAGCGAAAAATTCTAGTGAACATAGCAATGAGTGAAATTTTCTATCTTTTCATATTTTTAAAATAATCTCCACCCTAAAAGCTTGTCATATTTGATTGAAATTATGGGGGATGTGATGCCAATCTCCCAAGAGAACCATATGCCAAGAAAAAGTCTTTGGTAGAAAATGCCAAAAGAAATTAAGTATTCAATTCCAAAGCTTCTAGGATCGAGCACAAAACCAAAAGAGGTGTTTAAAAGACTCTAATTGCTGGTCATGTGTAGGCTCATGATGGGCCAAAAAGTGGCAATTTAAGAAAAACATGTTTTTACTTCGCCAAAATCATGAAACACAAAGTTGAAATTTTGAATGGGTTGGGTAAAAATTTATTTTATTTTGGTAATACCAAACCAAAATGGATATCCATTAGTAATGAATATCCGTTAATAACAAATATCCATTGGTTACAAATATTCGTTTCCCAAAATGATTTTTCATCAATTTTATGTATTCAAAATGGAGATTTGTTTTCCAAGCAAAACAAATATTTGTTTTCTATAAGTATTTTAATTAATTTTATATTTTCAAAATGGATGTTCATTTCCCAAAATTATTTTTCATATTTTTTATGTATTAAAAAAAGATATATGTTTTGCAAGCAAAAAAAAATCCGTTTTGAAAAGAAAAATAGATATCCAATTTGAAAAGCAAAATGGGATATCTGTTTTCTATAAGTATTCTAATTAATTTTAAATTTTCAAAATGAATATCCATTCTGAAAATAAAAATGGACATCCTTTTTGAAAAGCACAAAAAACACACTTCAGTAAAATGGGCATAACGTTTGTGTTACTTATTGAAATTTTGATTTTTTATAGGTGTTGGAAAGGTGATTCAGAGATCTACACAATGGATAAGATAATTTTGATAGATTATGTACTAAAAAAATATTATAATCATTTTAAGTTCCTCTTTAATTTTTAAAATTTTAAATGCTCATAATTCTTGCATACAAAGTCTTTTTTTTTGTTTTTTTTGCAATAATCATCCTAAATGACTTGAAACATTAAAGAAGCAATAAATAATGAAACATTTAGATTTTTTTACTGAGAGTAATTTTTTAATAAATCATTATAGAATACCTCCTTGTTGTCTTTGATCCTATGCAAACCTTTGTCCAAGTTGAAGTAGGAGAACATATATCTCTCTCTATCCCTCTCTCCCTTTATCTTTGTATCTATCTTTTCCTATCTCCCTCCCTCTCCTTCATTATCCCTCTCTACCTATCTCTCCATGTATCACTCTATCTATATCACTCCCTAGCTATATCTCTCTACTCTCTCTCTACTCTCTCTCTCTACTTCTCTCCCTCCTTCTCCCTCCCCCTTCATCAAGTTATCTCCATATCTCTCTCACTCATACACACACACACCCTATGTATCCCTCCCTATCTCTATCTCTTTGTCTATCCCCTCTCCCCATCTCTCTCTCTCCCCTTATCTCTATATACCTCTCTCTATTACTTGTCTCTATCACCTCCTTTCTCTCTCACAGTTCTTTCCCCCTCTATATCTCCATATCCCCCTCTTTATCTCTATATATATGTCATTATCTCTACCTCTCTCTCTATTTATTTCTATCCATATCTTCTCTACCTCTATTTTCCTATCTTTCTATCTTTCTCCCCATCCCTCTCTATCTCTCTATATCTCCCTCTATCATTATCTCTCCCTCTCTCCCTCACCCTCTATATATTGATCTAGATCTCTCCTCCTCTTCTCTCTCTACCTCTCTACCTCTCTCTCTCATTTTCTCTACATCTATCTCTCTGTCTACCTCCTCTCTATCTATCCACCACTCCCCACCTCCTCTATCTCCCTCCTCTCTATCTCTTCCTCTTTCTCTCTACATGTTTATCTCTCCCTCTCTATCTCTATTTCTCCTCTATCACTTCATCTTACCATCTATATCTCTCTATCTTTGTATCTCTATATTCCTCTATATCTCTTCATCTCTATTACAAACTCCCCATATCTTCTTATCTATTACTAAATCCCTATCTCTCTATGATTGTATCTCTCCCTTTACCTCTCTTTATATATATATCTATTCTCTCCCTCTCTCTCTCTATATTCCTCTCTACCTTTCTATAGAAAGAGAGGGTGAGTGGAGATAGAGAAAAGTAGAGAGGGAAGGTTAAAGAGGTAGAGACAAGAGAGAGAAGAGAGATATAAAGAGATATCTAAAGGGAGACACATGAGGAAAGAGGGAGGGATGGAGTGAGAGGTACGTAGAGAGAGAGAGGGGAGATAGAGAGAAGTAGAGAGGGAGGGAAAAAGGGAGAGGTAGAGATAGAGAGGTAGGGTGGGATGGATATATGTAGAGGTAGGTATAAAGAGATGAGGATGGAGATGGGGAATAAATAGTAGAGAGAGACAGGCAAGGCAGGAGGGATAGAGGGAGAGTTAGGTAGAGAGAGGGAGGGTGAGGATATATATAGATAAGTATAGGGGTAAGTGCACCAATTTGTGACACAATTTTGGCTCTTAAGATGCCACTTTTTTTTCTTCTGAAATCAAGAAAATCTGATTTGCACGAGAAAATGAAGATAGTTATGCTCAAAAGTTCAAGATGCGGAAAGAAAAAAAGTTGAATTGCTCCGAGTCTAGTTTCTAAGCTACTATTGTTTTTTGAAATTAATGAAGATTAAGAGTCTCAAAAAGGGGGGGGGCCAGAACAGGTCTTGTTTTTATCAAAAAAAATAGCATAGTGCTTGAGGGCTCCCCCCTTTTTGGTTAACTTTTTTATAGAATTTCAAAAATTCCAATAGTGAGAAATTAGCTAACACCATGTAGTATATCCTCCTTCTTTCAGATAATTTTTTTAACGAATATATAATATTTAATGAATTTTCAAAGTGGACACATCCTGAAAAGCTAAAATTTGAGCCTGCTCCTCCCCAAATTATTTGCAAACTAATTGAAAATTGATTTTTATTTTTCATCATGTGTAGAATGGAGTCTAGTTTCAAAAAACGTAATTTGTTTCACTTTCTGATGAACATGTAAAAATCTATCCTAAACCTAGCACATGTTGGTTTTTGACCAAAAATGAAGGCATTTACAATAGAAGCCATGGATCAAAACCTTAACTAAATCAAAATGATTTTTTTTTAATATATTTAGATAGCCGAGATAGAGGTTAACGCTATCATAGTTTTTTTTATAAACTTGCATTGAAAGACGTGCAAATGAGATGGGGAGCACGATCAAAAATATGAGAAAATTTAGCAAATCTTGTTAATTAACACGTTTAAAGTAGGCCTTTTGGCGAGCGCCAAATGGCCTGCTTTGCAAATAACTAAATTGTCACTTTCTTCGTCAAGGAAACTATATACATGAAATAAACATTTAAGTATAAGTTGACATTTACATATGAAAATTTACTTTCTTATACTTTAAGTTATATTTCATGTATATATAGGTAGGATGTTTGAGAGTGGTTTTAGATCTCAAAGAGTTATAATGTAAATTCTAGTTTTTGGAAGATCTGAAAAATTTCAGACTTACTCAAATTTTAGTAATCAACATGTCAAATTTCAGTAATTAGGAGGTCAAATTTTAGTACTCAGGATGTCGAATTTCATCTATGTCACTCATTTTCATCTCTTATTCTCTAGACCTCTCTCTCTCACTATCTCCATCCCTTTATCTAACAATATCTTCCTTGAGCTCAAGAACTATGTCTCTACATGTCCATCTCTCTCTCCTTCCCTCTCCAATATCTATCTCCCTCCCTCCTTCCCTCTCTATATTTTTCTATCTCTCATCCCTCTCCTTTAATATCTATATATCTCTCTCTACTCTCTATACCTACCTATACCTCCCTCCCTCCCTCTCCTCTCTTTCTCTCTCTCTCTTTGCTTCCCTCGCTCTCTCCACCCCTCTCTACTCTCTATCTTGTCATTCTCTCTCTCCTTCCCTCTCTAGTTCTCTCTATCTCTCTTCTCTCTCCTTCCCTCCCTCCCTCTCTAATTTTCTCTATCCCCCTCTCTCTCTCCTTCCTTTTATACTTCTCTTTATCTCACCTCTCTTTCTCCCCCTCTCTCTTTCCCTCTCTCTTCCTTTCACTCACCTTTGCTCTCTACTTCTCTCTATCTAACCTATCCCTCTATACATATATCTCTCTCCCCCCTCCTTCCATCTCAATCTCTCCACCTTCTCCTTATCTCTCTAATTTTAAGCTCCATCACACATCTCTCTTTCCCCTTCCCTCTCTACTCTCTTTCTCTCTATCTCACCCCTCTCTCCCTACCTATTCCTCCCTCCTCTCTCTTATATCTCTCACCTCTCTCTCTCCATCCCTACCTCTTCCTCCCTCTCTCCTTCCCTATATTTTTCTATTTATCTCCTCCTCCCTCTATCTACCTAGACCTCTCTCTAT
>VCHN02000014.1:113058457-113205425 GCA_007115665.2 Sequoiadendron giganteum | reverse complement strand
CTCTCCCTCTCTCATGTCTCTCACTTACTCACTTTCTCACTCCCTATATCTCTCTCTCCTTTACCCTTAACTCTAAATGTTAAACCCTTAACCTTTAAACCCTTAAACACTCTACCCTCTACCCTTCCCTCTACTTATCTTTATCTCCTCCCACCTCTATCTACCTAGACCTCTCTTTGTTTTTTTCTTAGCTCTCTCTCCATACCTACCTCTCCCTCTATCTCTGATTTGATATCCACTTCTCTCTACCTATTTGTACCTCTATACCTATTTATCTCTCCCTCCTTTCCTCCTCTCTCTCAACATCTCTCTCTTCTTTCCCTCTCTACCCTTAACCCTAAACCCTAAACACTTAAAACCCTCTACCCTCTACACTCTATCTCTCTCCCACTCCCTCTCCCTCCTGTTGGGTCTCAAAAATATAGGTTTGAACCATGAGAGGTTTCCAAGCTCTCACAACACTTTTGGCCAACTAACAAGGCCAATTGATGCAATTGTACCTTGTGCTCTTTAGGCTCTGCAAAACCTAGGCGGGTGCACTTATATGTATGTTGCAGATTTAAGCTTTGTTTCCTGGTTGATCAATCTATCCACAATTAATACACCTACTCCTACTGCATAAATAAAAATTTGTACATTATTTCCATCCCAGTCCCTTCTCAGGAAAATTCTAACTCCTACAGTCTAACTACTACTTTATTTTTCTACTTGTCCCCTGATTTTCTGAAATATATATACATTACATACCCAAGGGTCATGAACCTTCACTTTCTATTAGAACTATTTGAATTTTATGACAGATATTTAAAATATTTAATTAGATTGCTTTTTAGAAAATTAAATATTTTTAACTATATCATAAATTTTTTTTCCCTTTATATCTTTTACCACCCTTTAAATTTCATTTTATCCACTCCTTTATTTTTATCTTCCCATGGCCTTATTATCTTTATTGTTACTGCTCTACCGTGGGCTTGAATTTTCTTCATGTGGTATCACGGTGTCCTTTTTATTCCCCACATTTATTGCCCCAATGAGCCTTTACCACGCTACTACGGTCACTAGGATGACTACCAGCGATATCGCGGTAGCCACCCTTAACTACTAGTGCCAACCTTTAAACGCTCCCTATTTTCCTCCATTGACTTCCTTCACCGACTGCTACCATTACCGTGGTCACCAAGGTCTGTGGTTTAACCACGCACCTTACCCTGGTAACCGCTTCGACTGACGCCACTACGGTTTTCTCACCGCCACTGCACTACTGCAGTCACCGACCTGACTGCTAGTGGTACCATGGTAGCCACTCTACAAAATACTGGTTGCATTCACCGACTCCCCACTAACCTTCCATTGTCACCCTTCGCCAACCGTTACCTAGTTACCATGGTCACTATGGTCTGTGGTAAACATCTCATGCCTACTCCGTTAGCTGCTACCCGACCACCGTGCTACTGTAGATAGTATGATGTCCCCCCACAGTATAGCGGTAAGGGTTAATGTGACTCCCTTAAATAATTACCACCATACCGTGGGCCCCCATGTATGAGGCCACGGTTGGGTGGTAAATAATATATATAAAGTGATTTTTTAAGGGAGGGGTAGTGATATAAAGTATATGAGCATTTTTTGGAAAGGGGAAAAATGAATTTTATATGGAAAGATAGGAAAATGATAGGTCTAGATGGAAAAACCTTAGGGTTTTTTATGAAAATAGTGGAAAATCACTTAAAGTTTCTTATGGAAATCAACCCTTAAACCCTTAAACACTCAACCCTCAACCCTCAACTCTCAACCCTTAAACCCTCTACCATCTACCCTCTACCCTATAAATTAAACCCTCAACCCTCAATTATCAACCCTTGACCCTTAATACCTCAACCCTAGGTAGGTAGGGGAACGTAGGTGAGATACAGAGTGATGAAGGGAGAGGTAGGTAAAAAAAGGGATAGGGGAGATAAATATAGGTAGAGAGGGTAGGAGATGTAGAGAGAGGAGAGATAGAGATAAGTAGATAGGGGAGGGAGGGACAAGTAGGGAGGAGATAGAGGTGTGTGTGTGTGCAAGAGAGAGAGAGAGGGAGAGAGAGATAGAGAGAGAGAGAGGAGACCCGGTTGAGATATAGAGTGATGGAGGGAGAAGTGGGTAAAGAGAGGGAGAGGGGAGATAAAGATAAATATAGAGGGAAGGAGATATAGAGAGAGATGATAGATAGAGAGAAGTGGAGAGTGGAGGGATGGTGGGAGAGGAAAGGAGGAGATAGAGGCAAGTGTGTGTGAGAGGGAGAGAGAGTGAGAGGAGAGAAAATGAGGAGACAGAGGAAGGGGGAGAGAGAGAAATATATTAGAGAGGGAAGGAGAGAGTAAGAGAGAAATATGGGTGAGGGAGAGATTGGTAGGTAGTGGAGTGAGAGGTAGGTAGAGAGGGAAGGAGGGAGAGTGAGATGGAGAGAGTGGTGAGATAGAGAGTAGAGAGGTAAGGAGAGAATGGAAAATATAGATAAAGAGAGAGGGAGGTTGGAGGGAGGGAGAGGTAGAAAGGGATAAGTGAGACATAAAGAGGGAATGAGGGAAAGTGGGATAGAGAGAGAATAGTGATTTAGAGAAGAGGGAGTGACAGGGAAGGAGGGAAAATGGGAGAGAGGGAATGGTGATTTAGAGAGGAGGGGGTGATAGGTAGAGATAGAGATGAGAGAGTGAGAGAGAAAGAGAGGGATAGAGAGATAGAGAGGTAGGTAGAGGAAGGGAGAAGAAAGATAGAGAGTAGAGAGGGAAAGAGGTAGGGGAGGAGGTGTAAGTGAGATAGAGAGAGAGTGATGAAGGTAGAGGTATGTATAGAGAGGGAAAGTGAGAGGAGAGATAAAGAGTATAGAGGGGAGGGAGAGGTAGGGAGATAGAGAGGTGTGCGTGAGTGAGAGAGAGATAATGGTGAGATAGAGAAAAATATTGATTGAGAGAGAAAGAGGGGGAGGGAAGGAGGGACAATAGTGAGAGAGATTGGGAGGAGAGACAAAAAGAAGTGGAGGGATAGGTAAAGATGGATAGTTGAGATAGATAGAAGGAGAGATATAGGTAGAGAGAATGTAAAGAGAGACATAAAGAGGGGGAGGGAGAGAGGAGAGAGAGAAATAGGGGGAGGGAGGGAGAGATAGAGAGAGGAGAGAGGGAGGAGAGAGATAGAGAGAGGTGATAGAGAGAGAATTAGAGAGGGAAAGAAGGTAGATATATTGAGAGAGAGGAGGAAAGGAGGGAGAGAGAAATAGGTATAGAGGGAAAAATAGGTAGAGAGAAGTAAATATGAAAGGAGAGATATAGGTAGAGGTAGGGATGGAGAGAGAGGTGAGACAAAAATAGAGAGAGGTCTAGGTAGATAGAGGGAGGAGGAGGTAAAGAGAAAAATATAGGGAAGGAGAGAGGGAGGAAGAGGTAGGGATGGAGAGAGAGAGGTGAGAGAGATAAGAGAGAGGGGGAGGAATAGGTAGGGAGAGAGGGGTGAGATAGATAGAAAGAGAGTAGAGAGGGAGGAGAGAGATAGAGAGAGGTGATAGAGAGAGAATTAGAGAGGGAGAGAAGGTGGAGATATTGAGAGAGAGGAGGCAAGGAGGGAGAGAGAAATAGCTATAGAGGGACAAATAGGTAGAGAGAAGTAGATATGAAAGGAGAGATATAGGGAGAGGTAGGGATGGAGAGAGAAGTGAGACAAAAATAGAGAGAGGTCTAGGTGGAGAGATGTGTGATGGAGCTGAAAAGTAGAGAGATAAGCAGGAACATGGAGAGATTGAGAGGGAAGGAGGGGGGAGAGATAAATATGTATATAGAGATAGGTTAAAAAGAGAGAAGTAGAGAGAAAAGGTGGGTGAAAGGAAGAGAGAGGGAGAGAGAGAGGGGGATATAGAGAAAATTAGAGAGGGAGGGAGGGAAGGAGAGAGAAGTGAGATAGAGAGAACTAGAGAGGGAATCTTAGGTCACTCTCTCTCTCTCTCTTCCTCTATCTCTCTCCACTATACCCTTAACCTAAAGCCTTAACCCTTAAACCCTAAACCCTTAAAAACTCTACCCTCTACCCTCTATCTCTCTGCAACTCCCTTCCCCCCTCTCTCTCTCTTAAGTATCTCCCTCCTACTCCGTCTCCCTATCTCAAGTCTCTAATGTCTCTCCTTCCCACCATTTCTCCCTCTTTCTCTCTCTCAAGTATCTCCGTCCTACCCCATCTTCCTCTCTCTCTTTGTCAAGTCTCCCCATCCTATACCCTCTCCCTCTCACAGTGACTCCATCCCTCTCTCACTCTCTCTCCATATCCCTATGCCTCTCTCTCAAGGATGTCCCTCACACCACCTCTCCCTCTCTCTCTCATGTAGAGGGCTTAGGGATTAAGGGTTAAGGGTTAAGGGTTGAGGGTTGAGGGATTAGGAGGGTATGGGGGTTGAGGTATTAGGGTATAAGGGTTTAAGGGTTGAAGGTTGAGGGTTGAGGGAATAGGGTTTAAGGGTTGAGGGTTGATGGATTAAGAGGGTATAGGGGTTGAGGGATTAGGGTTTAAGGGTTGAGGGTTGAGGGATTAGAGTTTAAGGGTTGAGGGTTGAGGGATTAAGAGGGTTGAGGGGTTGAGGGATTAGGGGTTAAGGGTTGAGGGTTGAGGGTTGAGGGATTAATATGGATTGGGGGTTGAGGGATTAGGGTTTAAGGGTTAAGGGTTGAGGGTTGAGGGATTAAGAGGGTATAGGGTTCAGGGATTAGGGTTTAAGGGTTTAGGGTTAAGGGTTGAGGGTTGACATGGTATAGGGGTTGAGGGATTAGGGTTTAAGGTTTGAGGGGTAAGGGTTAAGGTTTGAGGGATTAATATTATAGAGGGGTTGAATGATTAGGGTTTAAGGGTTGAGGGATTCAGGGATTAAGAGGATATGGGGGTTTAAGGATTAGGGTTTAAGGGTTGAGGGTTGAGGGATTAGGGTTTAAGTGTTTAGGGTTGAGGGTTGAGGGATTAAGAGGGTATGGGGTTTGATGGATTAGGGTTTAAGGGTTGAGGGTTGAGGGTTGAGGGATTAAGAGGGTATGGGGGTTGAGGGATTAGGCCTCACTTATCTCACAATCCCTCTTTGTCAAGCCTCACTTACCTCCCACCTTAATTTCTTAGGTCTCTCCTTCCCACCCCCTCTCTCCCACTTTTAATCCCTCTCCTTCTCTTAGGTGTCTCCCTCTCAGCCTCTCTCTTAGGTTTTTAATCCCTCTCCTTCTCTTAGGTGTCTCCCTCTCAGCCTCTCTCTTAGGTTTCTCCCTCTCACACCCTCTCCCTCCCCCTCTCTCCTTCTCTCAGGTTTCTCCCTCCCAACCTCTCTATCTAAGAGGGTATAGGGGTCCAGAGATTAGGGTCGAAGGGTTGAGGGATTAGGGTTTAAGGTTGAGGTTTGAGGGATTAAGAGGGTATGGGGGTTGAGGGATTAGGGTTTAAGGGTCTACCTATTTTTCCTTCTATACCTATTTCTCTCTCCCTCCTTGCCTCCTCTCTCTCAATATCTCTACCTTCTTTCCCTTTCTACCTCTCTCTCTCTCTACCCTTAACCCTAAACACTTAAAACCCTCTACCCTCTACTCTCTATCTCTCTCCCACTCCCTCTCCCTCTCTCTCCCTCTCAATTATCTCCTTGCTACCCCCTCTCCCTCTCTCAAGTCTCTCTCACTCTCTCACTCACTCCTTCTATGTCTCTCCCCTCTACCCTTATCCCTCTCTTAGGTCTGTCTCTCTCTCTCACTCACTCACTCCCTCTATCTCTCTCCCATTCCCTCTCTCACTCCCTCTCTCTCACTCTCTCCCACTCTATCTTTCTCCCTCTCTCTCCCTCTCTCAAATATCTCCTTCCCACTCTCTCTCTCTCTCACTCTATCTCATGTATCTCCCCCCACTCCCTTATCTCTCTCGAATCCTTCTATCCTGAGTACTCCCTCTCCCTTGAGTACTCCCTCTCCCTCCCACCATCTATCTCTCCCTCTATCTCTCAAGTATCTTCTCTCACTCCCCCTCTCTCCTACTCTCTTAGGTATCTCCTTCCCACCCCCTCTCTCCCACTTTGTCTCCCTCTCCTTATCTCTCCGGTGTCTCCCTCCCACCCCCTTTCCTTCCCTCTCTCTTACTCTCTCTCTCTATCTCTATGGATTATGGTTTAAGGGTTAAGGGTTGAGGGTTGAGGGATTAACCCTCACTTATCTCACAATCCCTCTCTATCAGGCCTCACTTACCTCCCACCCTACTTTCTTAGGTTTCTCCTTCCCACCCCCTCTCTCCCACTTTGACTCCCTCTCCTTCTCTCAAGTGTCTCCCTCCCAACCTCTCTCTCTTAGGTTTCTACCTCCCACACCCTCTCCCTCCCCCTCTCTCTCCCACTCCCTCTCTCTCTCACTCCCTCTATCTCTCTCCCACTTTGTGTCTCGCCCTCTCTCTAAAGTCTCTCCTTTTCAGAGGAGCATATTTGGTGAGCGCCAAATGGGTTTTACCTTGAAATGGAAAAAATAAGGGTTGATCCTATGATTCAGGCCCACATTCTCATGTCTTTTTTTGGTTCAACGCTTTATCCGAGTCAGATTCACCTTTTTTTTTGTAGTTGACTTCATATTGTACCAATGTATGCTTGATCCATCACCTTTTTACCACCAATCTACATGGTAGACAATGTAGAAGAATATATTTTGAAGTTTCTACATCATTTTAAATTATCCGAGGTAATATATTCATTTTAGTAAATTAAAATGTTTGTATTTAGTATATTTTTTTGTTTTTGACAATATAAACTAAATTTTATTAATGATTTTATTAATCATAAAAATTGGACTTAGAATTCAACAGTGAATTAAATGGGATTTGAATAAAAAAGTTCAATTTTTAGATTTGCATAAAAAAGTTCAAATTTTTATGAGTTTGAAGAACAAAAAAAATAAAAAACATGACATTTTCTTAACATAAATTTACTTATGAATTCTATTTGCATTGCTTATAGTAGTCCATTTCTAGCATGGCTAGTGGAATTCACTGTATTTCATTCCTTTTTCAACTAATTTGGAAAAAAATTATTCTCATCTAATTTGGAAAACCTCATTGCCAAAGAAATAGTGAATAATGATAAGATATAGCATCACAAACCCTTCTTGAATCCATATTATTCATGACTTTGTTGACAATCAAAAATTTGGTTTTGAGAAAAATAAACACAAGAGTCTCTAGTTTTCATTTAGGTGGCAACAATTTATACCCTAGGTTTGTGATTCTCATTGATTTTCTGTATTGAATGGTTTCCACCCCTCTCTGCATCATTTTTTTTGTAAAATGCATTACTTTATTTTGTTCTATGTGTGTTTGTGGACATGTAGCATTCAAGGTCATGCCGAGGAAACAACCGAAGCCTCTAACACTAGAAGAACGTGAAGTTAAAAATGCAAGGAGAAGAGAATAAAAAAATGTAGCTTGTGAAGCAAAGGAATTGTAGCCCATACAACCACAAATTCCTGTGCAATCTAAGAGAGATGTCAAATTAGCAAAACAAAGGGAACAAATGAGGAAAGTTCATGAAAGGAAAGGAATGGATAAAAAATTTGGGGGCACATCATCAACCATAAGTGAAGCTCAATGCACATCTCTAGTTGAAGACACATTGACAACAACATGTGGTTTTCCAGGTACATCAGAAATCACATCTGCAATTGAAGAAACACCATCAAAAACATTGCATTTTGAAAGTACATCAGCAAACACATCTCTATTTGAAGGAACTCCACAAATGACATCTCAAGTTGGAGTTACAACATATTTTACATGTCAATCTCAAGGCATGTCATCAATTGCACCTCTAATTGAAGGTACATGATCTATCCCCGATGTTGTTGGCCTTCCCAATATTGACACAAATTTACATTTGAGAAATCCTCCTTGAGTTTTGCATAGAAAACCTACATTTTTGATTGATATTTATTCCAATGTTTTGAAATGGATGCCTAATAAGGTTCCAAAATGTACATGTCAAAGATATGCAGAAAGGATATGGAGTTTGTGTTTTGCGAAGCTAAGTGAGGGTGGAAGATGCCAACTATTTGTTGAAATGATGAGGCAACTCAAATTTAGGCCCATCATGAAGGCTCTTGGGCTAATATTTTTGAATGACTCAAGTGAAAATTCCATTGTAAAGAATTTGATGAGTGCATACGAGAGCGTGGGTTCCACCTCACACATGAAGGATAGTTGTGCCACACGACGTGGTATGACAACAACAGTGTTAATCAGTCAAACAAGGAACAAGGTGAACCTTACAAAGGCAAGTAAGTCTTTGAAAATAAGTAGATCATATCTAATGAGAGCCAAAGGAAGGCGTGAAAGAGTGGAGGATCCAAATAGCAATGAGTTATGAGAATTTTCAGGTAGAGTGCCACGGAAAGACACAAGAATTTCTCAAGGCTTGAGATCTTTAATTGTGAATTATTGGAAGGATAACACAAGGACCTCTCCTAATCAAAGAGATTTTTTAAGAAGGAGAATTGGTAGTATAAACTGTGAGCCACATCCAATGCATTATTTGGATGCCACTCAAACCCAATTTTTTGCTGATTTTGTACAAAAGTTTCCTGAAATTATAATATGTCAAAGGTATTTTGAAATGCTAAAGAATTTTTATGTAAAAATAATTCACACATGCACTACTTGTTGTTGTAGGGTTCATATTGAGTTTTCTAACTATTATGATGTTTATCAATGTATATGTGTTGATATGCATACTGACAATGTTTTGCAGGAATGTAACATAATGCCTCCACCTAAATCATCAAGGAAATTTGTGTCTTCCATTTTATGTGAAAGAGAGGATGGTAAATTTTTTTACAAAAAACCATGTTTGGATGGCACATGTGATCATTTTGGTGGCATGCAACATTTACCAATTTTCCAACACATGGCTAGTACACACACAATTGGAGAAAAAAATATGGAATTTGGCAAATATACGACAGTGGCATACAATCTAAAATATGGGAAAGAAGCAAAGAAGTGTGCATTGGTTAGTGATAAGATTCCAGTGTATTAGTTTATTGGCATTTTTCATGATCGGGTGGTCTATGATTATGCAACCCATACACACAAAGCACAATGGTTGGACTCATAGTTAAAGTTATGCAAGGACACATTTCCACTTTGTCATATCATTTCAGTTGTCAACTTCCTTGAGAACTACACACTACAACCACAGAACAAGGTGCAATCACAATACTACAACTCCATGTAGGTTGTTATATTTGTACATATAGCATTCATTCATGCAAATGATAGTATAGAGGAAAATAGGAAAGTATTGAGGGAGTATCAATTTTACATCAGTGATGATCGCACACATTCTATAAAGTTTGTTCAAGGTTGCTTTCATATGTTCTATGCTGATCTGGCTAGAATGGGCATATCATTTAGTTAGCATATCATATGGTCAGATAATTGTACATCACAATTCAAGAACGCCAGAATGTTTTACTAGTTGAGCAAGATGCATAGGATTAGTGGTGTTCAACATATGTGGAACTTCTCAAAGGCCGGGCATGGAAAGTGGTAACATGATGGAGCAGGTGCATGTATCAAAAGATCCCTAGCACAAGAAGAGTTAAAGTACACAAACAGTGTAAAATTGATAGATGCAAGATCCATTGTCCAGTGGTGCAATGGTTCAATGGGTCCAAGTAGTGAGGGTAATTCTTTAGTTTGTAGGTTTTTTCATTTAGTAGATGATACTAAGATTGAAAAATATGAGGATTGTTGTACACTAATAGGATCGAGTGAGCTACACTCTTTTAGAAGCTCCAATGTAGGTACATGGACTATCCATACAAGGAAGATGGCATGCTTTTGTTATGCATGTACACTTCAATCATGGAATGATTGTTAGTCAACAGAGTGGGTTGAAAAATGGTTTGTAAGAAGTCTAACCCCACTTGACACTTATCAACTCCCAACGACTCTAAAAATCACGGAGATGCAATCATCCATTGAATTTGATCATGTATCAGACCTACTAGAACTAGGTAATATATCTTACTTAATAGTTTTATTATGTTTCTCAGTAAATAAATCTAACAAAATGAACATATCAATGTAGGGCACATTTATGTGGTGATTGCAGATGAAGACAATAAAGAGGGTACAAATTATTACCTATGTCGTTGTATCGAGGCCAAAAAGAAATTTGAGTCCCTAGTTATAGACAAAGAAAACATAGAATATCCTACATGTTCGGTGGTTGTTATTGGAACATGGCTTTGAAGGTATCCAGTTAAGAATGTTGTAGTTTGGTTGTTTGAAGACTTCGACACGCATCAGAAAATTCTTCACTATTCAAACCTTATCGTCGCCACCAACATTCATTTGATCAAATATAAGGGTAGACCTACAAACAAGAACTTGTGGAAAGTGCGTGAGTCTGACCACGAGTTAATACTCGACACAATAAAAACTAGAGAAGACCTAGATGGTTCCCTGGATTGATTTGTAAGTATGCACATTGAATTTGTAAAGCCATGTTATTGATCACTCTTTTGGACCAACACCTTGCAATAAGGCTTTTTCATGATTACTGTTTGATGTCATATGCATTTACGACTGTCATTGATCCTTTTATGATTGTGACTGTAGGTAATACTGAAGTTTGTCAAAGTATATAAGAAAATAACATTGGTTGTTGGTGAAATTATTCAGTGGTATGAGAAACACCGGTTACTATTGCATTTTCTGGTTGTCAATCTTCTCTTTCTTTTCCATCTCCTAGATTTTATCAGATTCTTATATGCTACACATTTTATGTTAAGCCTCTCAGTGATATATTTGAAATTTATACGTAGGGTCATCGAGAGATGATAAAGTAGCGAAGGGGAACATCACTATTGTAGGACCTTCAATCACCCTCCTTATATAGCATGCATGAAGGTGATAGTAGGTCTCGTTAGCTGTATGACTAGCATTATTTAGTTATTACTCTTTTAATGATTTTTATGTGAGTCTATGTCTAAGATTGAGAGGCTTTTGCAAGTTTTTTGTGGACCAAATTCCTATGATACTAAACAAACATAGAGAGGCTACTACCCATGTGTTTTGTAGGGACCAGGGGATGTACATGTTTTGAACCATTTTGGAATGAAAATAGGTGGTCCATCTGGGGTGGAATAGAAAAACAAAATTGGGCAGCAACTCCTTTTGTCCTTTTCTCAAGTACAATATATTTCATGATTTGTGTTGGAAATGGGAGGATTATTTCCTTGCATGTATTGCTACAAGTATTGACAAATGGGAAGATTTTCAAGATGTTCTTCCATCACTATTGTAATATTTGTCATTGAATTACTATATTTTTTGAAGACTCCACATTCATAAGGATCTATTATTGCATACACAACCATAGCTCTTGGAGTCTTGAGACACTGACTGACATAGACTTGATAGTCATAGGACATTGACTGTGGTGAGTGAATTTGACTGTCAAGCACTTTATAATCATACACTCACTGTACTTAACAACTAGTCACTACTCATTTCTAATCTCTCCTTTTCATTTTCACATTGCCATGTACAGTGACCCTTCACAGTTCCCTTGTGTTCATACATTCATGATGCTTGTCTTAATGAATAACCTTCCTGTAAATATATTGTCCTTTGATGAAGTGAAAAGGTAGGGGAAACATATGCCTCAGATAAATTTATGCAACCTAGGTCATCTCTAACATACCTTAGGGTATGACAGTCAACAAAACAATTACTATGGTTCAACCGGCTCGATCCCTTAAGGGTGCAAAGTGAAAAAGGGAAACAATATTTGACAAGGTATTACTCATAAACTGTGGTGATTATGAAATCTCTATCTAAACCTACGAGATCACGTTGGACCCCTCTACAATAATCTCTCTCAGTTATCGCTATCTTGGAGGAATTTTCCTGTGGTGGCGAATTTTCACTCGGGAAAAGAGTTGTCAAATGCAAGTAGTTGAAAGTTGCAAAGTGGTGAAACTTTCATTCTGCAGCTCGTGTGACCAAAAAAAATATTCCAATGTGTTTGGATGGGTACGTTTATGCTAGGCATGGTCCTCTTTTGCACTTAAACACGCGGAATCACTCTGAGCTACGTTCAACCAGATCGATCCCTTAAGGGTCCAAAGTGTAAAATGGATGCAAAATTCAACATGCTATTAATCAGACACCGTGATGCTTAGAAAATTCTCATTTGATTCTACAAGATCATGTTGGGCCCATCTACAATAACCTCTCTTGGTTTTTTCTATTTCGGAGGCATTTTCCTGTGCTGACAAATTTTCACTCGGGGAAAAAGTTGTCAAATGCAAGTAGTTGAAAGTTGCAAAGTGATGCAACTTTCATTCTATAGCTCGTGTGACCAAACGGACTGTTCCAAAACATCTGAGTGGGTAATTTTACACTAGGCACGGTCCTCTTTTGCACCCAAACATGCAGAATCGCGTTGATCTATGTTCAAGCGGATCGATCCCTTAAGGGTCCAAAGTGCAAAAATGGCTGTGAACTTTAGCATGCTATTATTTGAACACCATGATAGTTAGAAAATTCTTGTTTGATCCTATGGAATCATGTTGGGCCCCTCTACAATAACCTTGCTCATTTTTTTCTATCTTAGAGGCATTTTTCTACGGTGGTGAATTTTCACTCGGGGAAAGAGTTGTCAAATGCAAGTAGTTGAAAGTTGCAAATTGGTGCAACTTTCATTCTGTAGCTCATGTGACCAACCAAACTATTCCAATGCATCTAGGTGGGTACATTTATGCTAGGTATGGTCCTCTTTCACACCTAAACACACAGAATTGCTCTGAGTTATGTTCAATCGGATCGATCCATTAGGGTCCAAAGTGCAAAATGGCTGCGAAATTTAGCATGCTATTATTTGGACACCGTGATGCTTAGAAAATTCTTGTCTGATCCTACAAGATCACATTGGGACCATCTACAATAATATCTCTCGGTTTTTTCTATCTCGAAGGCATTTTCCTATGCTGGCGAATTTTCACTCGGGGAAAAAGGTTGTCAAATGCAAGTAGTTAAAAGTTGCAAAGTGGTGCAACTTTCATTCTATAGCTCATGTGACTAAACAGATCATTCCAACGCATCTGAATAGGTATTTTTACACTAGGCATGGTCCTCTTTCACACCTAAACGTGTGGAATCGCTCCAAGCTACATTTCATCCGGATCGATCCCTTAAGGGTCCAAAGTGCAAAATGGCTGTGAACTTCAACATGCTATTACTCGGACATCGTGATGCTTAGAAACTTCTGCTTTGATCCTATGAGATCATGTTGGGCCCCTCTACAATAACTTTGCTCGGTTTTTGCTATCTCAGAGGATTTTTCCTATGGTGGTGATTTTTCACTCGAGGAAAAAGTTGTCAAATGCAAGTAGTTGAGGCATATTATCAAACAATTCAGTGCCTTTTCTATGGCTTGTCATAGCATTCCATCACCATGCAACCACTTTTCTTTGAGGCATTTTTTCAAAAATTTCAATGGCTTGTCTATGCTATTGCTTACTATTATGCTTTCATAGATTTTTCCAAGCATCCATAACTTGTTCGAAAGCATCTGTTTTAGGATTTTAGCCATAGCAAGAAGGCAATGAACTATTTGATAAAATTTTTTGGTAGACATATATGAAAAATGTCATAGCATAGACAAGGGAATGAACTATTTGAAAAAATGCCTCAAAGAAATGTGGTCTCATGGAATGCCATGACAAGCTAAAGCAATTGGAAGTTGCTCCTAGTTATTAGTTTTGGAATGTGAAGTAATTGCATAACTGCTTAGGTTGACTTTGTCAAAAGCTATATTGTAATTGAAATTTTTTCATCTATCAGCATCTAGTTATTTGTTATGCAATGTGAATTGATGCTTTGAGTTTGAAAGGTGTGCAATGCATGAATAAAAAGTACAAAATCTTTTTCTACGTTTCATTAGGTAAACTATTTATTTTGTTTTCTCTCTATATCTCTATGCTATGGAAATGCCTTTCGATTTCAAAAAGATAGTTTTTATCTCTTGTTATACAATTTTATATGTTTTTTAATCTCTTATTATAAAAAGGAGCAGATATACAATGTTAAAAAGAGTGAAAACACAACTAAATTTATCATTTCAAAGCAATTTTTTTGATGCATTTTTTCAAACAGTTCATTGCCTTCTCTATGCTATTGCTTACTATTATGCTTTTGATATATTTTTTGAAGCATCCATAGCTTGTTCAAAATCACCCGTTTTAGGCTTTTAGCCATAGCAACAAGGCAGTGAACTATTTGAGAAGATGGTTTGGTAGATATGTATGAAAAATGTGGTAACATAGACAAGGCAGGGAACTATTTGAAAAAATATCTCAAAGAAATTTGGTCTCATAGAATTCCATCATAAGAAAATGCAATTGGAAACCGCTCCTAGTTATTAGTTATGCAATGTGAAGAAATTGCATAACTTCTTAGGTTGAATTTGTTCAATCTATATTATCATTAAATTTTCAGCATCTAACAACATCTACTTATTAGTTATGCAAAGTGAAGTAATGCTTTGACTTTGAAAGATGTGCAATGCAATGTAATCAATGACATGAATATAAACTACAAAAATCCATTTTTTACAATTCATTAGTTAAAATATTTATTGTATTTTCGCTCTATATTTCTATATGCTATGTAAATTCCTTGTAATTGTATTTAAAAGGCTTAATAGGTCAGTTAGGTGGTATTTTCACAATCAAGTTGTGAATGTATGGTAATTAAGAGAAAAATTGGAAAATTTCCATCTTAGAAGTCTAACAAAGGGTGGTTATGGTGGTTGATCAGCTCAAGGGGTAGTTGGAAGGTGGTATCAAGATATATTTCTATAATACCCTGAGTTGAGGGTTGATTTTGTGCAGTTTCTAATAAGAAAATATACTTGAAAATGTTGATCACTGGTTTTCTTTGTTTTCCTGAATTTTCTTTGCCTTGCATAGGCCCATTCAAGCCTATCATGACTTGAGGCTTTGGATACTTGATAAGATATGTGTTTACTCTCTTTTCATCTATTCTAAAGGTTTAAATCCATCGTTGGTGTGTGTGGGATCAACAAACTTGGTTACTGCTCTGTTTTCTATGTTAGGGGTTTTGAGGGAAACACCATGACACATTAGCCAATCCACCTACTATTCTGACCCTGTTGCTTAGTGGATTGGCCTATACCATGATTATTTTGATGTATGAATACTTTGGAGGCAGAGAGAATGAATAAACTCAGTGGGGTGTGAAGTTCTAATGTTGTTCAGGGGTGTTTCCACCATGAAAGTAAGGAACTCAAGTATTGAATCTGAAAAATACTGAAAGGAATGGGATTGTGAGTGTCCTTTAAGTTACGGTAGAGCTATTGTGGGGTGTTTAGACCTTTGGAAGGATTGGGGAAGGTCTAGAGTTATGAGTTTCTTTAAAACCCTTATTTTTGTGAAGGTTTTGGACGGTTTGTGAGTAGAGGAATAGAAAAAGTTCTTGGGGCTCTTAAAAGGGGAGAATCCCAAGTTTGGTGAGCATCCCTAAGACTTTTTCAAATTTCCTTGGTTTGGGGGTGAGTTTGTGAGGGGGTTCCTTTGGAAACTAGGCCTAATTGTGAAGCCTAGAGTGAGGGAGGTGTATTGAAAATTCATGTTGGTCCAAAAGAGTTACTATTTTTTTTGGCATATGTTGTGTAACCCTAAAAAGGGTATCTTAATGCACCTTTAAATATTCAGGTGTTTTGGAAAGTTTGGGAGAAATTAGGCTTGGACCGAGTTTTGAATTTGGTGCAGGAGCACCTACACCACATCATCAATTTTTTTTATTTGAATACATCAATAGGGAAATTTTAGTGTCTTTAGGTTTATTTTTTCTAATAAGCTTTGAGAGATCAAGCATAATGCAAATAAAGGGCGTTCTGTGTCTTAGAAGTCAATTAGAAATCATATAAGTTGTAAAATGCTGACAAAGCAACTTTAACACAAATGAATGTAATTAAGGGACCAACTAATCCCAAGGTTGGTTTTAGGATTTGGAGATAAGATGGTTGTTTTAAAATTCTTTAAAAATCCTTACCAAGGCTCAAGTGAGAGAGTGGAAGAATTTTTGTAACAATTTTACACAATAAACACCAGAGTTTTGAGCAATTTTCTAGAAAAATACTATTTTCTTGATATTTTTGAGTGTTTTACGGGCACATACAGGTTCTTCATGGTCTAATAATTTTAGAGGATGTTCCTATATGTTTTCTAATTCATTTATTTTTTATTTTGTGTCTTAACTCTTTGTTTGTAGAGAGAACCAACACAAAAAATGACTGTCCTAGTGTTGTTGAATCAAGGGTTTGAGGGAAAATTTGTGATGTAACAATCAATCCACCTATTGTTTGCTACTATATCTTAGAGGATTGATTGAAAAAATGTTATAATAAGTGTTTCAAATCATTTTGGAATAAGGAGTCATAATTATGTGGTGTTTTTATGACTGTTTTAAGACTGAACAAGGGTTTTCCAACATGGAAGTGAGGAACCAAAGAGAGGTTTTTAAGAATTAATCCATGTAAGGGTTATGTGAGGGTCTGATGAGTCTATGCAGAAGTATTTTGAGGTGTTTGGGGCTTTGGAAGTGTTGAGAGAGGTCTGAAGTTGTATGTTTCTTTAAAACCCTTGATTTTGTGAAGGTTTAGGAGGGTTTCTTGGGTTTTGTGAGTTAGAGGCTATGTAGACACAAAATAATGAAAAAATTTGAGCCTTCGCACCATGACCTAAGACTTTCCAAGGTGTTTGGATAGATACCTAAAGTTGGAAGGGTGGTCCCTTTGGAAAAAAAGAGCTAATTATGAAGCCAAAATTGAAGCAGGTGTGTTGAAAGTCTATGTCGGTCCAAAAGAGAGACCACCGATTCTTTGGTATGTTGTTGATAGGATAGGGTTGGATGGAAACAATCACTGTTTCATGCTCTGGATATTTGTTTGCAAGATCTCCTAGGTTTCTCTACCACCTTAACCTTTAGGTCCTACCTCATGTATAGGTACCCTTGGTTCTACTGGCCAACCCCACTATCACCTCACTCTCAATCTACCAAGTCTCCCTTGGTGCAATGCTTCTATTTTTCCCTTAGCCTTTAATATTCCCTAAAGACTAATTCCATCCAACAACTAAGTTTAACTTTGTAGGGGTTTAGAGATGTTTCCAAAGGCTTCTAACCATCTCCCTAGGGTTCTTGACAATCCACCATACTCCATTTATAATTCGCTACCACCAAACCCTCAGTTAGGGTTTATTAGGCTACTAGCCCAAGAGCCCCAATTAGGCCTCCAACTCTGAGAAAATTGGATTATACTTCTAAATTCCCCAAAGAACACCCATTATTTCTTTGAGGTTCTTGATACCTATTCCCATCTCTTAAAGATTTTTGGAAGCTTAGGTCTCCATTGTCGCTACAATTTCTCAAACTGGAACTGACCAAGAACTTGGGTCTTTTTAGGTCTTTTCCCTATATTTTGTAGACTATCAAAGGTTTCCTCTCATCAAATAGGTTGATGGGACTTCCTTCTTCTTAGTAATCCTTGGAAAGGAATTCACCTACCCTCTCCACACCGTGAATTTCCAGGAGATAGCCACCCCTGCCAATTAAGTGCATTTCAATTCCTATCTTTCCTAGCCTAGCACTGTCAAGCTCGCCTAGGAGAAGACTTTCTCCATGATTCCTAGACTTCTAACCACTCCTAGCCCTAAACTATATAAAAACATGGAGCCTAACCACAAATCCCAAAGGCCTATACACAAGTATAGTGGGAAAGTAATTAGTGCTCCATCCTTTACAGGCTGACTTTCAGGTCAATATCTAAAAGAAAACAACTAAATATAAACACACAATGCTTGTAAATTGATCACACAAACTAGTTACTACACCACAAAGCTTCTAAAATAGTTTAAACTACAAACTATAACATATTACAGAGCCATGATCACTCTTGACCACTTTAATTCAAATCTTAACACAGAAAATTACACCATTCTATCACTGTCCTTCTTTGCATTCATGAAGTCTTAATCATTACAAAAGCTTCCAACCTTGATCTCAGGTCAAATAACTCCATAAATAGGCTTTCCAATTTAGTTAAGCTCAAGCCTAACTATTCCATGGCCACTTGTGGCTTTGCATAGGCTTTATTTGCAAAATCGTAAAGAAAACTATCACCTAGGAGGGTCTACAAGGTCTTAAGTCATCCTTGTAGCCAAATTCCAAACTAAAAAATGGTCAACATGAACTTCACTAACTTAATGCAAGTTCTCAAATGCCTCGAAGGCACAAATTCAAGAGTTAGAAAGAGTCAGCTACATTTGATCTTAAACAAGTGACTAATTCTTGACCTTCTAGTTAACTCTCCTAGATGAAATTTGGGGTGATCCTACACCATTCTCCCCCTCTACATAGACTTTATGGAATCTAAGGAGAGATAAGAGATGGGTCAATACCCTGCTTCTTGAACTGAACTTCATCCACCCATGTAGCCTCAGATTCATGTTTGTTCTTCCACTTGACAAGATGCTCCATATACACCTTATGCCTTGTAGATTTCTTCACCCTTGACTCCAAGATCCTTTCTTCCTGAAGCTTGTCTTGAATAGGTAAGGGTATGTTGCTTATATCTCTGAAGATCTCCTTACTGACAATCAAACACTTAGTTGTATCAACACCCAAGAGAACTTGATTCTAATCTGATGATATCCACTCTTGAGATCCAGCTTGGTGAAGTACTGAGCTCCTCCAAGACAATCCATCAAGTCTTCAATCCTAGGAATAGGGAACCTATACCTGATTGTGATTCTATTTATTGCTCTAGAGTCAATGCATAACCTCCACTTGCCTCCTTTCTTGGTTGCTAAGACCACTAGCACTGGACATGGCTTGATGCTCTTTCTAATCAAGCCTTGATCCAATAATTCTTGCACTTACCTAGCTACCTCTAGATTCTGATCCGGTGTAAGCTTACAAGTTGCTTTGTTAGGAAATGAATCTCTAGGTATGAAGTCAATCTGATGACTAATGGCCGTATTAGGAGGTAAAGTTGCAGGTGCACCATCACTCACTATGTCCTTATACTTCTTAAGCAACTTGTGGACTACTCCAGGTATGCATGTTTTCTCAGTCTTGTCCTCTTCTTTGGACTGCAACATGATCACATATCCTTCACCCCTTTGATGTAGATTATTAAGGAACTCCTTTTCAGTACTTAACAGAACACTTGGCATCTTTGACTATCCCTCTTCTTCTTCTGATAGTGACTGCAACTTAAAGGTCTTCCCATCCTTTTTAAAAGAGATAGTATTCTCCTTCCCATCATACATGGCACTGCTGTCATACTACCATGGTCTGCCCAATAGTAGATGGCATGCATGCATGGGTAATACATCACAAATTAGCTTATCCTTGTACCCTCCAATGGAAAACTCCACCGCTACTTTCTCATTAACAAGAACACTCTGCCCTTTGTTTAACCATGTTACTTTGTAGGGGTTAGTGTGGGGTACCTTCTCCAATTTTAATTTCTTTATTGCCTCTTCTAAGATGATGCTGTCTATTGAACCTAAATCTATAATGACTTTACACACTTTTCCAAGTATCTTGCATCCCACTCTAAATAGATCTCTTCTTTGTTTTGCTTCCTCCTTGACTGGTTGTCTAATCAAAACTCTCCTAAACATCTGATTCTCCCCCATTTCAGATTCAATATGACTGATCTTTGGTGATTTAGTGCTCATGGTGTCCTCTTGTGCATATGCCACCCTCTTCTCAACATTTTATGAAGATGCTTTCTCTGGGCACCTATAAGTTGGATGTCCTACTTGACCACAATGGTAACATTTCATAGTAGCAAAATATGAATTGCTCCTGCTTGCTCCTCTTCCTCTATTTGATCCTCCTTGAGAACCTCTACCTCTTCCATAACCTCCTCTAGAAGGTGTTTCACTCCCATGCTCGGTGAGTTTAGACTCTCCTTGGTTTCTTTGCTCATTTCCTCTACCTTGGTAGGCACCTCTATGTCCTCTTTGATCCCTTTGATCTCTACCTTTGCCTCTACTCTTAGAATCTTGATCATGTTTCCTCTTGCTTCTTTCCTCAAGCTCGATAGCTAATTGATAGCATTGGTGGACTATCTTAGGAATTAGAAGAGTCATCTCCTCTTGGATGTTCCACTTCAAGCCGTTAAGATACCTAGCCACCTTGAGACTTTCATCTTCTAAAAAATTGGACCTCATACAAAGTTTTTGAAACTCCTCAGTGTAAGTGTTCACATCTTGGTCTCTTTGTCTCAAGCTTTGTCTCTTCTTGTGTAACTGAAACTCATAATCATCTGGTATGTATGCTTCTCTCACCTTTGCCACCATACCTTTCCAAGTTGAAATAGGCTTCTTGCCTTCCCTTTCCCTCTCTATTTGAATGAATTTTCACCATGTCAAGGTAGATCCTCTCAATCTAGACTTGGCCACCTTCACCTTCTATGCTTCAGTGACTCCATCACATTCAAAATGGTTCTCCATGCCTTCTATCCAATCCAGGACTAGGTCAGCCTCCAACTTACCACTAAACAATGGTATACCTTCAAGTACTTTCCCACTCAAAGCTTTCAATGCCTTCAAGAAAGGCTCCTCTTGCAGAACAGGGTCAGGTTCAAGCGTCTTGTCTTCCTCTACAACCTCTTCACTCGTTGGTAACCTACCCTCCAATCTATCACTGACCTCATCAGCCTTAATTTACACATTTCTCAGTGCTTCCTCAAGTTGTGCTAATCTTTCTCTCAACCTCCTATTATCTTCCTCCTGATCTTTGACCTTCTTTTCCAACTAAATGTTTGTCACCATGGTTGTGGAACCACTGGATTCAAGGTCTGACATACAAGATTCTCTCCCAAATCTTTAACTTGCTCTGATACCAATCTGATAGGATAGGATTGGATGGAAACAATCACTGTTCCATGCTCTCGATCTTTATTTGTAAGATCTCCTAGGTGTCTCTAACACCTTAAAATTTAGGTCCTACCTCATGTATAGGTACCCCTAGTTCTACTGTCCAACCCCACTATCACCTCACTCTCAATCTACCAAGTCTCCCTTGGTGCAATGCTTCTATTCTTCCCTTAGCCTTTAATCTTCCCTAAAGACTAATTCCCTCCAACAACTAAGTTTAACTTTGCAGGGGTGTAGAGATGTTTCCAAAGGCTTCTAACCATCTCCCTAGGGTTCTTGACAATCCACCATACTCTATTTGTAATTCAATACCACCAAACCCTCAGTTAGGGTTTATTAGGCTACTAGCCCAAGAGCCGCAATTAGGCCTCCAACTCTGAGAAAATTGGCTTCTAAATTCCCCAAAGAACACTCATTATTTATTTGAGGTTATTGATACCGATCCGGTGGACATTTTTCAGTGAAAATTGAAGTGTTCCATTTCTCTCCAAAATCAGCACCATCAGAAAGAGGCCGACGTCCTGGTTCCAACGCAACTCGAACGGAGCGAAAAGGAGTCCGTTTGCACGAGTTATAGCCAGTCAAACCTTTGGTCGAATTGGAATCAGAGGGCGTCCAGGAAGCGAAAAAAATGGTGTCGTCAAAATTTGTCGAAGTTGGCATCATCGCGAAGAGCTCACCGCAAGCTTTCCAACGCAACTCATTTCATCGAAATCCGACATCGGAGGCTCAAGATACAGCTAGTCAAAGTTTAGTTGACTTGAAGGTACTGATGATGACGTCATCATGCTGACGTGTCAGTCTGTACAGTATGGAAGCCAAGTGGATGAATTTGGATGAAACACGTGGCAAATGAGTCAGATTATACAGACCAATGGGAGTGCGACACGTGGCATCTGTACGAGACGTCATCGGACAGGTGGCAGTCCAGTCAGCACACGTCATCGACTTTGTCAGCGTACGAGCTTGCCTTGTCAGCGGACACATCTGCAGATTCTGGCGAATCACGTTTCGACACGTGTCAGGTCGTTGGCATTCGGGTTTGTTAAACAAAGTGCTAAAATAGGCGGACGGGTTTGAACCCGCGATCTCCGCCCAAACGGCCGGGCCGTTAGCCGTTGCACCAAACACAGCGGTCGATAATATATATGGAGTTATTTGTTTTTGTTGTTTAAAAATTACGGGCTATGTGATAAAAGCGAGGCCGGCGGGGTTGGAACCGCCGACCCCGTGGCCACCAAAACAATTAAAAGCCGTTGCGCCACCGAATCACCCACAAACACATATGGAGGTCGGTTGGTATTGACATGTCTCTGTGCCCGAATATATAACAAAATGTCTTAATAAGCCATAAACAAGCACAACAACCTAACCACTAAAACAAAATGTGTCTAAAAGACAAATGAGCCAATGTACGAATTTTTATTAGGGGGTTATGTTGTTATGGTGGTTAAGCCTTTTTAGGCTAATTTCATGTATAAAAGAAGGAGGAATGTAGCTCTTAGGAGTTCAGTGAATGTAGGTGACATAGTGAAGTCCAGGTGGAGAATGAGAGAAGGCTCGGGAGATGATTGTAATTGTTCCTGTAGGTCGAAGTTATGCTATGCTATCGATGTGCTTGAAGGGGATGATGCTGTCTCAATTGTAACTGTTTTGGAGAATAATCGATCGGTCACTCGTTGGAGAGGGGCCCGGAGACGTAGTCACGTTTGTGGCGAACTCCGTTATCAATTGTGGTTTCGTCTCTCTATTTCTTCTCTCTTTCTGTTGTTATCACCTTGTCATTTTAATTATTTCCATAAGTTAATTTTGATATTATTAACTTGGAATAATCATTGTAAAAGCATTGTAAAAGTTAAGCATTTAAATACTGCAATCTAGTCTAGATCCTATACAGATCAATACCTATGCCCATCTCTCAAAGATTTTTGGAAGCTTAGGTCTCCACTATATGTATAGTTTCTCAAACTGGAACTGAATTAGAACTTGGGTCTTTTTAGGTCTTTTCCCTGTATTTTGCAGACTTTCAAAGGTTTCCTCTCATCAAACAGGTTGATGGGACTTCCTCTTTCTTAGTAAGCCTTGAAAAGGAATTCACCTACCCTCTTGACACCGTGAATTTCCAGGAGATACCCCTGCCAGTTAAGTGCCTTTCAATTCCTGTCTTTCCTTACCAGGCACTGTCAAGCTCACCTACGAGAAGACTTTCTCCATGATTCCTAGACTCCTAACCACTCCTAACCCTAAACTATATACATACATGGAGCCTAACCATATTTCCCAAAGGCCTATACACAATTATAGTGGGAAAGTAATTAGAGCTCCATCCTTTATAGGCTGACTGTCAAGTCAATATCTAAAAGAAAACAGCTAAATTTAAACACACAATGCCTGTAAATGGATCACACAAACTAGTTAATACACCACAAAGCTTCTAACATAGTTTACACAAAAAACTATAACATATTACAGAGCCATGATTGCTCCTGACCACTTGAATTCAAAGCTTAACACATAAAATTACACGATTCTATCATTGTCCTTCTTTGCATTCATGAAGTCTTAATCATTACAAAAGCTTCCAACCTTGCTCTTAGGTCAAAGCACTCCATAAATAGTCTTTCCAATTCAACTAAGCTCGAGCCTAACTGTTCCATGGCCACTTGTGGCTTTCCATAGGCTTTATTTGTAAAATTGTAAAGAAAACTATCACCTAGGAGCATCTACAAGGTCCTAAGTCATCCTTGCAGCCAAATTCCAAACTAACAAATGGTCAACATGAACTTCACTAAATTAATGCAAGCTCTCAAATTCCTCCAAGGCACAAATTCAAGAGTTAGAAAGAGTTAGGTACATTTGATCTTAAACAAGTGAGTAATTATTGACCTTCTAGTTAACTCTCCTAGATGAAGTTTGGGGTGCTCCTGCACCAGTTGTGTAGCCCTGAAAAGGGTATCTCAATCCATCTTGTAATTTTCTAGTGTTTTGGAAAGGTTGGGAGAAATCTGGCTAAAACTGAGTTTTGAGTACTACAAGAATAACCAGTCACAAATGTGAGTTTTGGAAACCTTGATGAATCTGACTTAGGGATTGTTGTCCATTGATTCAATTGTCATTGTATAAATGTTGATGGTCTTTTAGGGCCTTGGTGGATTCTTGTTGTTCATTTGCAAGGTTGAGGAGTTGAGACCCTTGAGGGTGGGTTGATGCCTATTAGGCTGAATCATTATGAAGAAGAGTTCTTGATTGAGAATTGGCATTTCCATTGTTGTGAGTCTTCTCCACCTTGGCTCTACATCAGAGTGCTACAAGGGTGGATTTTTGGGTGAGGTTTTGAATGAAGATTTTGGTTTGGTGGGGCTTTGAGTTTGTGTAGATTGCTCAAAATAGGTTGTATTAATCTTGTTAGGAGCCCCTTGAAGGCAGGTTGTTAGATTGATTGGGTTTGAGCTTCTTTGTCTTTGCATCGGTGAGGAACAAGTAATTGAAGCATTCCAAAGGATACAAACCACCATGAATAGAGATTATTTATACAATATACTTTAGATGGGGCTTATTGAGCATTCAAAAGTAATTAATTAAGCATTAGATGTAAACAAAATCCATGCCTACAACATTAAAGAATACAAATTACACGATACACATGATAACATCATTCAAGAATGGCAGTAACAAAATAAGATTTTTTTTAATCAAAAATCTGAAAGGCTATACAATGATATATATTGATAAATGTATATAAATATATCCAAAAAAACCATATAGGCTTAGTAAAAAGGAGCCATTTGGACATAAAATATCATGTATATATATCAATAGTACAAAACATATGTTCTAAAATGACACATAGGCATACAAAAACAACACTAATACATAGTCATTTCCCTCTAGGAGAAGGAAATAGATCCCATGCTGCCTTCAAAATTCAGCTGAATGGAGTAGCTGTTGGTTGTCTTGTCTTTCGAACATGCCCACTACTCCTCCTCTCTTCACTCTGGACCTTCAACTGATCCGATTAAAAGTAAATATGTTAAAACATATAAATTGAGTTATGGAATGGAATAAAAAAAAATATAATCACTTACCACATACATATAGTCATCATGCACATTTAAAGAATCACCATATCCACGATCTAGAGTGACAACCACCTATAGCAACCATGAAGATAGAAATTAAACTACATAAAATTATTGTGAAAATTTTCTATAATAGACCATAAAAGAGCAAATATAATGTCAAATCAACTAATCTATTCCATACCTCTCTCAATGGATCAAAATTGGCTATTGTTGTAGAAACTCCATGGTCCATTGTGCCACCAACATCACCAGGGCTATCTCTTGTCAATAGATGCAAATGAAACAATATCTTAGGTATCATGTTGATATAGGAGAAAATAATGTGACACGATTAATGAATACTTGAATGCAATGTTTGTGTTTCTCATCATTTTTTTTAGATTTGTATATACGCAAAATTATAAAAACTAGCTAACATAGATTTAGAACCCTATTAATGAATAAAGGCTACCTAAGTGTACATTGTTTGAGGATATGAATCACGAGGTGTAGAGGAAGAAGGTGCACTAGGAAACTATTTGAAATCCGAAGCATGTTATGAGAAAAACATTCAAATATAACATTCAACTGTTCAAATGCAATAATAATATCTTTAATACTAGTTGCATACCTTTGGACTCATCGTCAAGAATGTATAAGGGTTTGTAGGAATAGAGCATCCCTTATGAACAGTATGACCCTAAAATTTTATCATATCAAAATTCTACTAATTTATTTATTCTTAAATTTCAAAATATATTTTAATAAACAACATTAAAATAACTTGCTAAATTTTACCTGAGTGTCAATGCTGAATGTATCATTCAGAATATCATCTGTGAAATCCATTGCCTCTGCAACTGACGTAGGTTGTGTAGCTGCATCATGAGCACCCTGATAACCGTACGTGCAAACAAAACCACAAGCACCACAATGGTGGGGTGGAGCTTGGGGCCTACATGTCTCCTCCACACCAGGCTCTACTAGAGGACTCACACACTGTAAAATGGTTTGGGTGAGTGAGCCAATTGACTTCATCGTGTCCACCTCTACAGTTTCCTTAACAATGGAAGGAACAATGACATGCTCCACCATGGGTCTGCCCAAGGCTTTCGGTGCCAAATTTGGATTACGTCGTGCATTAGGTCTATCGTGTGTGGAGCCCCCACCTCTACCCTGAAAGTCTAAGATGTTAAAATAGTTTGGCATTTTATTGAGGACAAACTTGCAATAGAGTTTCCTCAAAAATTATTTCGACACCTCATGGTTATTGCATGGAGGTTGGTCAAATACCATCCACCACCACTCCCAAAATTTGTTTCTAATTAAATTATGGTGGCACCAATGGATGGGAAACCTCCTGCATGCATGAGACAAAGGTTACTTGGATTTTGGGTCTTTAAAATGGGCACACAATGTGGCTTTGCTAATTTTTAGTTTTTTGACATCTGCATATGACAAACCATTAGCATAAAATTGTCTCATCTCATCTCTCTTTGTTGACCAAAAATTCATTTTCTCGCTCATTTCTCCTACATGAGTTAAAATTGACTTCAATGATTCAACATTCCCTCTCCTATAAGGGTGGGTTTCAACATGCTCGGTTAATCTTGAAATTAATTGTTGAATGTCTCTTTTATTATTTTCAATTTGATTTTGAATATTTTCTTGTGTTCCTTGAGGATGCCTATGAATTGAGGGAGGAGTTTCGGGTTGTTCTTGTATAGGAGGCTCTTGATGAGGGGGTGATTGTGAATTCTCAATGTTTTGAGGTGGAGATTCATTCCCTAAGAATTAGAACAAATTTTTATTATAAAAATCTATTTAAATTTGTATTCCAAATCAAATTCAAAAGAAATAGAATAAAAATACACACCTCTTTGCAATCTTCAACCTCTCTGACGTGTTGGCGGAATTCTCATGGAAAATGGCAAGCTAAGGATGCAAAGAATGGAGGAGATTTGGCGATCGCGAGTTGAAAACCTGAAATCTTCCTTCTCAAGCCGTGGGTTTAAGACAAAATGAGGGTTCCAAACCCGAATTTTGCATTTTATGTCTATAAAGCCATTTGGCGTGTGCCAAAGGCCTTATTTCGGGGTTTTTTTGATCATTTTTTCAAATTGGCACCTAAATTGTGTCATAGATTGGTGCACTTACCCATAGAGGAAAGGGAGAGAGCTAAGGTGGGAGGGGGAGAGTCAGATATAGGTAGAAAGAGAGGGTGTGGGGAGATAGGGAGAAGTAGAGAGGGAACAAGAGAGTGAGAGGTAATGAGAGAGAGGTAGGGTAGGAGGGAAAGAGGGAGGAGTAGGTAGAGAGAGAGGGTGAATGGAGATATAGAGTAGAGAGGCAAGGTGAGAGAGAGGTAGAGAGGAGAGAGGTTGAAGAGAGATATAGAGAGACATCTAAAGGGAGAGAGGGGGAATGAGGGAGGGATGGAGTGAGAGGTAGGTAGAGAGAAATGGAGACGGGAGATAGGGAGAAGTAGTGAGGTAGGGAGGAAGGGAGAGATATAGATAGAGAGGTAGGGTGGGAGGGATATAGGGAGAGGTATGTAGATAAATATGAAGATACCAATGTGGTATAAAGTTGTCATGTCCACATTTTAATGTGGGGCAAACACAAACACTATAATTTTTTTGAAAGCAACATAGGTTTACATCCTAACATCATACACATCATGCCACCCTTGCACAATATAAATTTTAAAGGTCAAAATTGTTTCATATTGAATGAGGAATAAATCATAGTTTGTATAGTTATAGTTTCTTGTGGATCAACTCTTTGTAGTCGAGTATCATAAATATTTTATAAATATCTTGAGGAGATAGTGTTATCAATACTATTATCGTTAATAAACTTATCATGCAAATTCCACTTTAATATTTTCACTTTCATAAGATATTTCAACTATCTCAATTAAGCTAAATTGCTTAATTTAGAGTAGTTGACTTTAATATAGTGATTTCAATATTTGCATGGTTTAAGATCAAGAATTTAAAATACAATAATACTTAATTATAACCTTTTTAATTATTTCATTTAAATACCTTACCATAACTTTAGATTAATCCACATTATTATTTTTTCGTTAAGAGGCAATTACCTCACTAACTATTTGGGAATGATTATCTACAATAGTTGTATTAAACCTTTCATTTATAATTTTTTTTGTCAACTTAATGGTTTATTATATTCAATGAATATCTGATTTATTTTTATATTCCTTATAAATTAATACCCACAAAGATTAGTAATCATGGATGGTAGTCATTAAACATATGTCTTAACTAGAGGGAGGTAGATAGAGAGAGGTAGGGTGGGAGGGATAAAGGGAGAGGTAGGTAGATAAAGATGAAACAAAGGGGATATAAAGAGAAACAAAGACAAAGAGAGGTAATGTGGTCACCCTCCATCTCTCTACCTACCTCTCCCTCTATCCCTCCAACCTTACCTCTCTCTCTTTGTCTATACTTCTCTTTATCTCCAATCCATATATTTCTCTTTGTCTACCTACCTCTACCTATATCCCTCCCACCCTACCTCTCTATCTCTACCTCTCTCTTCCTCCCTCCCTCTCTAATTATATATATCTCCTCTCTTTGTTTCTCTCTACCTATCTCTCAATCCATACCTCCCTTAATCCCCCTCTCTCCCTTTAGATATCTCTCTATATCTCTCTTCACCCTCTCTCTCCTCACTACTTCTCTCACATTCTCTCTCTACTTTATTCTATGTACACACCATCTCTCTCTACCCACTTATCCCTTTATCCCTCCCATCCTACTCTCTCATTCCCTACCTCTCCATCCATATCTGCCACCTTCACTATCTCTCTCTCAATACCTCTCTCTTTCCCCTTCCCTCTCTACTCTCTATCTCCCCTCACCCTCTCTCTCTACCTACCCCTCACTCTATCCCTGCCACCTTACCTCTCTCTCCCCTTCCCTCTATACTTATATATATATATCCCCTCAACCTCCATCTATCCCTCCCACCTTACCTCTCTCTCTCTCCGTACTTATCTTTATCTCCCATATCCATCTTACTCTCTATCTACCTACCTATCCCCTTATCCATCCCACCCTACCTCTCTATCTCTACATATCCCTTCCTCACTCCCTCTCTACTTCTCTTTGTCTCTCTCTTTACCTACCTCTCACTCCATTCCTCCCTCATTCCACCTCTCTATCACTTTAGATATCTTTATATCTCTTCTCTCTCTCTCTTGTCTACCTGTCTTACCTTACCTCTCTACTCCCTCTATATTCCTCTCACATTCCCTCTCTATTCTCTATAGGAATTATAGTGAGAGAGGGAGAGATAAGTAGAGAGGGATAGAAGGAGGGAGAGATATCTCAAGATAGATATGACAAGAAATATAGAGAGGAAGAGAAAGGGAGAGAGATAGGTAGATGAAGTGAGAGGGAGAGGGAGAGGAGAGGGAGAGGAGAAAAAGGTATTATACATAGAGGGAGAGGTGGAGAGGGAAAGAGGAAAAATAAATCCAAAAGGTACACTTATATATTGATAAAGTGGAAATATCAATGATGTATCAAATGTGAAAATGAAACCCTAATGTGGTTGCCAAGGATGGGTAGGGTAAGTAAAATTAATTTCACAATCAAGATAATAGAGAAATATGTAATAATATAAAATCAATATAGAATTAGGCATGTAAATAGTTTCAAATATAAATTTGAGATGTAAATATCATAGAAGTATAGATCTAAGAAACCATAGAAGAAGACTAGGTTGTATAGGATTTATTGGGTTTACTAAAATAGAAAGAGGCCTAAAGAGGAAAAAAGAGAGGAAATCGAGGGAGGAATAGAGATATAGGTCTAGATATTGGGCAAGAGAGATAGACAGAGAGATATGGAGATATGGAGGGAGGGAGAGGTAGGTATAAAGAGAGTGAGAGGTGAGAGGGAGAGATATAGAGAGACAAATAGAGGGATAGGGAGAGAGAGTTGAGATTGAGTTAAGTAGAGAGGGAAGGATGAAGGGAGGAAGAGGTAGAGAGATAGGTCTAGAGAGAAAGAGAGATCTAAAGAGGGAAAAATAGAGAGGGAAGGAATGAGGAAGAGAGATAGTTCTAGAGCTCAAGGAGAGAGAGAGTGAGAAAGTTAGGTCTAAAGAGGGAAAAAGAGAAAGGGAAGGAGGGGGAGAGGTAGATAGATAGGTCTAGATCTCAATAAGTTGAGAGGAAGAGGTCTAAATAGGGGAAAATAGAGAGGGAAAGAGGGAGTGAGATACAGGTGGATAGATAGGTCTAGAGCCAAGGGGGAGAGAGTGAACTATAGAGAGGCCAAGAAAGAGACACATATATATGATGATTTATGAATATTTTTCCATCTCCTTACAACACAAAATATAAATATTCCATTATTGATTACTTATCTAATGTTTCAAGTATTTTGAGATGATTGTTACAAAAAAATCATGAAAAAGGGACTTCATATGCAAAAGTAGTGAGCATTTGATGTTTCAAAAATGAATTATGAAGTTCAAATGATTATAATTAATTTTTTGTATATAATCTAGAAACACTACCTAGTCCATTGAGTATATCTCTGAATCACCTTTCCAAAGCCTATTAAAAAGTCAAAATTTTGATAAAAAACACAAAATTTATGCCTATTTATTGAAGAGGGATTTTTGGGCTTTTCAAAATGGATATTCATTTTATCAAAAATATCCATTTTGAAAAGTTCAAAATGGATATTTATTTTGAAGACATAAAAATTGGTACCCATTTCTAAAAAATGGATATTCATTTTGTTTTTCAAAATGGATATTAGTTTTGAATACATAGAAATAGGTACCCATTTCTAAAAATGGATATCTACTAAGTTGTTTTTAAAAATGTATATCCAATTTGAAGACATAAAAATAGATATCCAATTTTTTACATAATTTATTTCCCGCCATTTTTTTCCTTGAGATTGCTTTGGGATTTGAATCAAGGGGGTGTCAAACCAAAAAATTCAACTACCCCAACATGTTTAGAGGTTTCATCCTCTTTTCACAACTTCATCATTCGTGGTGATGAATGTTTTTCATCCAAATTTGATGAAATGAAAAGGGTTTATTCAATAAATTGTCAACATTCTACCAATATAAGATATGCTTTATTTTAAATTTAATAAATAATTATTATTGATTTTCTAAATTCACTATGTGTAAAGTACTAATTGATAGGCTGTTTGAAAACATCTACAACTTTTAAACGGTTACAATTTTTTTGAATAAAAAAGATGTGTTACACTGTATGCTTCACAATTATAGTTTAAACAAAATAATTTCATAAAATTTTGACCATGTTAGGGTGGATGGACAAACAATTTTTAATATTTAAAAAAATTCCTAGTAGAAAATTCATAACTAATTATTTACTTAAAATTGAATTACAAAAAATATACATCACATTTGGGTTGTGTCCTCTACTAATATTGAAAGATACATTTTTTTTTCTTTCTCATACTCAAGGTGGTTGGACACCTAATTTATATTTTTTCCATAATTTAAAGTACTACTGCATTGAGATTTTAGCTTTTCACCAAATCAGAGCACTTTTTTCCAAAAAAGGCCTAGTAGCCTACAAACTACATTCAATTTGCTACATATTATATTCTTAAATACTTTCCAAATTATGTTAATAACCTATTCAAATTTTGTGTGAATTTTCTTAAGTCTATTTTTCTATATTTTCATTGCCATTTAGAGGCCTTGTTTGGTCCATGATGATCCTCCACTGACCCTACCCATAGACTAGGCAATGAGGGTCTGAAATGCCCAAATGAACTAACTAGTAAGCCTTAGAAATTTGAATTAGGAGAAAAATGATGAATTTAGTAATAATTTATGGGATTGAGATGTGTGAAGATGGAATAGGACTGGGATAATGTTATTTTCTAACTTCCATGTGGAAATAGATTGTCTCCATTTAAATAATCATTAGGAAAACTTGCACCTACACACTTAATTAAAATATCAAGCATATCTACATAGGAATAGATAGTTGAAGCAAAACATATAGCAACTAGCAAGATAATATTTAAAGATGATATAAATATCTACATCAAGCTAAAAATAGTCTAACACTAACATGATTTAGATATAACGATTTGTAAGAATCATCATCTATTGAACTTGGTCATATAAGTGTAATCACATGTAATAGTGAAAAATGTGAAGTTGAAACACTACAAATCTCAAGAATATTAAATCCACACATATGAATCCGAATTACATAATTCATATGCATTTATGGTAATAGAAAACATCATTGAGAAGTATGATATTAGTAATAAAGCCTAAATAAGCAACAAAATGAGGTAAAAACACCTAGGATCATACATCATCAAGATGAGCTAAGAGATAAGACATGTGTCTATTATAGCTATACCCCTCTATTTACCTCCTATTTTGAGTGGACCTCCTCAAAATATAAGGTGGAAGTTCTTCTTCCAAACTATATGATTGTATCTATACTATGTTCCTCATTAGGTCCATCCTAAAACTCTAGTTCAACTATAAGTATAGTTTTCTTAGTATTTGGTTATGACTACACTATATACTTCACACTTCCATCTGGTTTCTCAATTGAAGGAGAAGACCTAATCTCTCTAAATATCACATTCTAACTCTAAAATATATACCATAAACTTTACTACCTTATAATCCAACTTTGACCTATTCCAATAGTTCCTACAAAAAGTTTCTTATAGACTGCATTGAATCCCCACAATGAACTTCAATTATTTTGAAGATAGGTATCATTAGGATGGCTTTTTTAAAAGATAACTTTCTAGCATAGGCATAATGGAATTTTTTATGTCATCTGACATCGAATAATGGTTATGCAAAAGTTTCAATTTGGTGACAATCATTTCATATTTTAGTCGAATAGGTTGAGAAGCATTTTACAATGGTAAGGGTCATTGTATATACAAAAATTAAAATTAAAAATAAATGAAAATCCAACAAAATATAAATAGAAAATAAAATAAATTTATATTTATCTCATTTTGTTAATATTATACAATAAATCAATAATTTTTTAATTAAAAAAGGTATTATTTGTTAGAACTAAGATCTATCGGTAGAATAATGGCACCAGTTGGGCCATGAGTGGTGAACAATTATTTTCCTTGAAAGTTACTAAAAATAAAAGTATTCAAACAAGAATGATAAGAGATGAGTGTAATAGTATAGAATATATAAACTCGTGCAAATATATACATATATAGTGCAAAGGATAGCAACCACCACCTATAAAAGCGGCATGCAAACTCCATGCAAGAAAAAGGCTAATAAGAAAAACTAAGCAATTTTATCTTTAGAAAATAAAAATTCCATGTGAGAGAATATACCATGGAATACTATACACTAGCACTCCCCCTTGATCATAGATTAGGTGGGCACAAAAAAATTGGGTCCCAACAACTAGGCTTGATGAGGTATCCAAGTACAATGCAATCTCTCATAAGGTGGAGAAAAGGAGAAAACCCAGTGGGAAAAAAAATTCCCCCAAAAGAGAGAAAATATGAAGAAGAGGAATAAAAATCCCCTTTGAAGATGATGATATTATAGAAGTACGTTGTACCCCAAGAAGATCTTGTAAATGAATTAACTTTATCTTAGTAAAAGGTTTGGTGAAAATATCAACAACTTGCTTTGAACATTGACAAAAGACTAAGTTGATGATTAGACTATGAATGAGCTTCCTAATATAATGCATGTGAATCACTACGTGTCTAGTTTTCTATTGTTGGAAAAAAATATTGAATATCAAGATGTTGCTTGGTTGTCACAATAGATGTTCATGTGGGCTTCCTGAATGAAGTTCTGCACTTATTGAGAATCCCCTGAATCCAAATAACCTCAGTAGATGTGTTGAAAACTCTCTTGTACTCTGCCTCTATGGATGGTAACATTTTTCTTCTTTCTAGAACAATTTATAGTATTAGAACCTAGCGATAAATTGTAACATGAAGTAATTCATTATAATTCAGAGTATCACTAGCCTAATCTAAATTTGTGTATCCAACCAAGTCAATCTATGTACCCTTTATAATAAGTCTAAAAACTATGAGTACTCTGAAGGTAGTGAATGATCTTCTTAGATCATTTCTAGTGTATCTTATAAATATCTTGCATGAATCTTGAAACCACACCAACTATATATGGTATTATAGGCTTGGTGTGAGTTGGATAGATAAGAATTCCAACAATCTGTTGATACAAATTAGCTTCCACTAGTGGTGTAATACAATCAACTTCAAGCTTGACTCCAAATAGAAATGGAGTCAAATATGGTTTTTAATTAGTCATGTGAAACCAAGTAAGTATATCAAGATTATACTTTGGTTGTGTAAGAGTGATCCCTAAATCAAAATGTGAGATCTCAATACCCAAGAATTAATTGATCCAAGAGCATCCAAAAGAAACCTACAACATTTCACTATAGAATCTCATTATGGCTCATGATAGTAAAATAAAGTTCTACAATAGCCAACAAACATCATATCCCAAACATGGGAGTTTTAGATCAAATTTTATTTTATTTATCACTATCAGAAGACCAAAGCTTAGAATATTTAACATATATTTCATTAGGAAAAGTTTACAGAACCTTTCTATACCTTGCAATATTCAACCCAACATACCTCAAGGTAACACAAGACTAGAGGAGCCTTCAATTAGAACCACATCAAATTTATTCAACACCTAATACTTCACCAACATATTTTTTCAACCTACATGTAACACTAAACATCAAACATTCTTAAATATTGGAACTGATATATAAATGCCCTATAATTCATTTAGAGGGAAATCAATTGATAGTAAATAAAATAAATATTCAAGAAATAATATTAGTAGGACAGTAATGGTAGGATATTATAACTATTCAAGAACTAATGAGCATGTGGCAAACCCATGAGCTAGTTGTAAGCATTATGTGATTAATGAGGTTATTTATTATTCTATGTCAATCCATTGTTTTGACTCTAAGTTTCACAGTTCGATTGTATTTTATTTGGACATGTTGAATGCATAAGACAAATGAGAGGGGGGTGAATCAATTGTACATTAAAACACTAAAACCCTCATTAGAATTAATCCTTAAACCCTTAACAAACATTAAACCCTTATCATGCATTACAAGAATATAAACATGAGAAATAGTTTTGGAAACACATCCATACACATGATAACACCATATTTACATAGAAACCCTAAGAAGGGAAAAAACATGGTGAGGATTAGCTCACATTATAAAGTAATTGCAACACCGAATATAATAGGCTCACTACCCAAAAGAAAGAAGGGCTCATTGCTAATGGCTCACTGCCATATTAGAAAGAGGAAGATATAAGATTGTTAAAATGATAATTCCATCTCAGATCAACAAAAAATATCCACCACTACAACTCCACACAATCATCAACCTCTATCTCATTGCTATCAAAAACTTGAGGTACTCTAGAAATGTAGACCCTTCTGCTCACTACATGGGATTCATAGGAATTAATCTCACACTTTAGATCTCTGCATTTTTTTAAATTTTCATCTACACATACTTGTCCAAAAATTCACCTTGCCTTTATACCATTCACAACCTTACAAACATCTTTCAAGATTGGCTATGCACCTCAAACATGCAAATTAAAATTAGGTCAGCACCAAAAAATTCTTACGGTGGAGAGGAATTAAGACATGGCACATGACACCTTAAATTGGACCTAAATCCACATATGCATTCCACACCACGCTTCCACAAACACTGAAGCATATCTGTAACTAGTGTAAATACCCAGGGTCGACTGAGATTGTGTTAACACCATTAAACATTTAAGTACACACTTCCTTAAATCAAAATATGACTTGTGAACCACACACAACACTTGAACACAATCTAGAATATTCCATCAACACCCTAAAATCCAAAAAATCCTTTGCAACATCATACACCTAATTAAATTTCTACACAGTGTAACAAATGAATCCAACCTTGTGAAGAAGCAATAATCAAATAAATCAGACTGAAGATAGATATGAACAATATAAAAACATTCTTAGATATGCAAAACTAGAAACCACAACATGGAGAAATGTAGAGAAAAACCATTTCTCCCAAATAGCATTGCATCAGAGTTCACGCATTGGTGAACACAATTTTTTTTCTGAATGATCTATAACATGAAACTATAGATACAACACCTTTGAACAACTTTGATCAACATATCTAAACCAAACAAGAAGATCTTAAACCATGAATAACTGTGGAGCAAAACATCAAACACTACTATGCCACACCGAACACTCTTTACCACACTGTTTCCTCTTTTATTCAAATTCTCTCAAAATCACTTGGAAACCAAGCACTACAAACACCATCTCAACATCTATAACTCTCCTTTTATCATCTCAACCACAAAAGAGGTTGAACATCAAAAAAAATATTCTCATCAAAGCAACACTAGTGGTTGACATCAGTGATACTACTAATGACAACATAATGCAATCAATCAAAGCATCACCATAGGTTGACATAATGCAACAAAAAATATCTGTTGACATCAATGAAAACAAAAAAATTCTAACAATACCCCCCTTTGTCATTGATAAAAAAAAATGATATGAAAACCATCAATAACAACAACTCTGATCACCAACACATGCACTGCACGTTAGTGCACATTGCTCCCCCTTACACACGAATCTATCATTTCCAACACTTTCTCTTTCTCCCCCTACTTCATAAGGTTTTTTAGTTAAATATCTCTCCCTTTGACATCAATTGCAAAGGGAAACACATATCTTTTTTATTTTTTTTCCCATTTGACACCAATCACATATACTTTCTATCCTCTAAGGGAAACACCTATAAGGGAAGACAACTACTCTACAACCTCCAATTTCACTTCGTTTGGCAACACCAACATAAAAAACAATGAAAACACTTACTTTCCCTAATGAAAAAAACCAACTATTCTACTACCTACTCACCTTGAGAAGTAGCCACCAACATCAGTCCATAACAAAGAATGAATCTTGAAGTCCATTCGACTAATGCATAACCTTATGCATCTACTTGAAAGAAGGAGGGGAAATAACCCCTAACTTCTCTCAGAGATAATCAAAATTATACTTAGGAAGAGCCTTTGTGAAGATATCTGCAACTTGATCTTTAGTAGGAACATACTCCAATTTTACCTTATACTTTGCAACCTTTTCTCTTAGAAAGTGATACTAGATTGAGATATGATTTGTCCTTGAATGTATTATTATATTATTTGAAATATTTATAGAACTTGTATTGTCAAATAAGATAGAAATTGGTTCATCATATGACACTTTGATATCCTTTAAGGTTTGTTTCATCCACAACACCTATGTGCAACATGATGCTACAACAATGTATTTTGCCTCTGTGTAGATAATGACACTGAATCTCACTTCTTGCTTAACCAAAACACCAACGTGCTTCCAAGAAAGAAAGCACAACCACTTTTACTTCTTCTATCATTTATGCAACCTTCCCAATTGACATCTGTATAAGCACTTAGAGAGAAATTAGTATCCTTTGCATACTATAAACCATGTTTCAGAGTGCCCTTCAAGTATCTAAATATTATTTTTATTGTTGTCACATGTGATTGGGATATTCTTGAAATATAGCCACAAGAAAAAATGCATGCATGTTATCCAATATGGTATCAATTAGATACATTGGTCCTTCAATCATTGATCTATAATTTTTTTGATCAGCCTTAGGAGATTCTTTATTCTTACTCAGCTTGCAACTAGTAACCATAGGAGTACATACCGGTTTAGATTCTTCCATTCCAAACTTGTTCAACATTTCCTTAACATAATTTGATTGTGAAATAAATATACCTTTTTATGTTTGATTGATTTTTCATTCAAGGAAGAAATTCATCTCCCCAAATATTGGCATTTCAAACTCATTCTGCATCTCTTCTACAAATATCTTGCACATTCTTTCATTTCCTCCAAAGATTATATCATCAGCATACACAAACACAATCAATATTTGATCTTTCTCAACTTTAAAGTTAATATTTCTATCTATGATACCTTTATTGAATGGGTGCTGGCAAGAAGTTGAGTCCACTTTTTGGCCAAAATGTGGAAGTGTTTTCCCTGATTTTCAGAATTTGACACATTTGAGCTTAAAATTTGAAGCACTTAGAGATAAAATCTTTAAAAAATTCACTAGCCATAAAATGTAGTACTCAGAGTCTAGTTTCCAAATATGTAATTTATTTCAATACCCAGATGCTATAAATTGATTTTCAATAGGCATTTCTAAAAACCACTATTTAAAAGTCACTTTTTTTTACCATACCATGCATGTGTACGCCATCCATATTTTGACCTAAATTATCTTATTTTTCTAAATCCATTTGAGAAAATATTTGTAACTCACTGAAGTACGTTTTTGATATTTTTTTGTAATGTTTTATTGAATATTTTTTTTGGTTAAATTTTTACCAGCCATATTTGTTGTTTTGAAAAATTGTCATGTATGTCACGCATAAGATGAACTAAACTTATCATTCTTTGATTTTTTTTTAAATTGAAAAGAATTGTTTGAAGTACATTTTCATGCAATTTTTTTTACAAAAAAGTATTTTAATAAAAAGTTATTAAAATAGTAAAAAACCCTGATATTTCAAGTTTATGGACCAGTTTGATCATACATTAATTAAAAAGTAGAAAAAAAATCCAATTGTAAAAAAAAACTACATATTTGGAATCTACACTGTCTTATCTATAATGGGTTTCAATTTTGTTGAAAAATTCTACAAAAAATGTCACCAACCATATGTCCAAAGTCACTATTTTTCTGTGACATTGTTAGGACCTTCAACTTGCAGGTCAAACCAGGTTGAAGGCCTAGGTTCGGATCCCCAATGCTTTTCCCAAACCAAAATACAAGCCAAAAACCCAACCAAAAAGCAAGGAAAATTTCATTTTTTTAGAAACGGGATTCCGATTTGTAAATCAGAATCCCGTTTCCCAATATCAAATGTTTGGACCATTGACATGTAAAGGGGATCCCATTTTATAAAACGGATATAAATGGGATCCTGTTTCTCTTTTTTATCATTTTTTAAAAATTTTACTAGCAAAATTTTAATGTGAAATCTGCAACTACACATGTACAACTGACTGCGACAAATTGGGTTATTTTCTATCAAATTTTGTCTTTACAGGTCTTCAACTTGCATTTTGAATTGAATTTTTCAAAGGAGGCATCATGAAAACAATTTTTTAAGTGGAATTGTGTTAGTTTTCTACTCATTTGGAAGAACAAAAGAGGAAGAATTTTGTCTTTATAGGTCTTCAACTTGCAATTTGGATTGCATTTTTGAAAGGTGGCATCATGTAAGCAATTTTTTAAGTGCAATTGTGTTAGTTTTCTACTCATTTGGAGGAACAAAAGATGAAGCCTTTTGTCTTTATAGGTCTTCAACTTGCAATTTGGACTGAATTTTTGGAAGACTTTCACTATTGAAATTCATTTGTGCTTGAGAATTTTATAATCATGGGTTCACAAGCTCATAATAAGAGGAAAGATAGGAAGAAATTGACTCCTGAAGAAATTCAAGCAAGGAAAGATAAAGAAGAAAAAAGGCAAAGAGATAGAAGAAAGAGGATTCGATCAATGAATAATGTTGAAGCATCTGATTCCACAACTATTGAAGATAAAAACATTAAGGAGACCATGGTTGTAGATGAAGCTAATTTGCAAGAAGTCAATTTGGAAAATAATATAATTATACAAAAAAGTCCTAGTATGTATTCAAATCCCTCTTTCAATGCTATGGAGAATGTTTCAATAGGCACAAATCTAGGCACATCTTCAAATCCACATTTTAGTGAAATGGATTTTTTTTTTTGTTGAAGTTTTACAAGATGCTCGACTTACTGATGTTGACATTAATAATATTTAGAGAGAAGAAAATTTAATACAATTTGTTGAAAATAAATTAGAAAATGAAAATGAAAATCATTTAAATGTTGTTCACAATGAAAATGAAAAATCGTTTGTTGAAAAAGAAAATGAGAATGATCCTTTTGTTGAAAATGAAAACAAAAACTGTTTTGTTGATGAAAATGAAAATGAAAACCATTTTGTTGATGAAAATGAAAATCTAGAACGTGATGTTGAATTTAATGAAAATATATAAAAAAAAATTAAAAGTGATGTTTTGGATAATCTTCTTGGTAATATTTCTTGGAGGGAAATAAGAACACATGCGAATAGATTATACAAAAAATTATTTTATCATTAAACATTTGCATTTCAATGTCAACTAATGATGCAATTGATGAGAATGAAAAAAATGATAAAATTAATGAAAAAGTTAGGATTTTTTTTAAACCAAAAAGAAAAGATCAATCATTAAAACATGCCATGTCTACTATTGCTAGTGCCATTCAATCTATTGGAAAAAATAGTTGATCTAAAGATAAAAATGTAGCAAGAAGAGCTATAACAACTGCTATAGTTAATAAAGAAACTTTGAATATAATAATGGTAAGAAATATTAGTGAAGTTCTACAAATACATCCTAAAACATTGCTAAGAGTGGCAAACAAAAGAGAAAGTATAGAAAATAATCCAATTAACCAATGTTGGAGTTTTAGTGGTTGATTCCTGAGGTCTGACATGAAATTGAATGTTCAAATTAAATCTTTGATTGAAAAATATTGGCATGATAATACTAGGGTATCATCTAATGTTAGAGATGTTTTAAAACAAAGAGTGGCGTCTAAAGTTTGCAATCCTCATCCAAAACACCTATTAGATACAACACAAACTGAATTTTATAGAAAATTTTGTGGTATTTAGTGTTACCTGTACGTAATATTAAAATTTTGAAAAATGTAAACCCTGATATGTAAAAATTAATAAGCAATGAATATCTTGTTGTTGTAAAATGCATGTTCAATTTTGTTATTTTTATGATGTTTTTTGATATATACGTTGTATTTTGCATACTAACATGATTAACCAGGAAATACTAATATGCCACTTGAAATAAAAAGGGAGTTTATATCAAGTTTGTTTTGTGAAAGATCTAATGGTAAATTATTTTATTTAAGTTCTCGTATTTTTGGACAATGCACTAGTTGTGGAAATAATTCATTCTTAAGAATTTGTATGCATGAAAGTACTGATAATGATTTTGGACAACAATTAGTAGATGTTAAAATATTTAAGAATGTTGACCTATTTTTAAAAGATGGAAAAATATGAAAGTTTTGTGATTTAGTTATAGAAAAAGTTAGTGTGCATGCATTCATAAGTGAATTTAAGAATAAGATTGTACCAAATATCTCATGCACTCTCAATATGCTTGATGGCTTGATGGCCAATTTTGCACATGTAGAAACACATTTCCAATTGGTACTATACTATCAGTGGTTGATTTTGCAAAAAACTATACTCTGGCTCTGTAAGAGGAAATTCAATCACAATATTATAATTCAATGCAAGAAGCTATGTTTGTCCATATTGTTTATTGACATGTAGATGATAACACTGAGGATGATAGAAAATTTTTGAGGGAGTATCATTTCTATTTGAGTGAAAACTAGTTACACTCATTAAAGTTTGTTCAATATTGTTTCAATATATTTTATAGAAATTTAAGAGAAAGAGGAATCCAGATAACATAACACCTAATATGGTCAGATAATTGTATGGGGCGGTTCAAGAATGCTCAAATTTTATATTGGTTAATTAGGGTTCACAAGGAACTTAATGCCCAACATATGTGGAGGTTTCTTGAAGCTAGGCATGGTAAAGGAGAACATCATGGAGCTGGTGCGTGTGTTAAAATAATTATATATGCTGGTATAGGGAAACTAATCATGCTATACTGTACACTCTTCATGTATCCTCACTAGGGTCCAGGGCTGGTCCAGGCCTTAGGCGAGGGTTTGGGGGCAACAGACCTTGAGAAAAAAAATTCTCCTACTTTTTCGCTTCATCATTGAAAAAGGAAAAAAACCAACTTTGTAGAACCCTACTTTTTGGAAGCTTCTAAAAAGATTGTGATAAGTGGTTGGGATGGGAATTGCAGTGGGGTATTATTTGTGATATTGTAATAAGTTTTATAATGGATAATAAAATCATTGGATGGCTTCGGTTTTGTGGATGTAGCTCAGATTGGGTGAACCACGTTAAATTCTTTGTGTTATCTTGTTTATGCTATAATTTTCTATGTGTTTATTTCTCTATTTTATTGATCAAATTTGCATTTAACTATTAGATATCTGCCTTCTAACCCTAATAGGAGTTGGTGCATGTGTTAAAATAATTCTTGCTAGAGAACAATTGAAATTTGAGGATGCAATAAAATTTAAAGATGCACGTGGGATTGTGGATTGGTGCAATACAATATTATCTACACTTGGGTTGAGTGAGTAATCTATAGTTAAGTGATTCTTTTGGTTTTTTGAAGAAGAGAACATTCTACCTAGACTTGACTGTGAGACAATCAGTGGATCTACTAAATGACATTCATTTAAGAGTTTGACAATAAGCACATGGACTATTTGGACAAGGGAGCTTTCATTTTTTTGTTAGTTTTGTATCTTAGGAGATTGGGAAGCATGTGGAAATATAGAATGAGTTGAAGAGTGGAAGCAAAGACTATTGACACCTGCACAAGAACACGATCAAAATGAAACAACAATTGGAGACAATGATCAAGTTTTTGCATCTGAATACTATGACCATGTTTCAAACCTTGTATAAGAATGTAATTTAATTCAATTTATTAAGTTATTTATAATACTAAATTATTTATATGGATACACACAAGTTATTAAATCAAATTTTGTTTGCAGAACATGTGTGTGTTATTGTTCCACCTAAAGGGAATGAAGAGGAAACAAAATATTGGTTGGATCATTGTGTGGATACTAAACATAAGTTAATAGCACCTCGAGAAGATGATGATGGCTATCATTATCCAACAGGTACGGTGAACCCCTTAAGAAAATTTTGATAACAAGTTTTTGATTCCCTTAAGATTTTTTTTAGAACAAGTCTTTGATCCCCTTAAGAAAAATTTGAGAACTTATTTGATGATGGTTATCATGTTTTCCAATAGGATTAGTGCCGGTTGTTGGCTCTTGTCTATGAAAATACCTAATAAAGAAGATTGATCTACTTCCATTTGAAGATTCTGAAACACATAAAAATATTATACACTATTCACATTTGGTGGTGACAACAAATATAAAACTAGATTAGTATCATGGAAGACCTACAAATAAAGTGCTATGGAAGAGCATGAGATAATCATAGATGTGTTGCAGAAAAGAGAGGATGCAAATGGTACAATGGAATAAGTAAATATAGGTAAATATAGTTTTATTTTTATATTGTCCTTTTAAATAGATTAAATACATTTTTTGATATAGCTCAAGTGTGTTATTAGTTGAAATTGATTTAAATTATGCTTTTATAGATCCTTAATCCATCATCACAACAAGGAGAGTCCATGCAGATTCAACCTAGACAACATGGAATACTTGGTAAAAATAGGTAATTATTAGTTAAATTATATTTAAATACCTGTTTTGATTATATATTGATATTCCTTGTACATTAATAGTTAAAATTTATTTATTATCCTTTTTTAATCCTTAATCTATCATCACATTGATCTCATACTTTGAAACAAAAAGGAGAGGATGCAGATTCAACCTACACACATGTGTGGAATAATTTTAAATATAGGTACTTGAGTTGTGTACATATAGATAGTTTTATATAAATTAAAATATGTATGTTTTGATGATTTCATTGATATTGATTGTACCATTTTGATATCAAGTAGCGTGAATACCTACTACATTCCGGGCACAAGTTTCATATGTTCTTGAGATGAAATAGCCAAATTTTATAAACTTTGTTTTGAGCTAACATATATGTACATACATACTCACACAATTAAACATTTTGTACAAATTACAAATACATGTACATACACAATTATACTCTATGTAATTTTAGGTATCAAAATCAATATCTATATATTCGGTTTGTTAAATGTGCATGTTTTCCTACTTTGAAACTTTATATTCGATTTTATAATCACTAAACAACATGTATATTACTTCTTTGATCCCCTTAAGACATCCCCTTAAGATGTCATATTAAGACATATCCTAAATATTATACTTAATTATATCATTTGTTATGATGAGTCACCCTAAAGTATAATACTTGTTTATATCACTTAATATTTATACTTAATTATACTCTTCTTTGATCCCCTTAAGACATCTTATTATGACATTAATTAAATAAACATTGACACTATTTAAATTGTATAGAATGTGATTATTATGATGAGTCATCCTAAATTCTAAGTTAATTATATCAATTGCAATTAAATATGAGACATGCACTTTAAAGAATTGCATCCCCTTAAGACGTCCATAGGTGAAGATGTTTTCTATTATTTTATTTTTATTTTGAAGTCAAATGGTTTAGGATGTTCCCAATTACATGGAAAATTGTAGATTAACTAAGTTATCTCTTTTGATAGAGGATGTGACTCCCATTCCAATAGACAGTACCAGAAGAAAGGGTGGACATAGAGGAAGAAGGTTGTAGTATTTTTGTTGGATGTTATTATTTGTTTTGACAACTTATAAATTAGTATTTTTTGTGAAACATGAGGTTAAGAGGACTTTTATGGTTTTAAGGTTTCTCTAGTACTTTGCATGATTTGTAAATATGGGAGTACATGATTTAATCTAAAAAAATTAGCCTATTTTTGGATAATTAAGTCATTTAATTTTATGTTGTAAAAGAACTAGGAAATATGCTATATACTTATATAATTTTTTTTTGGTAAAACTCGTTACATTTTGATTGGTATTTATGTTTATTTTATAGAATTTATTAATTATTTTGTTCTCTAATCTTGTATGGTATTGTTTATTTCTTAAAATTTCATACTTTGTGGTATATAAATAGATTGCTTTTGTTTGTAGATTATAATTTATTTTCTTATTTTATTAGATCTAATTTGTGTATTAGGACCCCTTAAGACATCCTATTAGAACCCCTTAAGACATCTGATTAGGACACCTTAAGAAATCCTATTAGGATGTGAATTATATAAGTTCATTGAATAATTATCACTAATTATTGAATGCATATCATGTATGGATCACTAAATTTGTAAAGTACAAATATTAAAATGTCCTATTAATTTCAACTTTAATTTCATATTTATATTTAATTTCACATTAATGTCTTATATTAGTGTCTTGACTATGAATCTTTTGAAAAGTACAAATATGTCCTATCAATTACATATTAAAATTTCAAATGAAATGCATAAATGTACATGTGTAAATTAAAATTAAACAATAATAAAGTCTATTGTTTATAATATATTAAGCACATAAAACCAATATATTAAGTGTATAAAATAAAGTCCATTGGAGTACAACCCATGAAATAAAGTCCAACAGAGTACAATCCATGAAATAAAGTCCATAAAACAATATATTAATTCCATGAGAAACCAAATATGTAGTCCATGAAATAATCAAATATGACCCATAAAATCATGTTTAGCTCATGTATCGTCTCTATAATCAAGAGACCTCTTCACACCATGTAGACTACATGGATGGCCTGAAACACTCTATACAAGAGAAAGATGAAATAATATGTAAGATGATTAAAAATGATTTAATAACAATTTTATTTATAATTCATCATAAAATTAAATTACCATCATATTTGGCTCTGGATGTTTGGTGCACCTGGAACAACCTCTAAATTCTTTGAATCAATCTACATATACAAGATAAAGAAAGTTGAAATTAGATGTAAGTCTACAATTAAAAATGATTTAATTCAATTTAATTCATAATTTATCATATTTAAATTGTATCGTAGGAGGTTGTGCACCCTCTGCTCTAGGACCTATTTGTACATGCTCAACTACAAGATGTGTCTCATGTTATAAAAGAAAAATAATTTAACATGTATGCGCTCATATATATACATTCAATGTTAAATTTAATTAAAGTTATTCACAATTTATAATTTGCAATTGACTTTAAATATAATCAAAAATTTAAATTATCATGATATCTAGAGCCTGCTCTGCATGTCCTCTTGGAGGTGTAACTATAACTAAGCCATGGTAGAAAGTCACACTAAAAAAATCCTACAAGATCAATTTTAAAGCATGTATACTTGAATTAGGTTAAAATATATATATTCAATTTTACACATTTTGTGTAGAATTTTTTTTAAACAACCTGAAATTTAGAGATCTCATGAGTAGCCACAACATCTAATATTTGTTCAATTCCCATTCTCATTTTCATATCAACCTAGAGATACATATAGACATTTCACACTTATAATATTTACAAGTGTACATGCACATTTGATATATAGCGAATTCAAAATTCATAATTGTAACTATAGTAGTGTAAGTTAAATAATTTACAATATAAATGTACCTTCCCTTGATCTACGATTCTCAATAGTGGAGGAGACCTCAAAAACCCCTCAGGTGGAATCGATGTGGAAGTCGATTGACTCCCCTGAACCGACATAAATATTTAAAACATATGTTCATGATTGAATTATAAATTTAAAAGTCAAGTTAAAAACTATTTCATATATAATTAAAAAAATTGAAATCAAAATACCCCATAAGGGTTGCTGACTAGGATTGGTGTTGAAATATGTACTCGCAGTGTAGATGATTGCCCTATAATTAGTGTTATCTATACACCAAAAAAATTGATTGTTAAAATGTATTAATTTATTTTTTTTGAAATATATGTTCATTAAAATTCTTATAAATTCAACATGTAGATGCATATTTATACCTATGTCACACTATCCTCAGGGTGATGTTGTGCAACGATAAATTCTATGAATGAACTGAGGTGACCAAATGATCGACTAGAATCTCCACGTTCACCCGAATTGGGTGTGGGCTAATTAGGTCCATAGCATAGCTGATGGAAACTAGTACATACATGTGGTTTAGACACTCTAGTACTAGGACCAACTCCATAGAATTCTCATCCATCATCGTGGTCTCTATGCTCCCTAGACACTACCGCAAAAGCATGTTGATCAAGGTTTCCTATGAGTGTATTGAGGAATCCTAATCTCGAAACTACCACACATTGATGCACAGGTGTGGGAATGACAAGAACAAGAGAAGAAAAAAGGGTTTGTGCATGCACAGGCCATTAGGGATCAAACATTGCCCCTAACCTTTGTTGTGGCATGCTGCCACCAACACCCTAAAATACTTTAAAATAAAAATAATTGGGATTTTTCCCCATAACAAAATCTAAATATAGTTTCCTCAGAAAATATAATGGGACCTCCAGATTAGCGTGTGGTGGACTGTCAAAATACCATATACCATCGATCCCAAAAATGTGCACTCATTTGTGGATAGATACACCACCTCATGGATATTCTAGATTTAGTGGTGAGAATGGGTTGCTAAGTATTAGGGTTGATAAAATAAGGGGCTAGATGGGATTTTGTTATTTTTAGGTCTAAATTTTTTTAATACCATTTGCATAAAATTGTCTCATCTCCTCTCTATTTTGGCGATGCCTATCTAAGTCAAAATCGATAGTCCTAATGTCATCAACAACATTTTGTATCATAGATGAAAAATGTCTCACATGTGGTGGAATCAATGCTTCATTTTTTTGTAGAATTGATTTGGTTTTGAATGGGTGCCACATGTTCATTGATACGTGCTTGCAAGCGAGCCTCATTTGATCCAGCTAGTGGTGGAGGTGGGATATGAGGTGGATGGGGTGGAGGGGGAGGTGGAGGGGGTTGAGGTGGTGTATTGATGATATCATCAATGTCAAGTTGATCCATGATATCTATATAAGTATTCACCTCCATTAAATTATAGAAAATTAACATACAAACTTACAAAATTACAAGAAATAGTTAAATTTTAAATGTACATGCAAATTTGTTTAAATAGGATGTGAATAAATATACATACACATACATACATTGATTGAAATTGAGCATGTGCATACAAATTTCAAAATTTAAGATGTAAATACATTTAAAATTTTAAAAATACGATGCATAATGCATGCATATACATCATTCAACTAAACTATCTGTACATACAAATTTCAAAATTTAAGATCTAGAACTATGTCATTTTAATACATGTACATACTAAAAAATAAACTTGAAACATTCCCAAAAAGCTCAATTATGTCTAATGCATATATAAATTACATTTTTCCAATAGGATAAATCATGATAGTAGATAGTCATAAAATATATACTATTATAAATTCATCATTATAAGTTATTGTATTCATAAATTCAACACTAAAAATATTCATCCAACCAAATTCATAAATTCATCACTAAAAATATCCATCCAACCAAATTAATAAATTCATCACCAAAAATATCCATCCAACCAAATTCACAAATTCATCACACAAAATATCCATCCAACCAAATTCACAAATTCATCACACAAAATATCCATCGAACATAATTCATAAATTCATAACTATAAGATCACTATCTTAATTTATAAAGTGTTGTGGCTCTCTACTGCATCTCTTCATTTCTTGGTGTTTTCCTTTTCAAAATCATATTTCCTCCTCTCCTCTAGCCATCGTCGATCCTCATATATGACCCCTTCGACAACCTTAACATCATCTGCAACATTTTGCATCCTAGATTCAAAAAGCCTCAAAAGGTGGTGGGATACATTCTTTATTTTGAATAATGTTTATTTGATCTCGAATGGTTCTAACATTGATATTGATCCATTCTTGCAAGTGAGCACCATCGGTTTCAGGTGGTGGAGGTGGGGAGTTATGAGGTGGAGTGGGTGGAGGTGGAGGTGGAGGTGAAGGTGATGGAGATGGAGGGTGTGGAGGTGGATTATATATATTATTTAATTTATCCATGATCTCTAAGATATAAGTGAACCTGCATTATATTTGCAATTTCAAAATGTAAGATACATGTTTAGGAAATACCCTTAAACCATTCAATATAAATGGACTAATTGAATACAAATGATTAAATGTGTGAGCCTCATTTACGTCTAAGGCATTTTACTTGAATGAAAAAACAATTAACTATTAATATAGGATGAATTAAGGGTATCTATGTATTAATATAGGATGGTTTAACTTGGGATCTATGTATACAAAATGACATGGCTTAAGGGAATAAAATTTGGTGAAGTTTCCCAAGGCAACCAAATTTCATAAAGGTCCTAGGACAAAATGAATTCTTTATGGTTTATGGTTTAGAGTTTAGGGTTTAGGGTTTAGGGTAATATTATGGCTTAAGGGTATCTATTTAGTAAGGTCCTAGGAAAAATGACATGGCTTAAGTGAATAAAATTTGGTGAAGCTTCCCAAGGCAACCAAATTTCATTAAGGTCCTAGGACAAAATGATGGCTTAAGGGATTAGGGTTTAGAGTTTAGAGTTTAGGGTTTAGGGTATTAGGATGGCTTAAGGAGATCTATGTAGTAAGGTCCTAGGAAAAAATGACATGGCTTAAGTGAATTTTCCCAAGGCAACCAAATTTAATTAAGGTTCTAGGAAAAAATGATGGCTTTAGGGATTATGACTTAGAGTTTAGAGTTTAGGGTTTAGGGTAATAGGATGGATTAAGGGGATCTATGTAGTAAGGTCCTAGGAAAAAATGGCATGGCTTAAGGGAATAGAATTTGGCGGAGTTTCCCAAGGCAACCGAATTTCATTTTAAGGTCCTATGAAAAAATGAATTCTTTAGGGTTTAGGGTTTAGGGTGAAGTTTTGGTGGCTATTGGAATAATGGACTTGCAAGTTAGTGAAGAACATTTTCTTATGGAATAGTTGATTGAGATAGCTCTGGTTTTGACTGACCAACCTCTCATGAAATCTCATTCATATTATAATCTTGCAAGATCTTATTATTGTTAAATTTGGTTGCCTTGGGCAACTTCACCAAATTTTGAGAACTTATTTGATCCCCTTAAGAATTATCATATTAGGACCCCTTAAGACATCGGTTTATGGTTTAGGGTGATAGGATGGCTTAAGGGGATCTATGTAGTAAGGTCCTAGGACAAAATGAAATGGATTAAGTGAATAAAATTTGGTGAAGTTTCTCAAAGCAACCAAATTTCATTAAGGTCCTAGGACAAAATGATGGCTTTAGGGATTAGGGTTTAGAGTTTAGATTTTAGGGTTTAGGGTAATAGGATAGTTTAAGGGGATCTATGTAGTAAGGTCCTAGGACAAATTGACATGGATTAAGGGAATAAAATTTTGTGGAGCTGCCTAAGGCAACCAAATTTCATTTTAAGGTCCTATGACAAATTGAATTCTTTAGGGTTTAGGGTTAAGGGTTTAGGGTTTAGGGTTTAGAGTTTAGAGTTTAGGGTTTAGGGTTTATGGTCATGGTTTAAGGTTTAGGGTTTAGGGTGAGGTTTGGGTGGCCCTTGGAATAATGGAATCGAAAGTTAGTGAACAAAATTTTCTTGTGGAACTGTTGATTGAGATATCTCTTGTTTCGACTGACCAACCTCATGAAATATCATTCATATTATAATCTTGCATGATCTTATTATTGTTAAATTTGGTTGCCTTTGGAAAATTCAAAAAAATTTGAGAACTTATTTGATCCCCTTAAGAAGTGTCATATTAGGACCCCTTAAGACATTGGTTTAGGGTTTAAGGTAATAGGATGACAAGTTAGGGGGTTAATATTTTTGATTCATCATATATACAAGAAGATTAGTTTATGATTTTTTTTGATTTTATGAATAGACTCACTATTTCCGTAATAGAAACACATAATTATGTATTATTAAGATTGAGTTTGATGTATACTTTAACTTGATATTTTTTAATTGAATATAAGATTATTTTATTTAACATGTTTTTCATTAATATTGATTGTATATATATATATATACAAAGTTTAATATACTATGATAAAGTGGAATATTTCCCACTTAAATGAATTTTGTGATATAAAATGTATAATAAAATTAGTTAATGTCAAATTTTCCTAAAGATCCAAAATATTATTTTATTTTGGATTGTTTGGAATTGAAAGAACCTAAAAGAAAGAAAAGAAAAATATTTAGATTCTTTTAGTGTCTAGGTAACTAGTGCAAATTGAGATTTTTGACTAAACTAGAAGCCTAATTAACAACTAATTGACTAGAATGACAGTTAATATTGTCGAAATACAAGAGACAAGACATGCAAACAAGAAATGGAAACAAGGCATGACTAAGATATTAGAAAAAGAAGGATAGACAACTGAGAGGCAGGCGGGGGGGGGGTGAATCAATTGTTTTCAAAATCAAACTTATTCAACATTAATCAACCTTAAATCTTAGATATGATAATTAACAGTGAAAGCATAAATCAATAACACATCAGAGACACATGAACACCAAGATTTTATACGTGGAAACCCTGTTAGGGGAAAAACCATGGGGGATGTTAGTCCACAAGATTATACCCTGTTAGTATTATAATGAAGAATGAAAAAGGAATGCAATTACATTCAGGCACACTACCTAGAGCTTACTACTCAAGGGAAGGCTCACTTCCTTACATACAATAATCATATTAAATCCATATAATGAATTTGAAATAAGAAATTAGCTTCTACAAAAGCCTGATTATAGTTTTGATTAGGTATACAAAAACTTCTACACACTCTTCCACACTCTGCTCAATCTCTTTCACACTCTGCTCTTCTCTTGAATGATTTGACCTTTATTCACCCATGTAAATCACTTGCACACACTGAGAATTACCTTTAAATGAGGAAAAAAATCACTTATATATATTTTCTACACAAATTTACATCCACTATTCAGTCAACCACAAATAAAGAATAAATTACAACTATCGACCTCAATACATGAATAAATTTTAATGCACACCAACACAAGTTGGTCACAATATAGTGAGGACTAAAAAAAACACCTTAGAACATGCCAAACAATAAATATTAATCTTCATGGATCTGCAACATGCTACCATCATCACGTCGACCAAGAACATGAAAACTCGAGCACACATCAGAAAAATCTCTGATCACGAACACTCTGATCAATATGAATGTACATCAAGGATAGGTTATAATCTATACTCATCCATGAGCATCATAGATACATGTGCAACAAATTAAATCACTATGGTTTCATCCTCTTCATCTAAGAACACCTGTTATAGTAGCCGAATCACTATAGGAACACAAATCTTCATAACTTCCACAAATCTTGATGCAAACCTCTAAAAATTTCAGAAAAAATACTAGAAATTTTCAGCAAAAAACCCTTTGAAGCACACCTTCATATTGGAAAATTACATCTCTTTCCACCATTCTAACCTTCTCAACTTCACGTACTGCTTGCAATATATTTTTTACAATTTTCTCAATATCCTCGACATATACAACCTTCAGAATCACCAATTCTAATAGTGTTGACATAAATGACAACCAAATATTAGCAACACAACCACAAAATCCAAAAATCTCCCCCTTTGGCATTGATGGCAACACATGATGTGAAAAATAATGCCAACAAACCAACTAGCTCTTCTCCAACAATCTCCCCCTAAGATTGTGCACTCTTTTCTTGTTTCCTTCTTCTCTTGTGTTTTTCACATTGCTCTTCTCTCCCCCTTTGAAATCAATGGAAAAGGTACACATGCTCTGATCACATATTTGAATCATCTGACTACTCCCCTTGAGTAGCAGCCACCACAACATCAATCCGGAATAAGATATGGCTATGAATTGATAGACTGATGCAAAGACCTACATATTAGTTCTGATCATATGGGGAAATCACCCCTAACTTTCCTCTAAGGTACTAAAATTATCTGTAGGCAACGACTTAGTAAAGATGTCTGCAATTTTCTCCTTGGTAGGTATATATTCCAATATAACTTTTTTGTCACTTACTTTATCTCTCAAGAAGTGATATTTGATGGATATATGCTTTGTCTTTGAATGCAACACTAGATTATTGGAAATATTAATGGCACTTGAATTATCATAGAATATGAAAATGGGTTCTTCATACTGAATTCTGACATTTCTCAACATTTTCATCATCTACAATACTTATGTACAATTTTTTGCAACATAAATATACTATGCCTCAACAGTAGACAATGAAATAGAATTATGTTTTTTGCTTACCCAAGATATCAATTTCTTCCCTAAGAATAATGCACCGCCACTAGTACTCTTCCTGTCATCCACATCTCCTGCCCAATCAACATCAGTGAAAGCACTTAGGATAATATAATCATCCCTAGTATAACAAAGATCAAGATCAACTGTCCCTTTCAGGTATCTGAAAATTATTTTCATAGCAATCACATGAGACTCTTTAGGATCAACTTGAAATCTAGCAACCATGCATACAACATTCATTATATCTGGCTTGGTCTGAGTCAAATAGAGTAATCCACCAATCATTGACATGTATCTTGTCTGATTTTCTTTAAGAGAATTATCATTATGTGTAAGTTTGCATCCGGTTACCATAGGTGTACCAACTGGCTTTGAATCTTCCATGCCAAAATTTTTTAGTAGCTCTTTCATATACTTAGTGATTGGAAAAAATTGTGATTTCTGAATTCTCAATTTAATCAACCCATGATGTGCCAATGAATTCTCACTACCCTTCTGAACTGCTTTACACATTTGCATTAAGGAAGAATATAGAAAGAAAGGAATGTTCACGAGTGCACCCCATCTCAAATGTATCATTAGTTGGAATTTTTTCATGTAAACATATACATACCTTCCTTCACAAGTCAAATACTAGATAATAAATTTTTCCACATTGTTCCAGGGAGCGAGGATTGAAGATAACTTTGTGCCCTGACCTGATACCATTTCAACCGATTCTCCACGTGCTAGGAACTTCTTATGGAGGGATTTGAGGTCTTTCTCGTGCCCATAATTGTCAGGAAAATATTTTCTCCTATTAATGGCAATCCCGTGACATCTGCTATACTTTCGACTGAGACAGGAATTGCTAGCCCACAAACCATTTTTATTTTTTAAATTTAATTTTTATTTTTTTTTGAAATAGAAATGATCAATCTCGAAGGAGCCTGAAAGGAACAATAGTAAGTTCTTGTGCCACTTTTAAAAATAAATCTTCTTTGGAGAGAGGCTTCTTGTAAAGTTTGAGGCGGTGACCATTGATGAGAAGAGATCTTCTTTCTAAGTCAACTATGCAGAGATGAACAATGCCATTAGCATATATATTCTGAATCTCATAGGGCCTCGACTAGTGTGTGTGAAAATTTCCTTTGAATTATTGGAAGCGAGAGTCGTATAGGAGTGCCCAATCGCCAGGTTGAAATGACCGTTGGTGGATGTGGTGGTCATGCCAAAGAGCATGATTTTTTTGGATGGTCTCGGTGTGGAAGAGTGCTTCATGGCGCAATTCATCTAAAGAGTTTAGTTTGTCGATGCATGCCTTCTATCCATCAGAAAGATCCATACCCATTTGTAGTATGGTCCGAAGAGTTTTAATCTCAAACTCAATGGGAAGGACTGCCTTCTTACCATAGACGAGCTCATAAGGGGTCAGACTAGTGGTGGTCTTCCACATTGTTCGATAGGCCCACATGGCCTCAGGAAGTCATGTAGCCCAATCGCGTTTATGAAGAGAAACTATCTTAGTAAGAATATTATCAATCTATCAATTGGTGACTTCTACTCGCCCATTGGCTTGAGGGTGATAAGGTGTGGAATTTTGGTGGCAGATTTTGTATTCGTGAACTAGGGCAATAATGAGTTCTGATGTAAATTGTGGTCCTTGATCGATGGTTATCTCGCACAACACACCAAATATTGTGAAAATATCAGAGTATAATAAATCGACTACTTTTGTATCTTTGGCATACTTTAGGGCTATCACTTCCACCCACTTGGTGACATAATCGGTACATACAAGGATGTATTCATTGTTTTGTGATGGCAGATTGATTGGGCCAATGAAATCAAGGCCCCACTTCTTGAATGGCTCTATAGATAACTGTGGATGTAAGGGCATCTCATCTGAGTGTATGGGTCAGCCCATGTGTTGACACTTGTCACAATGATGAACATAGCATTTAGAGTCCTTATGGAGTGTAGGCCAGTAGTAACCTACAGTGATAATCTTTTGGGCAGTCCGTTGAGTAGCAAAGTGTCCTCCACATGGTTCTATATGACATGCACGAAGTATATCGAAGACATCATCTTTGGGTACACAACACCGCATGATATTGTCAATGCCACTATGAAAGAGCATTTATCCATGTATACTATCCACTGACGCCAACCAACTTCCATCATTCCCTTGAAGAGAAATGTGGTGGAAACTTGCATGTAACAAGGTAGTTTGCAATATCGGCAAACTAGGGACTCCTCATGGATATAGAAAAGAGGTGCTCATCTGGAAAGGCATCATCAACTGGAGTAGGTTCATTGTCTGGCAATTACAATCAAGACATAAATTCTGAAACCACATTTTCTTGAGTAGGCTTATCAAGTATAGTTATATCAAATTCTTGGAGTAAAATAAACCATCTAATAACTCTACTAGTTACCACGGGTTTATTCACTAAAATCAAAATTTATGAATGATCTGTGTGGAAAAATACTTTATAGCCAGTAATGCAATGATAAAATTTATTAATGGCATACACAACAACTAAAAACTCTTTTTCTACTACCGTGTAATTTACCTCAGCGCTCGTGAAGTTCTTGTTGATGTAGTAGATGGAGTACAAAATATTATCCTCCTTTTGTCCAAGCATAGATCCCATGGAATAGTCGGAGGCATATGTGTGGATATGGAATGGCAGTTCCCAATTTGGTCCTCTAAGGATGGGTGTGGTGACAATTTTTTTTTTATGGAGTCAAAGGCTTCTTGACACTCAGGTGTCCAAGAGAAAGTAACATATTTGGCTAGCAAGGCAAACAAGGGAAATGCAATTTTACTAAAATTTTGGATAAATCTTTGGTAATATCTTGCATGGTCGAGAAAGATTCAAAAATATTTTTGAGTAGAGGGTATAGGCAAGTCTTGGATAATTTGGACCTTTTTAGGATCTACTTGAATACCTTTGGAGGAAATGTAATGGCCAAGCACTATCCCTTCAGTCATAAGTATGTGGCATTTTTCATGACTCAATGAAAGGTTGGTGTCTATACAATGCCTAAGTACCTTGTCTAAGTTTGTTTTAGCCTCTTCATAAGTATTACCATGGATAGTAAAATCATCCATGTATACCTCAACACAATCATTGGCAAGATTTGTGAAAATGCTCAAAACTGCCCATTGAAAAGTGGCAGGGGCATTACATAAACCAAATGGCAAGACATGATAAGAAAAGGTTCCCCAAGGGCAGGTGAAAGTGGTCTTGTCCTGATCTTTTGGTGTTATGCGAATTTGGTTATAACCGCTGAACCCGTCCAGAAAGGAGAAGAACTTTTTACTTGCAAGAGTGTCCAATACTTGATCAATAAATGGCAATGGAAAATGATCTTTCTTAGTAGATTTATTTAATGCTTTATAATAAACACAAATTCTCCATTTACCATTTTTCTTAGGAAGCACAACTAAAGGAGAAACCCATTGAATATCATAAATAGGATATATAAACCCAACATTCAATAGTTTTTGTAACTCCTCTTTAACTATGTCGCACAAAGTGGGTTTAAGCCGACATTGTGGTTGCCTAATTGGATGACTACCTTCCTCAATATAGATATGATGGGTGCAGGTATTAGGATGAATGCCATGCATGTCTTGGTATTCCTAGGTGAAGGCTTCTTTATTCATTCTAAGCATGGCAATAAGATCGTGGATTTGTTCAGGGGTGAGCTATGGATTAATGTTAAGTGTGTGATTAGGTAGAATTTTCATAGCGACAAATTGTGTTGGTGACTCAATGGCTAAGACTTGTGAGGTGGATGGCATATCACTCGATTTTGTAGAAGATAAGAATGAGCCATATAAGCAATTATGGGGCAATAACTGATGTAGTGTGATAAAGTGCTGGACAAAGCATGAACTCCCCACTAGTGGAAAATCCCCAAAAGGACATTGAGTATTTATACCTGAATGGAGGACCATGCTTTCAAATATTTCATTAAATGTATACCTATTCTGGAGGAAACTAATAAGAACATTATCCTCAATAGGCTCTTCCATATCTAAGGCTTTATCAATTGTTAGGATTGGTAATGATTCATCCAAGTCGCTATCAATCCAAATGGGGTCCTCTGTCTCCAACAAAGATTGTGTTGGCGGGTATAGAGTTAGCTATTTCTTGTGCTCGCCATTGGAAATAACCATGTTCCCTGATCGCCAATTGATAAATGCATCTGCAGTTGCTAACCAAGGGCATCCCAAAATAACGGGGTATCCCCCCAACTTAATTTTTGGCTGCAATCACAAAGTCAGCTGGGTATTCCCATGAATCAATAGAAAGGATTACATCTTTAATCATACCTTCGGGTTTGACCAAAGATCGATCTGCCAATTGAAGAACTGTAGGCGTAGGCCTAAGTCCTTCTAATGACAATTTTTCTTTTGTTTCATATGTCATTACATTAATTGCAGAACCCAAATCGATAAGGGTATTAGGAATACTTACTTTACCAATGGTTACCTTAATGACTAGACTCCTTGGATTGACATACTTTGGAATGGTAATGTTTCCAAGCATAAGGTCTGCCAACTGTCCAATGACTTGAACCATTTTTGGGTCTTGCTTCTTTTGCTGCTTCCAAGTACATAGATCACATATTATTTTTGTATAGATAAGAATGTCTTTGATGGCCTGCAACAAAGGAATCTTAATGTTAACATTGCACAACTCATTAACAAAATCAAACTCAGGTTGAGAATCCTCCCTTTCTATTGGTGTAGATTGAAATTGTTTAGGAAAAGGGGGGTCTTTGGTTGGTTTGGTTTCTAACTCCTCATTGATTTCGGTAATGGTGGGCCCTTGAAGGGCCTTCCCTAACCTTAACTAAACTCCATCTACTTCTAATGTATTTATGGGATAGGTGGAGTAACTTGTTGTCTCATTATTATATACTGGTTGGGTGGCCTTATTGTTGGGGTTGGGGTTGGGCTGGGATGGCATTGATGTAGGTCTTAGTGGTTGGGTTGGATTAATAGGTGGGGTGGCTGATGATGGAAAAGCTAGAAATTGTGGTTGTTGGTATGGGTTAATCATAGGAGGAGGTGGAAATTGTGATTGTGAGGGGAATGGTTGTTGGTATGCGGATGGTTGTGGCGTTTGTGCCCTCCATGCCTGTTGCCATTACTGTGAAGTATATTGGTATTGAGGCATCCATTGAGGGTATGGGGATTGTTGCCAACCCACATACCATCCCGTTTGATAAGAATTGGGTTGGCTTAGTCCCAGGGCAAGATAATCGGTCATCATGCTGGGATGCATTGCTCGAGGTGGAAAGGGTCGCCTAGAAAGGGTCACCTAGGGGCCATATAATAGACAGGTTCCTCAGAATATTCCATTTCGGTTACTCCTACAGGAAGAGGCCTCAAGGTAGAGTTCTTACTGAGTTCTTCTAAATATGAGATTTTTTTCCTATTGTATGGGCAATCCTCACTACCATGTCTTTTACAACACATTGGACAAAAAACAGCTAGGGATTTTTTGGCTTCTTCTTGTTTCCTACGGGTGTAAAGAGTGTCTATTTGTTTCCCCATATGACTCAACAAATCTATTTTAAGGTCTTCAAGTAAATTTCTTATTCCCTTTTTGTGATACCTGTTGCATTGGCTGTGGCATAAGGCTTACTTGGATAGCTGCTTCCTGAATGTTGCGACCTTGAATAGTTCCTGCAAATATCACAAATATTTTCAAATTCTATTTTAGAGATGTTCCCTTTTCCTATTAAATTTAATGCTTCCATAACATCATCTCTTATCCCTCTAAGAAATAAAATTTTAATGGTATCATAATTTAGTCCCTTCTGACGAGACCGTTGAAGACTAAACATAAAAAGTTCAAGGTAGTCCTTTACAAACTCATCTTCCTTTTGGTTCATGTGAAATATCTCATCCCAAACCTCCTTTGTCTTGCAATATTATTGGTACTTTTTCAAGAATATATCCTTCAAGACCATCCATGTTCTAATATTTCGAAGGTTCATAAACCATCGTAGGGTAGCATCCTTTAATATAGCTAGAAATAGTTTGAGTTTCTGCGCATCATTTTGGTAGTCATAGTTGTGACACAACACATCAAATTCAAACAAAAACATGTCAGGATCTTCTATTGAAAGACCATGAAAAATGGGCAAAGCAGAATGAGGAATATTTTTCATAGGGGCATCTCTTCCAGGAACTATGATTGGGAACTCAAAAGTGACTAGGTTATTGTTGGCCAATCCCCTATTGTGATTGTTGTCATTGTTGTTCTTGTTGTTGTTGTTATGATTGTTGTTATTATTTTTGGGATCCATGACTTCAAATGCCCATGGAGTAACATAATTTTTAAATGGATTGTGGCTTTCTTCAAAAAATGGACCAACTTGATCCCTGTAAGATTTTTGGAAAATTTGTTCAACTTTTTTGCGTAATATATCAAAAGAGCTTGGTTGGGTATTTGTAGGTGTTTGAATAATGGTGGTCTCAATAGAACATTTCTCAAGATCAAGTTCAAGCAATTTTAGTGATGGAAACTTACTTTTTGGTTTCTCTTGAGTCAAGGTACTTGTCTCAATGGGTGACTTGGATTTATCTTGCAATTCTTCATGTTGTGGGTTCTCAATGGATGGTGCTAATTTCTTTTTAGATTTTTTGGGTTGCGAACTACTTCTCTTTTCTTTTCTAATAAATCTTACTCTACTCTCCCTATTATGATTCATGCACCTAAATGAGCTATGACAAAGAAAACCAAGGGTAATTATCCAAATGAGGTCGACTATCGCGTGGATTTTCTCCTTAGCGCAATTCTCCTAACTTGGTTTACTAAAAATGAAGGTCTTTAACACCGTTCCCTGGTAATGATGCCAAAATGATTGGATAAAACTGTGGTTTCTGAATTACTCTTTAAATTGGATTTTGATGTACTTTTTGGAAATGGCTTCCTCAGTTCATCCTAAAGTGTCAATCCAGGAATGTAGGCTTTTGAACTGTGTTGTGGCAATATGCCAAAGAGTTGCAATTAAAAAACCAAGGGCTGATGGATGCAACCTAATAGAATTTACTTATGGGAAAAATTTGGATTAGTAGACTTCTTGTCACAAGTGTGATAGGAACCTATGAAGAAATAGTTTTGCACAAACATAAATTACTGGCACTTAACTGAAGAGTAGTAAAGTAACCAAATAGAAATCTATTTGAGAATAATGTTTCATAGATTTGGAATTGAACTACTGAAAACAAACCTCCAATACTACTTAAAAAAAATTCAGAACAATCCCATTAACTTATTCAACTGCTCTTATGTTTAATGATCTACATATACCAGCAAACAACTATTGAATGAATACAAATTGTATGGGTAAGTATTCAATAGCTTAATACCGATTAATGCATTCATGGAAATGAATTACACAACAAAAGATTTAGATAACAATACAATAATGAAATAATTGAACAACTTATAAATTCAAAGCATACTTTACCACACACAATCTAATGCAATAATCACCAATCAACTGAGGAAGTGGGCCCTGCCTTCCTCGGTCATTGGATGATAAAACTTTCATTTACAAAATTATGCTACTATCACTTCCATTCATCCAAACAATCATAGATAGAGTAAATAGAAAATCACCACGGTTCTGCTTTTAATTATGTATATTGATATATAGTTTTAGCGTACACACATATATATACATATTGAATCTTACCTAAATGTCTAATAGTATTTTAGATGCAATCAATAAAATGTTTTGGTTCTTAGTGGCTTTCAGCCAACAACCTTTAGAAGATAATCAAAAATAGTTTTAAAGTCTTTTGAAAGTTTTCCAAGAATAGCATAACAACCTAAAACAAAACGACTAATCTTTGACGAGTAAAAACAAAAATGACAATATAACTTCAGAAATCTAGTTATCCTTCCACTGATATCCTTCATGCGTGTTGTCAACCATTAAACACTTCCTGTCACCAGAATCAAAAAGATAGTTAACAACAGTCATCAAAATCAGTATTTTCACTAGTTTAAACCTTTTCTTCTATTTCATAAAATACCGTCTCTTCATTAACAAAAAGTGATAGGAATGACAAGAGACACTAGGAAAGATGACAAGGTTTGACACAAATGAGAGGTAAAAGGATGACACATTTTTCCCTCATCACTTAGACTGATATATGAAAATTCCATCATCTAACTGAGTTATTTGCAGTCCTAAAAATAATTTCAGCTCTCCTATCATTGAAATTTCAAACTCACTTTTTATTTCATCAGAAAACTTCATACACAAATCATCATCACCTTAAAAAATAATGTCATCAACAAAGACTTCAATTATCAATTCTTTAATTTGATCCAACTTGAAATACAGATTGTTGTCAGTAGTACCTTTATTGAATCCATGTTTCAACAAGTATTTATCCAATCTATCATACCAAGCTCTAGGATCTTGCTTAATTCCATACAAAGCTTTCTTCAATCGGCATACCATATCCTTTTCATCAGTCAATTGAAATCCATCTGGTTTCTCAACATAGACTTCTTCTTCTAGCTCACCATTCAAGAATGCTGACTTTACATCCATCTGATAGACTTTGTAATTATTGAAAGTAGCAAAAGAAAGAAATAATCTTACAACTTCAATTCTAGTAACAGGAGCAAAATTTTCTTCAAAATCAATACCTTCCATCTTTGAGTACCCTTTGCAAAAAAGTCTTGCTTTGTTTTTGACCACTTCACCTTGCTCATTCAGCTTATTTTGAAACATCCACTTGGTTCCAATCACATTTTTGTTTTGAGGTCTGGGAACAAGATCTCATGTATCATTTTTCTCTATCTCAATTAGTTCTTCTTTCATGGCTTCCATCCAGTATTCATCTTTGCATGATTCATTGATATTGCTAGGCTCAGCTTTGGAAATTAGACAGTATTATTCCAAAATTCTTCTTCTAGTTTGCACACCTTTTCTCTTATCTCCTATGATCTGATTGTCAAAGTGATTTCACCTTACATATTTGGGAGTTTTAGGATTTTCTCTGAATTCTTGTTCTTGTGTTCTTTCTTCAACACTTATGCTAGTCTCTACCTCTTGATTCCCTTGGTTCACCAAAACAATCTGAAGTTGATTCTATATCTAAACATTGTTCCCATTATTAGTATTATCATGTTGATCATCTAAATCATATCCATTGCATCTAGATGGTATAACAATATCTTCATCCACTTTGAAATTTGCACTTTCAACCATTTTCTTTAACCTACTATTAAAGCACCGGTAAGCTTTGAAATACTTGACATTAGAGTTATAACCAAACCATAGCTCAAAAGGTGTCTTACTAGAATTACTATTGACATTCACCCTGTTAATGGTATACACAACATTACTTACAACTTCTCTCCAATATAAATGAGGAAAATTTTCTTCGAGCATCATGGCTCTAGTAGTGTCCAGAAGAATTGTGTTCTTTCTTTCAACAACTCCATTTGGTTGAGGGGTCCGGGGAGAAGATAATTGTCTTTGGATTCCATGCTCTTCATAGAAAGAATTGAATTCTTAGGAAGTGAATTCACCACCTTTTTCTAACCTTAGACATTTTATCTTTTGACCTATCTCATTCTTTGTCATAGCTTTGAAAATTTTGAACTTTTCTAATGGTTCATTTTTTTCTCTTAAGAAAGCAACCCATATCATTCTAGAATAATCATCAATGGTCAACATAAAATATATTTCACCTTTTAGACTTCTGATTCTAGATGGACCACATAGATCAGCATGTATCAAATCAAGTTTACCATTAGAGCTATACTATTTTCTCTGAAAGGAATTTCTTGTCTTCTTTTCTGTCTGACATTCCTTGCACATAGTGTTAGTAGGCTTCAATAACTTAGGAAGATATTTGAATGCTTGAGTAGTTCTTATCTTGACAATTCTATCAAATTTCAAATGACACAACCTCATATGACATAACCAACTTACATCAATTTGAGCAATTAGACAACTTTCACTAGAAACACTCAAACAAAAGATATTAACTTTTGTCTTTGTACCTGAAGCAATCATATTTCCAGAAATTTCCCTTATTATGCACTTACCATCCTTGAATTGCAGATTTTAACCCTTGTCTACCATCTGTCCAACACTCAACAAGTTATGTTTTAAGCCTTCTACATAAAGAACATCATCAATATTGTGCTTACCACCAAAATAAATATTGCCTTTACCACGAATCACACTAGAAGTGTTGTCTCCAAATATTACAACACCACCATCATAGTCTTCCAAGCTTACAAACTTGATTTTGTCACCAGTCATAGGATGTGAGCATCCGCTGTCAATTACCCATTCATCCTTTTCTTCAATTTTTGCTGTAAGAGATTTCTCAACATTCACATTACTAGTAGATTCAGTTGACACCTGACCATTTTCTTTGATAGCAATAAATACCCATTCATCTTCATTTCCAGTTTATTTATCAAATTCTTCATCAGTTACACCTTATTCAACATAATAGCATTTCCTTTGAAATCTAGTCTTCTCAAGTTTGTACTTTGAAACTCTTTTAGGACATCTAGTTGCAAAATGACCTATTTTACTGCAAGAAAAACATTTAATAAGTAAGTTTACTTTGTACTTACCATGACCTCTGTCTTCTCTTTTCACAATCAATGCTTCCAGTTCTTCTAATTCTTTTTCTTCATCTTCAATATTTTTCATTTCATCTTCATAACCGAATGTCCTTTTGGAACCTTCTCTCAGATTGTATCTTTGTTGGATTTTTCGGATACAGTAGCTTTGAATGCAGACTCGGTCTTAGGAGTAGATTCATCAAATTCACTTAACTCTAAGGCAACAAGTTTTCCAATCAACATATCTCTTGTAATATTTTTCACCATCCTGAGCTCATCAATAGCAAGAGATCTTGTTTTGTAGGAGGGAGGAAAAAATCTAAGTATCTTAGCCAAAATTTCTTCTTCATCTAAGGTTCCACTGACACATCTAATGCTCATCACCGGTTCATTTATCTTTTAAGAAGAAGAGAGGATGTTCTCATCTTCACTCATCTTCATGTCTTCCCACTTTCCTTTTAAACTTTGTATCTTAACACTTTTCACCAGTGCATCTCCTTCATACAATGTTTCCAACTTTTTCCAGATCTGATATGTAGTCTTCAATCCTAATACATTTTTCATCTCCGAATCTGTCAAAGCACTCAACAATGCTTCAATAGCCTTGGTATTATCTTCTTCTTGCTTGATCTCATCTTCAAAGGACAAACCATTCTGAGGAACAGTATATGCATTTTGTGTGATCATCCAAAAATGTTCTCCAATGCACTTCAAATGGCACTCCATTCTGAATTTCCATAAAGAGTAGTTTGTACCACAGAGTCTAGGACTATCCTTCTTGTATGATGCCATCTTAGATCACCTCTAGCTTTTAGGGTTCTTCAGAGGAACTTGATTTGATACCAATTTTTGGAAAAACAAGGATAAACAATAAAGAGGGGGGGTGAATCAGTTGTTTCCAAAATCAAACTTATTCAACATTATTCAACCTTAAATCTCAGATCTAATAATTAATAGTGCAATCATAAGTCAATAACACATCAAAGACACATGAACACCAAGATTTTATACATGGAACCCTCTTAGGGGAAAAACCACAGTGGATGTTAGTCCACAAGATTATACCGTGTTAGAAGTATAATTAAGAATGAAAAAGGAATGCACTTGCATTCAGGCACACTGCCTAGAGCTTATTTCTCAGGGGAAGGCTCACTGCCTTACATACAATAATCATATTAAATCCATCTGATGAAGTTGAACTAAGCAATTAGATTCTACAAAATCCTAATTATAGTTTTGGTTAGGCACATACAAACTTCTACACACTCTTCCACACTGCTCAATCTCTTTCACACTCTACTTTGCTCTTGAATGATTTGAAGTTTATTCACACATGTACATCACTTTCACACATTGAGCACTACCTCTAAATGAGGAAAAAAGTCACTTATATATATCTGCTACACGAATTTACATCCACTATTCAGTCAGCCACAAATAAAGAATAAATTACAACTGTCAGCCTCAATACATGAATAAATTTTAATGCACACCAACACAAGTCAGTCACAACATAGTGAGGACCCAAAAAAACACCTTATAACATGAAAAACAATAAAATATTAATCTTCATGGATCTGCAACACGCTACCACCATCATGTCGGCCAAGAACATGAAAACTCGAGCACACATAAAAAAAATCTTTGATCACGAACACTTCAATCATTGCGAATGTACAACAAGGATAGGGTAAAATCTATACTCATCCATGAACGTCACAAATAAATGTACAACAATTGAAATCACCATAATTTCATCCTCTTCATCCAAGAGCACCTACTATAGTAATTGAATCACTGTAGGAACACAAATATTCATAACTTCCACAAATCTTGATGCAAACCTTTGAAACTTTCAGACAACATACTAGAAAGTTTCAGTAACAAACCCTTTGAAGTGCACCTTCAGATTATAAACTTATAGCTCTTTCCACCATTCTAACCTTTTTAGCTTCACTAGCTACCTACAATATATTTTTTATGATTTTCTCAATATCCTCGACATATACAGCCTTCAGAATCACTAATGCTAATAGTGTTGACATCAATGACAACCACATATCAGAAATGCAACCACACAATCCAACATAAGAGAGATCAAAACATAAAATAGAAATGAATACAAATATTGTCTAATTAAGTGACAATTGGAAATGGATTGTTCAAGGATTTAGGAATTTGCTAACTAAATTTGCAAACAAAAATTGAAAATTTATAAATTGTAATGATCCACTAGTCCCACAAGTAAATTTTAACATATTGTTTTGTATTCTAATTATATCTATGTTCATAACATTTAATTGATTGTGTTTCTTGATGACTACAAATTTAAATGTATAATATTTATCAAATCCTATTTCATTGTCAATATCAAGGACTCTAATTTACTATGTATCAACCTAAATCTATCGAATAATTTCTTCCATAGGCATGCCTACATACTTGTCTCCATGCAATGCAAATGAAAGTTAAAACATTTAAGAAATGCAAATGATTTTTTTCCATTATCAAATATTCTTGATCTGGAAATTAGGGTTTTCAAATGCAAAATGATTTGTTTTATTTCAATTTATGGTTTTAGCAAAAAAAATTGTTTGAATTTAATTTAGGGTTTCAAGAAGCAATTAAGGTTTTCAATGTAATTTTTCTTTGTTTCATTTCAAATTAGGGTTTTCAAATGCAATTTTATTTTTGATTTGAATTTAGGGTTCAAAAGCAATTAAAGTTTTCAAATGCAATTTTTTATTTCATTTCAGTTTAGGGTTTTCAAATGTAATTTTTTTTGTTTCCTTTCAATTTAGGGTTTTAAAATACAATTTTTTTGGTTTGATTGAACAATTTAGGTTTAAAAAGATAAATTTTATTCTTACGATATGATTTAAGGTTGATTTTTTTGTATGTATTCAATATCTTGAGGGTTTCATTTAATTTTTTCTTCTGCTTCTACAAATCATCATTTATTCTATTATAGATAAATAAAATACATAAAACGCTAAATAAATTGAAAAGCGATTGCTAAAATATATTATTGTATTAAAAATTTCTAAAAAAAAAGACAAAAGAAAAAAGATTGTGGGTGGAGGCGCACCTCGAGGTCATTGTTGTCACTATCCTCTCTGTGAATAACAAAGTTTTTTTTATTTTTAAAAATAAATACCACTTTAAAATGGGATCCCAATCTTTACAAAACAGGATCTTGATTTTTACAAATCAAGATCTCATTTCCTATCCACAGGTTTAGGACCCATTAATAAATAGGATCCCATATTTAAAAAAATGAGATCTCATTTAGAATTTAGGCTCGGGATCCCAAAGCTAAATTGGATCCCGTTTTTTAAAAGAGGGATCACGTTTATTAAAAAGTGGGATCCCGTTTATTAAAAAGTAGGATCTCATTTATTAAAAAGAAGGATCTTGTTTATTAAAAAGTGGGATCCTATTTATTAAAAAGAGGGATCCCATTTTTGGCAAGCTGATTTTTTTTTTTGCCTAAGGAGAAAAATTCCACATTTTGTGGACTCATCTTCTTGCTCTTACCCAAATCCCTACTATAACAAATACCTATCCAATCTTGCATACCAAGCTCTAGGAGCTTTCTTGAGACAATATAATGCTTTCTTCAATCTACATACTATATTGGGATTATTTGATAACTAAAAGCCTTCTGGTTCTTCAATATAAACATCTTCTTCCAGCCCACCATTCAAGAATGCAGATTTCACATCCATCTAATAAACTTTGAAATCCTTATGTGCTGAAAAATCCAAAACGTCCTAACATTCTCCATCCTTGGCATCAAAGTAAATGTCTCTTCAAAGTTTATTCCTTCTACTTGTGAGTAGCCTTTACAAAAAAGCCTTTCCTTGTTCCTAACAACTTCTCCATTCTCATTCATCTTGTTCTGAAATACCCATTTAGTTCCAATCACACTCTTTTTCATTGGTCTTGGGACAAGTTCCCAAGTCTGGTTCTTCTCAATTGGCGTCCGTTCTTCGATAGCCTTGATCCAAAATTCATCTTTGCATACCTTAATCACTTTCTTAGGTTCAACTTTGGAAAGTAAACATAAATTTACATGTTCTTCTATTATAGCAGCCTTTCTTCTTGTCAATACACCTCTTCTTTTGTCACCAATAATCTGATCTCTAGAATGATTATTTTGCACATACTTAGGAGTCTCAGGGATCCTTTCCAAATCTTCTTCCTCTTCAACCTATACTTATTTTTCCCATCATTCTTCTCTTCTTCTCTATAAGAGGAATCCTTTGATTCATACCCTTCTATGAACACTAAGATTTTATGTGTCTTCATCCACTTTGACACTTGCACTTTCAACAATCCTTTTTAGCCTCTTGTTGTAGCACCAGTAAACCTTGCTCTTTGTAAATTATCTAAGAAAGACTCTTTCATCATATCTAACATCAAACTTTCTTAAGTTTTCTTGATCTCTTCTGATATAGCTTTTTCTTCCAAAAAAATTGAAATATTTGATAGTAGGAGTTCTTCCATACCACAACTCAGAAGGATTATTTGAACTATTTATCCTTTCTTGCACCCTGTTAAGTATGTAGATTGAATTATGATTTTATTCTCTCCAATAGACATTTGGTAGATTTTATTCCTTCATCATTTTCCTTGCTACTTGTTGAATAGTCTTATTCTTCCTTTTCACCACTCCATTTTTCTAAGGATTCTTAGGAGCTGCAAAATATCTCTTTATTCCATGATCTTCATTAAAACTGTTAAAATTATTGGAGGTGAACTCTCCACCTTTGTTAAATCTAGTTTTTATTTATTTTCATATCCATTTTATTCTCAACCATATCTTTAAATGCCTTACACTTATCTAGAGATTCTAATTTTTCTTAGAGAAAAGTTACCAAAGTAATTCTAGAGTAATCATTAATCAACAACTTGAAGTACCTTTCACCTTGAAAAAATCTTATTTTGTAGGTCCACAAATTTCTGTATGCACCAAATCCAAAGGTCCTGCAGTAGAATATTATTTCAAATTGAATTTTTTTCTCATTTTCTTCCCAACTTGACATTCCTTACAAACTGCAGTTATAGGCTTTGTAATCTTTGGCAGATCTCTCACAACTTAAGCATAGTTGATTCTAACTAGGCTATCAAAATTGATGTGACACATTATTCTATACCATAGCCAACTTTCATTGATTTGAGTCATAAAGCACATACCATTAGCACCCTTAATCTAATAAACATTTCCATTTGTCCTTCTTGCAACAACCAAAGTTTCAAAGTCTTTCTTGATATCACAACCACCATCCTGAAATAAAAGATTATATCCTTTGCTACACATTTTTCCTACACTTATAAGATTATGCCATATACCCTTAACATAAAGAACATCATCTATATTATGCTTTCCATAAAAAAATGATTAAACCTTTTCCACATATCCTAGTAGATGTATCATCTCCAAAATTAGAAAGACCTCCTTCAAACTTCTCAAGTTTAACAAACTTACTCTTATACGCTATCATGTGATTTGAGCATCCACTTTCAACAATCTAATATTTTTTTTCCTCTCTAGCATGAAAAGTAGTTAGCATAGCTCCATTATGACATCCTTCTGGAAAAAATTCCTTCATACATCTCTTAGAGTTAACAAAATTAGTTCCAACATTTAGAGCCATAAACGAGAATTCATCATTTTCATCATTTGAGTAATCAGATTCATCATCAAATATACTAGCATCTTCTTTAACATAATAACTTATCTTAATTGATTTACCTTTATTCTCCTTAAATTTTTCATTTGAAGCTTCAACTAGACATCTTGAATCATAATGACCTATCTTTCCACAATTGCAACATTTGAAAGGTAACTTACCTCTATATTTTCTAGTGCCCTTTTTCAATATCCTCACAAATGTTTCTTCTAACTCATCAAACTCATCCGGATTAAATTACTCATTCTTCTATGCTTTTCCAACTTTAAAAGAAGTCTCTTTTCTTGAATCACTTGGACCAAAATCTCTCAATTAAAAAGTAGTTAAAGCAAAAAACAAATGATATCTAGAATAATGATATAAAATTTAAGCTTCTTCAATAGTAGAAACCTTATGACTATAAGATTTAGGAAGAATTATTAATACCTTCTTTACCACCTCATCTTCTTCAAGTTTTATAGTAAGGCCTTTGATGGAATTCATAACTTCATCCACTCTATGCATATAGCCTGTAATAACTTAATATTTTATCATCCTTAGGGTTTCAAACTTAGTCTTTAGATTTTGCATCTTTGCTTGCTTGACCTTATCATCTCCTTCATAGATGATTTCTAGATTTTTCTAGATCTCACCATCAATTTTAAGACTCATAACTTTTAAAAGTTTTGAATTAGAAAGACCACTCAAAAGAGAATACCTTTCTTTTCTATTGTTCTCATATGCCTTGATATCATCATCAATACTCAAACTGTTTGCAAGTATTGTATATCTAATTTCAAAAAAATTCTAAACTCCAAACCCTAGAGAAACAAGAAAACCTTCCATCCCATTTTTCTAGAATGCTTAATCTAATCCATCAAATAGATGAGCCTCCTTCTTCTACTCCATATTGTATCTACTTCAAGCAGTTAAGTTTTCTTTTAAGGAACCCTACTTTGATACCAACTGTTGAATGCACAAGATGACTGAGAGGGGGGTGAATCAGTTGTACATTAAAACATCAAAGCCCTTATTAACATTAAAATATTCATTAATCCTTAAAACCTTAACAACCTTTAAACCCCTATCATGCATTAGCAGGCTATAAAAATGATAAATAGAAATGAAAACACATCCATACACATGAGAACACTAGATTTATGTGAAAAATCCAAGAAGGGAAAAACAACAATGAGGATTAGCTCATAATATAAACTAATTGCAACATAATAAGCTCATTGTTGGAGGGCTCACTTCCCAAAATAAAGAAGGGCTCACTACTAATAGATCACTAACAGATTAGAAATAGGAAGATAAAAGATTGTTATAATGATAAATCCATCTCAAAGCAACATAAAAAATCCACCACTAAAACTCTTCACCATTAGTAATCTCTAGCTCATCGTTATCAAAAATTTTAGGTACTCTACAAATGTAGACCCCTCTTCTCACTACAGTGGAGTCATATATAGTAAGCTCATGCTTTAGATCTCTACATCTAATTAAATTCACATCTCAAAATATCCTCACATCTACACATACTTCTCCAACAATTCACCTTTCCTTTATACCATTAATAACCTTAGAAACATATTTCAAGGTTGGCTATGTTGGCAAAACAAGGATAGACAACTGGGAGAGGGGGTGAATTAGTTGTTACCAAAATCAAAATTATTCAATGTTAATCAACCTTTAATCTCAGATCTGATAATTAACAGTGTAATCATAAATCAACAACACATCAAAGACACATGAACACCAAGATTTTATACGTGGAAACCCTGTTAGGGGAAGAACCACAGTGGATGTTAGTCCACAAGATTATACCCTGTTAAATGTATAATGAAGAGTAAATAAGGAATGAACATGCATTTAATCACACTGCCTAGAGCTCACTACTCATAGGAAGGCTCACTGCCTTACATATAATAATCAGATTAAATCCATCTAATGAGGCTGAACTGAGAAATTAGCTTCTACAAAAGCTTGATGACAGTTTCAGTTAGGCACATTAAAAATTCTACACACTCTAGTCAAAATATTCCACACTCTACTCAATCTCTTTCACACTCTTCTCTATTCTTAAATAATTTGATCTTTAATTGCACATGAACTTCACATACACACACCGAGCATACATCAAAATGAGGAAAAAATCCTCTCTTATATATCTGCTACACAAACTTACATCAACTACTCCATCGACCGCAAATAAAGAATAAATTACAACTATCAGCCTCAATACATAAATAAATCTTAATGCACACCAACAAAAGTCAGTCACAACATAATGAGGACCCAAATAAACACCTTCAAACATGCCAAACAGTAAATTATTAATCCATAGAGATTCGCAGCATGCTATCACAATCATGTCGGCCAAGAACATGAAAAAATTGAACACACAAGGAAAATATTTAATCATGATCACTCTAATTAATGTGGATGTACTAAACTAATAGAGCAAAATCTAGAAACATTATTGATCATCTCATAAACATACGCAAAAACCAAATTGACCAGAATTGCAATCTCATCTTCAAGAAACACTTGCTACAATAACTGAATAACTGTAGGAACACAAATCTTCACAACTTTCTCAATTCTTGATGCATACCATTGAAATTTTGGGACAACATAATAGATAGGCTTGACAATAAAAATTTTAGTGTGCGACACTTGAAACTCAAGGCATATAAATTTTCACCACTTGGATCTTCACAACATCACAAACTTCCTGCAATATATTTTTTACAATTTTCTCATTCTCCTCGACATATACAACCTTCAGAATCACCAATGCTAATAGTGTTGAGAGCAATGACAACCACATATCAGAAATGCAACCACAACATCCAACAATCTCCCCCTTTGGAATTGATGGCAACACATGATGTGAAAAATAATACCATCAACACAACTAATTGTTCATAAATGTATCTCCCTTTCTTGACTCTTCTCCACCTTACTTCAAGAGTTTTCCACATTGTTCTTCTCCCCCTTTGACATTAATGGAAAATTTACACATGATCTGATCCTCATATTTAGCACATTTTACTACTCCCCCTGAGAAGCAACCACCACAACATCAATCTGGAATAGGATATGGCTATGAATTCACAGACTGATGCAAAGACATGCATCACTTAGTTTTGATCTGGAGGGGAAATCACCCCTAACTTGACCTTGAGGTACACAAAAGTATCCTTAGGCAATGAATTATTAAAAATATATGCAATTTTTTCCTTGGTAGGTATATACTCTTGTCTAAATTCTTTTTCACTTACTTTATCTCTGAAGAAGTGATATTTGATGGATATATGCTTTGTCTTTGAATGCATCACTGGATTCTTAGAAATTTTTATGGCACTTCAATTGTCAAAGAATATGGCAATGGGTTTTTCATACTCAATTTTGATATCTCTCAACATATTCTTCATCCACAATAATTGAGTACAACTATTTGCAACAACAATATATTCTGCCTCACCAGTAGATAATGAAACAAAATTGTGCTTTTTTCTTAGCCAAGATACCAATTTATTCCCTAAGAAGAATGGACCACCACTAGTACTCTTCCTATCATTCACATCTCTTGGCCAATGAACATCAGTGAAAGCACTCAGGATAAGATCATCATCCTTAGGATACCAAAGACCAAGATCAATTGTCCCTTTCAGGTATCTAAAAATTCTTTTCACAACAGTCACATGAGACTCTTTGGGATCAACTTGATATCTAGCAACCATGCATACAACATTCATTATATCTGGCCTGGTATGAGTCAAGTAGAGTAATCCACTAATCATTAACCTGTATCTTTTTTGATTTTGTTTAGGAGAATCATCATTCTATGTAAGTTTGCATCCGGTTACCATAGGTGTACTAACTGGCTTTGAATCTTCCATACCAAACTTTTTCAGTAACTATTTCACATACTTAGACTTAGATATAAAATTTACATCATCTAACTGAGTAATTTGCAATCCTAAAAATAATTTCAGCTCTCCTATCATTGAAATTTCAAACTCACTTTTCATTTCATTAGAAAAATTCATACACAAATCATCATCACATTTATTGAATCCAAGCTTCAACAATTATTTATTGAATCTAGCATACCAAGATCTAGGAGCTTGATTAAGTTTGTATATAGATCTCTTCAATTGGCATACCATGTTTTACTTGTCAGTCAGTTGAAATCCATGTGGTTGCTCAACATAAACTTCCTCTTCTAGCTCACCATTCAGAAATACCAACTTTACATCCATTTGATAGACTTTGTAATTCTTGAAAGCAACATAAGCAAGAAATAATCTTACAGCTTCAATTCTAGAAATAGGGGAAATTTTTTCTTCAAAATCAATACCTTTCATTTGTGAGTACCCTTTGCAAACCAATCTTGCTTTGTTTCTGACCACTTCACCGTGTTCATTCAACTTATTCTGAAACACCCATTTGGTTCCAATTAATTTTTTGTTCTAAGGTCTAGGAACAAGATCCCATGTATCATTTTTCTCTATCTACATTATTTCTTCTTTCATGGCTTTCATCTAATATTCATCTTTTCATGCTTCATTAATATTGCTAGGCCTAGTTTTAGAAATTAGACAATACTCTTCTAAAATTATTCTTCTAGTTGCACAACTTTGCTCTTATCTCCTATGATCTAACTATCAGAATTATTTCACCTTACATACTTGGGAGTTTTAGGATTTTCTTTGACTTCTTTTTCTTGTGTTCTTTCTTCTACACTTCTGCTAGTTTATGCTTCTAGATTCCCTTGGTTCACCGAAACAATTTGAAGTTGATTATGTGTCTAAACATTATTTCTATTGTTATTACTATCATGTTGATCATTTGAATCATATCCACTAAATCTAGATGGTCTATCAATATCTTCATCAACTTTGATATTTGCACTTTCAACCACTTTCTTTAACCTTTTATTAAAGCACCGGTAACCTTTGTTGTTAGCAGAGTAACCTAAAAGATTACTTCATCAATTCTAGCATCAAAATTTCCTATATCATCATCTCTCTTGATGTAGCGTTTGTTTGCAATTTTTTTGAAGTATTTGATAGTAGGCTTATAACCAAACCATAACTCAAAAGGGGTCTTACTAGAATTAGTGTTGACATTTACCCAATTAATGGTATACACAATAGTGCTTACAACTTCTCTCTAGTATAAATGAGGAACATTTTCTTCTAGCATCATGGTTCTAGCAGTGTCTAGAATGGTTATGTTCTTTCTTTCAATAATTCCATTCTGTTGAGGGCTCCAAGGAGCAGATAATTGTCTTTGGATTCCGTGATCTTCACAAAAATAATTGAATTTCTGGGAAGTGAATTTGCCACCTCTGTCTGACCTTAGGCATTTGATCTTTTGACCTATCTCATTTTCTGTGATAGCTTTGAATCTTTTGAAATTTTCTAATGCTTCATGTTTTTCTCTTAAGAAAGCAACCCATATCATTATAGAGTAATCATGAATAAGAAACATAAAGTACCTTTCACCTTGAAGACTATTGATTCTGGATGGACCACATAAGTTAGTATGTATCAAGTCCAGTACTCCATTAGAGTTATACTATTTTCTCTGGAAGGAATTTCTAGTATGTTTTCCCATCTGACATTCCTTACACATAGTGTTAGTAGGATTTACTAACTTAGGAAGATCTCTGACTTCTTGAGTAGAGATTATCTTGACAATGTTATGAAAGTTCACATGAGGGTAATCCCACAATACTGGTTTACAATTTTTGGGCAAGCTAGACACTGAACTGATTTTTCAAAACTAAATCTTCACTTTCGGCCTCTTATAACGGCTAAATCGTGAGGAATTTGAAGATGATGAAAACTAGTGATTTGTGGTGTTTTGTCTATAGATTCTAGATATATTTTTTTCAAACTATTTGGAATCAGATTGCACTTCATTTTCCATCTCCTTTGAAAACTATCTTTTAAAAAAAACAACATTTGTAAGGAGTGAATCTCACCGTATACAACATAATGTTTTTTGTATGAAGGATAAAATTATAATTTTTTCAAATTTAGATTTGTTACTACAATATCTAGCACTTTCATTTGGTTTTATAGTGTTTTATTAAATATTTTTTCCTTAATAAAGTTTCTAAGTCAAACCGATTACAATTGAAACATAGGTGGACTGTTTACAACATAACTTTTTCTATTTGTATCAAAATTCAATTTTTTTTTTAATGGATCAAAGAAATCAATACCCAGCTCGAACATATTTTTTAAAATTTTATTTTGATAATCTGATATTTTTCCACATGTGCAGAACAAAGAGCTTGATTTTCGATAAAAAAATGTGTTTAATAAAACTAAAAAAACACATACATAATAAAACCAAAACATATTAAAAGTATATGCATTGGATAGCTCATTCCGAGGACTACCATGATCATTTGAAATAAATTTTAAATGAATTAATTTGATCCCCCAAAAAGTAAATCAAAAGTGATTTTCTATCAGCATTCTGATAGGTGTAAAGGAGACTCCATTGTAGGTATAGTTTTAAACTAGCAGGGTTTTATCCAAGGGGGTTTGATCTAAGGTGGTTTGATCAAACCCTCTTCAATTTAAATCCTTAAAATAAAACTTTTTAAGGCTTAAATCATTATATTTTCTAAAAATATGTGATTTCAGCAAAAATCAGAATCTCCCAGAAATTGTAAACCAACTTTGTGGGATCACCCATGACACAACCTCCTATGCCATAACTAGCTTACATCAACTTGAGAAATTAAACAACTTTCACTAGCAGCACTCAAGTAAAAAATATTACCTCTTATCTTTGTACTTGAAGAAATCATATTTCTAAAACTTCCCCTTATTTTGCACTTACCATCCTTGAACTGAAGATTGTAACCCTTGTCTACCATATGTCCAACACTTAACAAGTTATTCTTTAAACCTTCTACATAAAGAACATAATCAGTATTGTGCTTACCACCAAAAGAAATAGTGCCTCTGCAACGAATCATACCAGAAGTGTTTCTCCAAATCTTACAACACCACCATCATAGTTTTCCAAGCTTACAAATTTTATTTTATCACCAATCATATGATGTGAGCATCCGTTGTCAATTACCCACTCATCCTTTTCTTCAAATTTTACTACAAGAGATTTCTCAACATGCACATTACTAGTAGAGTCCGTGGACACTTGACCATTTTCTCTGATAGAAATGAACACCCATTCATCTTAATTTCCAATTTCTTTATCAGATTCATCATCAGTAACATCTTCTTCAACATAATAGAATTTATTTTGAAATCTAGTCTTATCAGGTTTATACTAGAGACTCTTTCAATAAACCTTGATGCAAAATGACCTATTTTACTACAAAAAAAAACATTTGATAGGTAACTTTCCTTTGTACTTACCATGACCTTTGGCTTCTCTTTTCACAATAAATGCTTCTAGTTCTTCTAATTCCTTTTCTTCATCTTCAATTTGTTTCATCTCATATTCATACTTGAATGTCTTTTTGGAACTCTCTCCCGGATCATATTTTTGCTTGCTTTTCCTAGATACAATAGCCTTGAATGTAGATTTGGTCTTAGGAGTATATTCACCAAATTCACTTAACTCAAAGGCAGCAATTTTTCCAATCAACATGTCTCTTGTCACATTTTTCACTATCCTGAGTTCATTAATATCATGAGCTTTTGTTTTGTAGGAAGGGGGCACAAATCTAAGTATTTTAGCCATAATCTCTTCTTTGTCCAAGACTCCACCAACACATCTAATGCTCATCACCAGTTCATTTATCTTTTGAGAGAAAGAGAGGATGTTCTCATCTTCACTCATCTTCATGTCCTCTCACTTTCCTTTTAGACTCCGTAGCTTAGCAACTTTCACTTGTGCATCTCATTCATACAATGTTTCCAACTCTTTCCAGATCTCATATGTTGTCTTCATACCTATCACATTTGTAATCTCTTAATCTATCAAAGAACTCAACAATGCTTTAATAGCCCTGGTATTTGTTTTAGCTTCTTTGATTTAATTACCAATAGAGGGACCATTCAGAGGAATAGTAAATGCATTCTTTGTAATCTTCTAGAAAGGCTCACCAATACACTTCAAATGATATTCCATTCTGATTTTCCATAGAGAGTATTTTGCTCCATCAAATCTAGGACTATCCTTCTTGTAAGATTCCATCTTGAATCACCTCAACCTATTAAGCTTTTCCTTCAGAGGAACCTGCTCTGATACTAGTTTTTGGCAAAACAAGGAAATACAATGAAGAGGGGGGGGGTGAATTAGTTATTACCAAAATCAAACTTATTCAATGTTAATCAACCTTTAATATCAAATCTAATAATTAATAGTGTAAGCATAAATCAATAACACATCAGAGACACATGAACACCAAGATTTTATACGTGGAAACCCTATTAGGGGAAAAACCACAGTGGATGTTAGTCCACAAGATTATACCCTGTTAAAAGTATACTAAAGAGTAAATAGGGAATGCACATGCATTCAGACACACTGCCTAGAGCTCATTGGTCAGAGGAAGGCTCACTTCCTTACATACAATAATCAGATTAAATCCATTTCGATGAGGTTGAACTGAGAAATTAGCTTCTAAAAAGCCTGATGACAATTCCATTTAGGCAGAAAAAAACTTCTACACATTCTGGTCAAACTCTTCCACACTCTGCTCAATCTCTTTCACACTCTAATATGTTCTGTAATGATTTGATATTTAATCACACATGAAATTCACATACACACATTGAGCATACATCAAAATGAGGAAAACAATCACTCTTATATATCCTCTACACAGATTTATATCAACTACTTTGTCAACCACAAATAAAGAATAAATTACAACTCTCAGCCTCAATACATAAATAAATCTTAATGCACACCAACACAAGTCACTCACAACATAGTGAGGACTGAAATAAACACCTTCGAACACACCAAACAATAAAGTATTAATCCATAGAGATCCGCAACACACTAGCACCATCATATCGGCCAAGAACATGAAAACTTGAACACACTAGGAAAATATTTAATCACAACCACTTTGATCAATGCAGACGTACTGAACTGATAGAGCATGATCTAGAAAAATTACTAATCATTTTAGAAACATACAAAATAACCAAAGTCACCAGAATTGCAATCTCATCTTCTAGAAACACTTGCTATAGTAATTGAATAACTGTAGGAACACAAATCTTCATAACTTTCTCAATTCTTGATGCATACCACTAAAATTTTTGGACAACATACTAGATATGCTTGGAAAAAAACCCTTTAGTGTGCAACACCTGAAACTCAACGTACATAAAGTTTCACCACTTGGATCTTCATAGCATCAGAGACTGCCTACAATATATTTTTTACAATTTTCTCAATCTCCTCGACATATACAACCTTTAGAATCACCAATGCTAATAGTGTTGACATCAATGAAAACCACATATCAGCAATGTAACCACAACATCCAACAGGCTATGCACCTCAACTGTGAAAATTTAATTTAGATCGACACCAAAACATTCCTACGGTTGAGAGGAATGAAAGAAAACCACATCACACCTTAACTTAGACCAAAATCCACATATGCATGCCATGCCATGCTTCCAAAAACACCAAAGCATATCCATAATTAGTGTAAACACCCAAGGTCATTTGAACCTATGTTAACACCATTAAAAATTTAAGTACACACTTCCTTAAATACAAATACGACTCGCGGGCCACACCCAAAACTTGAACACAATGTAGAATATTCCATCAACGCTCTAAAATCAAATAAATATTTTGAAACATCATACACTTGAATAAAATACTCATTATTACACGCAATTAACCTTCTACACATTGTAACAAATGAATCCAACCTTGCAAAGCACAAAAAATCAAAAAAATCAGACTAAAGATAGATATGAAAAATATAAGAACATTCTTAGATCCACAAAACCAAAAACCACAATGTAGAGAAATGTGGAGAAAAATCATTTCTCCTAGACAACACTGCATCACAGTTCACACATTGGTGAGCACAACTTCTTATACCGAGTGATCTAGAACATGAAACTCTGGATATAACACCTCTGAACACCTTTGGTCAACATATCTAAACCACACAAGTAGATCTTCAACCATGAATAAATATGGATAAAAAAATTAAACACTACTTTTCCACCCTAAACACTCTTTACCACACTATTTCATCTTTCATTCAAATTTCTTCAAAAGCACTTGGAAACTAAGAACCAAAAACACCATCTCAACATTTGTAACACTCCTTTTATCATCTCAACCACACAAGAGGTTGAACATCCACAAACATATGCTCATCAAAGTAACACTATAGGTTGACATCAATGATACTACTAATGACAACATAATGCAACCAATCAAAGAATCACCACAGATTTATATCAATGCAATAACAAAAATTTGTTGACATCAATGACAACAAAAAGTTCCAACATGACCCCCCATCTGTGACTAAATTAAGTGTTATCATAGTTGTTTTTGATCCATTGGATGAGGATTCTAGAAAATACAAGGGTGAAGAGCTCTCAAAATTGAGCCAACTTGCAAGTTCTTATTGTTGGTGTGAATAAGGTATTTTATCCATATAGTTCACTACTAGGTCCTATTCACATGTTACGTTTTCTTAGGTCTTAGGGAATATTTCTATTAGTTTTAGGTGTCATGTGATCTTATCTTATCATATCATGCCATTTAATTCTTGTGTCCAAGGTCATTTAATATTTGTTATGTTAGTTATCTCATTACATAGTTTTAAGACACTTGTCACAATCGTGTCTTTTCTTATCTCTCAACCTTGCCGATATAACCAAGGCATCATATATAAATTTCATATCATGTAATTATATTAGGGTTTAATCAAATCAATTGTACCCATAATCAAGCAATATTTTTTCTCTTGTTGCTCTCTTATGAAAGGAATCTTTTGGTTTTGTAGGTGATCTTGGAGGCTTGAGTCTATTGGTGACTCTAACATGGTATAAAATCTTAAAATTTATACACCCCTTCTCAGATCGAAGAGATAATCAGGTATGATATTTTTTTGTGTACACTTTGGGGAAAAATGAACCTCACTATTGAGTTGAAGAGGCCCAAAAACCCATTTTTTCATAAAGAATACTTCATATTCTGATCCGGTGGATATTTTTAGTGAAATTGAAGTGTCTCATTTCTCTCCAGAATCAGCACCATCAGAAAGAGCTCAACATCCTGATTCCAATGCAACTTGAACGGAGCGAAAAGGAGTCCGTTTGCACAAGTTATGACCAATCAAACCTTGGGTCAAACTGGGATCAGAGGGCGTCTAGGAAGCGAAAAAAATGATGTCATCAAAAGTTGTCGAAGTTGGCATCATCACGAAGAGCTCATCAAGACAATTCTGACGGTGTTCGTTTCATCGAAATCCGACATTGGAGGCTCAAGATACAGCTGGTCAAAGTTTTAGGTTGACTTGGTTGACTTGAAGGTACAGTGATGACGTCAGCATCCGTACATGATGATGTCAGCACATGTGCAAATCAAAGGTGGACCAATCTGCGGTTGACACGTGTCATCCGTATGATGATGTCAGCATCCATGTGGCAGCACAATCAGCAGTACGTACGCCACGTCATCATCTGAGTCAACATCCACGTCAGCATGTGAGTCAGCCGGTCTGGCAAATCGAGCTTGGACATGTGGCATGGTGAGTTGCGAAAAATACAGTCAACATCTGTGTCAGCGGACACATCGGTAGGTTCCAGCGAATAATGGTTTGACACGTGGCATCCTGGTACTCGCCCTCTTTCCACCCGCGGATGAGTTTGTTCTAACAAAAATGTTGTTGGGTTTCGAACCTGTATCGTCAACGGCACGAACCATCTGCGTCCACCGTTCGGCCACCGTTACTTGACTTAACTAAATATAGACAGGGGTTATTTTTCTTGTTTAAAATTTCGGGTTAATTGTTAAAAGCAATGCCGGCGGGGTTGGAACCGTCGACCCCGCGGCCACCAAAATGGTTTATAGCCGTTCAACCACCGAACGTTCCTTTTATAAATATGGGAGCTCGGTCGGTTTTGTTGAAGATTTGGAGCCGAAACCTTAACCAAATGGCTAAGTAAGCCATAAACAAGTAAAACTACCTCCAACTATCAAAACCAGAAGCTATTTGGAGACAAAAGGGTTGTTGTACGAGCTATTTAATGGGGGTTATACATTTAATGAGTGGTTAAGCCTTATTAAGCATATTTTATGTATAAAAGGAGGGGTTTAGGTGTGAGTTTAAGTAATTTTTAAGAATTTTTGGAATTTTCAAGTTAGAGAAAATACAGGTGACATAGTGGAGAACAGGTGATTCGAGAGGAGTTCTAAGGAGATCATTTTGAAGCCATTTTGTACGTCAGGGCAGGTTATGCTATCAAAGTGATGGTCTTGGTGCATCATTGTAATTGATTCTGGAGATTAATCGGATCGGTCGTACTCTATTGGAGCTGACTCGGAGACGTAGTCACATTTGTGGCGAACTCCGTAATCAAACTCTATTTGCATCTCTCTCTTTCTTTCTCTCACTTTCTTCCATTCTGTTATAATCACCTTGTTATTTCTTTCATTTTGTTATTTCCATAAGTTAATTTTGATGTTATTAACTTGGAATAATCATTGTAAAAATCAAGCATTCAATTCTGCAATCTAGTCTAGATCCTATACAGATCAATTTAGGCAAAAACAATTGTCCATTTTTAGAGGGTTTCTAGATTTAGCATTCAAAAATCTCATACAAGTATATGCAATCCATGCTATCTATACCATTGATAGAGTACACAAGCAGGTTGTAGAGCATATTCCATAGCATATTCAATCTATAGAATATTTTGTAGGATCAATGTACAACCTCGGTAAGCCTACATCATCAAGGTCACATCATTAGTATGAATCTAAATTTATATTAATTAATGTTTTTTGGTTTTTTTGATAGACTAATTAGATGCAAGTTTGTGGCCTTGGGTCACGAGGATCCTATAGCCTCGATCTCACTTGTAGCATCGAGGCTTCAACCTAAGTAGCATGGGGAACTGTCTCTCATCTAGGTGCTACCTCCACCCACCAACACACCACCTCATGGTGGCACTTTATATTTTTTAACTTTTTGTAGCTAATGATCACATGGTCCAATTGAGTGTGAAGTGCCCAACTGCTAAATTTGGCCCCTCTATTCTCAAATAGGGAATTCTTTAAATCACAATATCTTTTGATCTGGGAGGTCATTTTTTTAAAACAAGATATTACTGAAAAAGTTGGTTCATTGTACTTTACAATGTAGGCTATTGTTGAAAAAAAGGTGAAGGAAAGTGTGAATGGTTTGTCTAGACCTGCTCAAACATCATCAAAAAACATAATGTTAACTCATAAATAAATCTAAAACAAACATTCCCCATGCAATTCATTCAAATGCAAATAACAATAAATAAGGTGAAATTGATCAAATAAAGCTATTAAATCCTATTCAAGACATTCAAAATAGAATCCCATGGGGGAATTGGTACTTCTTTGATATGGAAAGAATCCCTTTCCAAATTCCTTGCAAAAATTTGATGAAGATTGTTGATGATTGTGCTCTATTGTGCAATTTTTGCACACACGCCCCATTGAAAGTAGGGACCCTTATTTCTCATTTTTTTTGGTGTCTTGGTCCTTCTTTTGGGGTTTTTTCTTGCTTGGGGAACGTGCTTTGATGTTCATCCTGCCGGTTGGAGTGGCCCTTATGTGAATTTTATTGAAAACCTTAGGTTCTGGGTACAATTTTGAGCTTTTCACTATTTTCAGGAAAATTCCCCATGGTCGGATTTTCTCGGTTTTCCTTTGGAGTCCGGAAGTGGTTACCTTTTTGCTTGAATTTAGGGAAAACCGTAGTGTCTAGATTTTTCTGAAGTCCGTGGCTCAATCGGATTTCTGGATTTTGGTTTTGGTAGTCTTGTCGATCACATTAATGGAGATTGCACAAATTTTGGGGCTATGATATATTGAATTTTGGGAAGTGGTTGGCCATTTGAGTTTGTTTATTTTCTTGTCATTTGAGTCTAGAGTACTGAAGCTTGAGGTGTGTTGCTAGATCATGCATTTCAAAGTGATTTCGAGTGCTGCATTTGAATTTCATGAGCATTGTTTGTAGTTTTCTCGCATTTGAAGGTTATTTGCTAGCATCACCAGTTTCAATTCTTTCTACTCTCATGGTATGTAGAAATACTCTCTTCCTCTATTGGTCTTCAATCGATTTGCTTTATGCTCTTTCGTTTCGTTCATTTCTTTGTTCTTGCTTGCGTGTGTGCGCCATGTTTGGGCATTTGGGGTTTTTGTGTCTTGCTGCTTTGTTTGGGTGTATGTTTTGAATATTTATTGGGCTGGTCTTTTCATTGTTGTTTTCAGGGCTTGCTTGCATTTGTCCCAAACTCCCTATCTTTGTCTGTAAGTCATGACTGGGATTTCTATCCTCCCATGGCAGAGGTTTTATGGTTCTTAACCTAGGGCATAACCAATCCCTCTCGAATTGTTGAGGTGAGTTTTGAGTTCATGATTGATCTATTGGAGGTCTAGGTTTAAACATCATCAAGCGGCAGGCTCATGGTCCATGTCAATTCTGGTCTATTTTGGGTGAAGACGAGGAAGGCATAGGCATTCAAGTTTTTGTTACCTTCGCAGAATTCCGCCTTTGGCAGATTCCCCCGGGTTTCCCTATCTTTCCTTTGTTCTTCATATTTTTCTATTTAAACCAGACTTTTGTCTGCCTCATGGAAATCCGCTTCCTCTGGATTTTCTCGGTATCCATGGTTGGGTCATTCTACCGAATTCGTACTTCCATGATAAATCTATTTTACTTCCATTGAAATCTGTTTGGTTCAGATTTTCCTGGATGTTCCATGCCTTCTTCATATTCCTGGATTGATTAAAACTATTGCTATTTTTGGGAATTTCCGTCTTTGGCAGATTCTTTCGAAGTATTGTGGAAATAAAGACTCTGATGATTATACGAGGAATTCGCTTGTTGATAATGCATTTGGATGATCCAATGAGCTTATGCTAAGTGGTTTAAGGTTATTTCTTGTTTACATTGATTGATTGAAATAATATTAAGGGTTTTGTATACTTGTTTCGTTGGATTCTGCCTGGTCTAGATTTCCCCAGAATTCTCTTCCAGTCTAGATTCCGTGAGGAGGGCTAAGTCCCAAACCTTGAGATATGGATTTCTTGCATTTGTGGTTTCTTTGGGATCTTATTTTGGTTTTCTTTAGTTGTTTCCATGTAGGATTAGGACACAATGTTGTTGTGCATAGCAAGGGAAAGGCAACTGATCCGGGTGCAGAAAGTTTTGCTATCTCTGATGTAGAAAAGGTAAAAATGGATATAAGGAGCAAGATTCCTAAGAGAAAGCTAACTTCTATCTGGTTGGGGATCACCGATACCAATGTGGGTATGTGGGATTATGAAGAGTTCAAGGTTGAGATGGCAACAACGAACCCCCCTTCGCTAGCTAAAAGAACTCTAGAGTCCGGATTGGCACATGTAGTGGTTTTTCCCTCCACAATGCAGTGCTATGAGTTGGTGATTGAGTGTGCCAGGAACTATGATAGGGGGACACAAAGGATTATTGGTCCCTAGGGAAGGATTGTGGTAGGCTTTAGTCCTATGTCTATTGCTAGGAATTTTGATATACCTGATAGGTCACATGTGGTGGCCTTTGATATGGACACAACAAAGAAGTATTGTGAAGAAAATGTGGTCAAGTCCTAGCAGGTGATCAATTCTTGGTTGGAGAATCCCAAGTCTCATTTATCCAAATTACCAAAGCAACTATTCTAACTCAAATTCAAAAGGGAGTACTATAATGTCATCACTCTCCTCAGCCGATTGGTAGGGCTGAAGAGTGTAGGGGTGTTTGAGATTTGGATGTTTAATTTTAATGCTCAGATGGAGCAAGGTATAGATTACACCTGGGTAGGTTCCATAAGTGCAGTGATCCATGAGAAGTTGTGTAATGTCTTGCAAACCAAGAATTTCACCATGACCTCCTACCTAGTGTATGCATTGGCAAGATTTCACCCATATAAGGGGTTAATCACTAGGGGTACTTTTGGACAGGATGTAATATATGAGGTTTATCCATAGTTTCACTTAGCAGGAGGAAGCTATAGAAGAGAAAATGATGCTTTCACAATGTATATTACTAGGGTGCTGCAAGGTACAGAGCATGTGAGAATTTTTGACAGGGCCAAGGAATTGATAAGGAGGTATGGGGCATGGTTCATCTAGTTCCTGACCTTCTCCTACATTAGGATTGATGGTTTTCAAAGGGCTTTGTACAGACTCCCAAGGTATCCAACTGATCACATCATACTACTAGAGGTCACTAGGCAGATTTGTGACTTTAACATAATTGTGAAAGGAGACAAGCACAAAATAAGGTTTGGGAATGATTTCCCCTTGAAGATAGGAACAAGTGAGGTTTATCCTTCCATCCAGTTAGCTCATGCTTCTAAAGAAGCAATGAGTACTTTTGGCCTCTCTTTTCATTCTAAGAGAGAAAGGTTTGATATCACTAGCGAGGCACAAAAGAAGGCCAATAGAGAGTACATTCACAAGGACAATATTGAAGATTATTGGGCTAACCTTGGCGATGAATTTGATGTGAGGAAGAAGAAATTCTAAAGGCTGCCAATAGACTTGGTAAGATTATACAACATAAAGGCCATCCCTGACCAAGTGGAAGAAGATGGAAATCTGATTCAGGGTCATATCTTTGAGGCTATGAAAGATAAACCAGTTGAAGAGGTTGACTAGTTGGAAGAGGAGAAAATAGAATTGGGGTAAATCATGACTCCTATGATCAATTACACCAAAATGTGGCTGAGGCATAAGATATTAGAGCTAGAAAGTGAAGGTGTTCAGTGCACCTACAATTTAATGGGAGACTTGGAGTCTCATTCCGCTTTTGAGGATTCACATGAACATGATCCTAAGGGTAAAGCAAAAGCATATTCTCCCTTCAAGATTCAAGTTAGGGATGTTCAAACTGAGAGGGTAGAAGAAATAGGTAAACAAAGAAAATCTATTGCCAAAAAGAGGAGGAATGTTTCAAGGGGATAAGATGAAAAGGATACGAAGAAAAAGAAGAGGTAGATGTTACTCCTCCATTGACAAAGAGAAGAGAACTTGTGAGACTCTCACAGAAGTAGGAGGAGGCTCCTAAAACTGAACAAGATAGGTAGGATATAGTGCCAATTGGGTCTACTATTCCAAGTTGGCTGGATAAATAATTGAAGAGGAAATTGGTGATAGTAGAAGATGCTTCTCCCAATTGGGATGACTTAATGGCCAATATTGAAAAGGGGAAATACAAGAAGAAGGCTAGGGCAGTGTCCCAGATTGAGAGAGATGGGTCAAGCAATAGAGTGGCTCACATTGCTACCCCTGCTCTAGATAAAGATAGAGATAATGTAACTACAAAATGTTATCATGTGTAGACTATTGACTTAGGGCATGCTTCTATGGAATAGGACATTGAGGAGTATGAAGGCTCCAATTCTAAACTTGTGGGTAGATTAAGAGGACTATACAAACCAAGCATGAGTTGGAAAGAGAGAATGAGAAATTGAAGAAGTACTTACAGGAGTTGATGAAACCCTTGTAGTCTATTGGCTCCTCTTCCTCCTCTGTTGCGGGTTTCTTGCCTCAAGAAACAATATCTGAGCTTGAGAAGATGAAAGGAAATACACATGACACAATTTACTAGTTGTAGGGGGTTCAAACCAAAGGATATTGCACCATCAAATATATCTTGTCGATTGCAGGAGATTCCATGAGGTCAGTAGACTAGTTGAAAACTGTGCTTGCTCAAGACAAAGAGGATACTAATCTCCTACCTGCAGAAAACAAAAAAAATCATGGAGTTTACTAAGGATAAACTGGTAAAGAGTGTGATTCTTCCTTTCCCAAGGGTTTTTGAGCCTTGGGAATGGTTCGAGATCTTGTAGATGAGGCAAAGATCCTTGAAGAAGATTAACAAACAAGGCAGGAAGATTGAGGACACTCTGATTAGTATTCATGAGAATTTTATCTCCTTATTTTAAATTATGATGGGAAGGAAGAATTTTTCTCCAAAGCATCTCAATCTAGAGCAACGTAGGAAATGGTGGAGAGATGTTTATTCTCCAATTAGTGAAGGTTTAGTCACTGAACATCAGCTAGATGATGCTGCAACTTACATTGCATTTATTGACAGATATTTAACTAATAGGGTTGATTGGGATGGTACAATAAGGTAGGCAAGAGATGATATTAAGTCTCTTGAAAGAAGAGTTAGGGTTTTGCCTATACCACCTATTTTTGAGTTGGATAGAGTGTTTGGATAGAGTGTTATTGGCCATGAATGGTCATGAAGATTGAGCTAAAGACAAGGATGGGAAGTAATTATATAGGGCTACATCAAAGTTTATGCTTCCCATTATCAACATAATTTGGGCCGCCCTTTTGTGACCCTAGGACGAATTGGATGAAAATGGTGCAAATTGCACATTTCATATTGTATTCAAATATCTTTTGACTCCGACCTCTTGTGTGGCATTTTTTAATTGTAAATTCTTATTTTTGGGCCGACCTATCTTTGTGGATTCTCTATAAATTGGGTATGTAGCCTCATTTCAAGATATAGGTGATATATTGTAGGCGTAGAGAGATAGAATAAAGATTTCATATTTTAGCGAATTAGGGTTTATCTTCAAGAAAGTATTGTAACAAGAGGCTGGAATTGTTTCTATTTTGGATGACCTAATTGTTGATGGTTAAAATGACACAAACAACATTAAAATATAATATTTCTACTCTATTTCTCCTGAAAAAGAAAGACAACATGTAGTAGCCTAACTCCAAAGGTCTAGGTAGTTGGTTCTGAACTGTCTGGTGTCACTCAATCAGTCCATGCAACTGTAATGTTCAAGGGGCCTGTGCTGGTAACAAAAGACTCAAGAAATGACTCATTTTATCAAAATATTTCTTGTAAATAAGGGGGTTTCAAACAAAAGAAAAATATGGAACAAAGAGGTAACTAGTAAATTTGAATCAAATTTATCTAACATTTGGACATATAACTTCAATAATGAATATTTTCTAATAAATCACAAAAACCAAAGCATGACACAATCTACAACATAAACTATACCATTGCATGCATCTAAGGTGCTTAATTCAATACCACTTTTCGCTTATCACAACTATCTCCAAAATTTCAAAACACACATCCATTCATTACCAAGGTCATAGATCAACAAATTTTTAATAACTTTAATTCAATGATAATCTAATAAGATAATCCTTAAATCTGATTCCTTCAAATGACTTTCATCACTCAAGAAAATTTTATGTTCAACACAATCATTGCATATAGATAGATTATAACTTATCAGCCTTATCACACAAACAATTTTATTCTAACACCATATTGTGAGAAAACCTGTAATTTTTATTAATTGTAAAGCATCTAGTAACAATGTATCTCAAAAAAGTGATCAGTACAAAATTCTATCTCCTAGGATTAGGTAAGCCAATTCTATTCTCAATTAGCCAACCTTTACAATATGATACCCATCGGGTATTTATAGATATACAAAAACTCGAACTCCACTTCTATTTTAGGCTATCCACCTTTTTAGGAACTAGATCAATTTGATCTTGAGTTCTTACATTTAGACTTTCAATTTAACTAAAAATAGAAGATAGAAGAGAAAAAAAAGTCATGCCCTCAAAAGCTATCAGTGTTGCTTGCAAAATGCAAAGAAGAGGAAAATTATGCATGTAGAGATTCATGCATGCAAAGCTGGATCTGCAATGAACTCATTGTAGCTGGTGAAGACTTGCTATAAGGTATCTATTTTCAGCCCATCAATCCAACTATCTTCAAATTTCATTCAATCCAACTCTACTACAGCAAACTCCTTCATACTTTTTATTTTTATCAACTCTCTCCCAGCAACTTTTATTTCTTCCTTTACATCCACTAATTGATCTATTACCAAATCTTCTCCATCGTCTTCTTTTTGCATGATCCCTTTGAACCTTTCATCCCACTTCTCTTTTATTTGACTCAAAGGCATGCCATCTTTTGTTAACACATTCACATCTATAATGATAGTAATAAGTGCTTCTAGTTCTTCCAATTGCTCAGTTAAATTATTAACAACCTCTTGAATCTCATCCTTATGTTTACTCAAGAAGTCGGTTCTAAAACGGAGTATACGAGAGGTTTTCTCCACAAAATCCTTATTGTCCTCCTCAAGTATTGATTGCTCTAGAAGAGTAGCTAAAGGCAATGCACTCACTCTTTCCAATTTCTGACTGTATTCTTTGTACTCTTCTTCTTGTTTTTATGATGCCTCAATGTATTGATGCATCTCTTTTATTAACCCTTCAGTGTCCTTGTAGGCTTCAAAACCTTTCACCAAAATTTCACCTACCTCTCGGTTCAACTTGTCTACCCATCGGTCTACCATCTCCGCTTTGCCTCTCACCTGCACCAAATCATCTACCTCCTTTTTTCTTAACAAAATAGGAGTCTTAATGGCTATTACCTGTTGTGATCTTGGAGAGGAGACACTCTTCAAGAATGAATGTAGCTGATCCAATTGAGCTTTAAGCTCATCCTTCTTTTGCTTATCCTTGATCATTCTTGACTTGGTCGTTGAATCCAACACATCAATCAAGTTCATTTTCTGATTCCTAGTGGGCCTTCCCAAGTTGACAATACTCAACTGATAATCTATTGGCTACATGTCCCCTACCTCCTTTTCTGTCATTAGCATGGCACATTCAGCAACAATTTCTCCTTTTTTTGTGAGTCGAGTAGAATGTAGAATCTTAGCCTTCTTTTTAGGCCTCTCCTGCTCAATTCCTTTCATCATATCCTCCCAATTGAGAGGTTGTGGAGGTGTTACTACCCTCTTTTGTAGGTCCAGTTTTAGCCAAGTAGGAGCACTTGGAGCAGTAGTCACCATAGAAGAGGAAGCGACAACTGTAGAAGGTGGCTAAATATTTACCTGAGGTTGAGAGTCAACCCTTGATTTATCTTGTTGTTCTTGTAGTATATGCATCTACACCAGATTTTTAGCCTCTTCTCTCCTTAAACTCTCTTCTTCCAATAGATCTCTCTCTACCTTTTCCTTTTCCAACTTTTCCTTCTCTAGAGCTTCTTTTTCTAGTTTCTATTTTTCCAAAGCCTCTAGTCTTTCCTTTTCTAATATTTATGTCTCCAAAGCCTTATTTTTTTCTTCTTTTGTCCTTTCTTCTTCTACTTGCTACTTCTTAACTAGCTCCTCAACATCCTTTTTCTTTCTTAAGCTTTCTACTTCTTCTTTCTGGCGAGCTTCTTCTACAAGTTTTAGTTTAGCAACCAAGATTTCTCTTTTCCTTCAGTTCCTTGCCTTCTCTTCCTAAAGTTCATGAATTTTCTGTATTAGCTCCAACTATTAGTTCTCTTCTTTGACTTTGAGCTCATGTTCTTGCTCCCTTCTTCTTCTCTCTACTTCATCAACTGCTGCCTTTTCCTTAACTTGTTTTTCTTTCAATTGTTGTTGGTGCAATATAGCATCAACTTGTACCTTGGCCTCCATTTCCTTTTGTTTCTCTAAGGCTTCAGCCTTTGCATCAAAATCTCTTTTTGCATATTCATAAAATTTCCATTAATCTTCTTGTGTTAAGATCTGCTCAATATCCTCCTCTAGAGGCATGTTCTCTTGCAAATCTTTTTCTGACAGAGTCTCATTTGAATCTGTCTCAACTTCCAGAACTTCCTTCTCCACCTCTCTTCCCTTGGAAGATTCAACCATGCTATGAAGAGATCCTTCTTGAATTTCTTTACTCTTCTTCCTTGTTATTAGGACTCGTGTAGATGATTCACCTAATGTAGGTGTCGAAACAATAGATCCTACTGGAACATCTCCTTCTTGTGTTTCTTCTTCATCATCTACCACCTCAAGTTCTATCTCTTCAATGTCTGGAGGAAGGAATTCCAATGGCTCTTTGGGAGGTATCTTTCTTTTAATTCTCTTGTATCCCTTACCCTTTTTAAGGACTGGTCCTTGAGGAGCTTGAGTTCTTAAAATTAACCACTGCACACTGCTATCCAATACTGTCCTTCCAATCTTCTTGATATCAATGGTTTCTTCAGCATCCCAGTCAATTGGATCCAGACTCTTAGTGCTAATATTCAAAGCTTCATAAGATGGATCCAATACAATTCCATCATCCACCAATGTGTTAGGAATGTTTTCTTTAACACCTAGCTCTGACATGTGTGTGACAGACAATCTTTCATTGTTCTTCTTTCTCAAATCATACTCATCTTGCCAATCACTCCAAAAGTCTTCTAAAAATATGAAATGTCTAGTAAAAACTAAAGGCAATAAGGCATACATATTCCCATTTGGATCAAAATACTTATGAGCTGTGTATAATCCCAATTTCAACTATATCAATTAACTATAGACCACCTTTGCTCCTACCAAGTTTTGACAACTATATTCACCTTTCATGGGAAATTTATGACACCCGATTTTATGCTTGATCCCAAACCCAACATTAACTCCAAGAACTTGATATACAAACTCCATTAGCACTATCCTGTTATTGCAGCACCTTGGAAGCAAATGTGGATGGCCTTCAAAACCAACCAACTTGAAGTATGTAAATTTGGGGTATTGAATATACCAACATCCCCATTCAGCAATGAATGCCATGGCTTCTTGATTAAACCGGTATCCTACATCTCCATTCAATTGGTTGATGATCACATATAAAAATTCATCATTGACTCTTTTGAAATGAGTCTCAACAACTTGAAGAGACAAATGATCATAGTTCTACCATACCTTCTTTTATCTATCCAAGGCTCCTATTATGCCCACTCTGTTCAAACCTGGGAAAATCCCCAATCTTGTTGCCGCATAAACAATGTAAGAGGTCATAAAGAAATATTTAGTCTGTCTGATCCTTGTTAGGGGATCATGTATGGCATCAGAGACAATCATCGACAAATCAAACTACTGGGCTCCATTTAAGATTGTCTAGATGAAAGGAAACATCCATTCCTTGAACCGAAGTGTATCTCTCTTCCCGAAAACTATTGATAGCATCATGATTAAATCAGACACCTCTTTATAAAAATCTGCCCTCTTTGGCTGGTCTGCAAGCTTGCTCAGAGATTTCTTTTCCATCTTCAACCACTTTTTGTTCAAATGAGATTTATTGGAGTCCTTATGCTTGCTATACTTCTCAAGGCCTCTACCTCAGTTAGCTGCACCAAATATTTGGGATCCGTAAATATATTTTGAAACATCTGAGGAGTAAGATCAATGATCACATTATTCTGTGAATCCATGCATAGTCTTGTAGCAGGATTATAGGCACTAGCTACTATTAAGATCAATTCTGGGCATTGGATCGACAAAGGAAACACAGTAATATGTGCCAAGCCAGAATCAACAATCCTTTGCATCCTTCCTGTTAGATTTTCTCATTCTGCAAAGGTTTCTGCATGTAACTCCTCAAAGTTGTATTGGCCCAAGTTCGTATTAGTGATGTCTGAACAGTTTGTTTCCACCTTGCTCACCTTCACAACCAGACTCTTGTGATTATACCTCAAGGTATAAGGTAATTGTTCTGGCTTTAACTTCTTTGTTTTTGGTATTGCCTTTGATGTTCCCGTAGGCTGGTTCCTTCGAGCAGCTTCCCCTGATGTTCCTGACATCTTTCAACTTTCCTACAAGAAAAACCCCTAATTAGATCTTTAGATATCATCATAAAACATGCTTTAAAAACCATGCCTTTCATATATGCACCAGAGGCGGAACCAGGCAGAAACACAACCTAAAACAATCTCTTTTACAACACTGTCAGAATCGGGAAGGTGATCAGAACTAGGATCGGAATGAAAAATGGATTCGATCTTCTTCAGATCTTGTATTTCATATTCTATTTCCATTCCACCTCCGCTTCTGTCTAGGTTATCATTATTTCGAAAGAAGACTTCTTATTATACGCAGAGCTGAAAATGGGATGAAAATGGAATCGATACCTTTTGTAAAACAAAATTCTCAAGTTCACGATCAATTTTGATCTCGTCTCCGCTTAGGTTGACAATGACGTCATCAAATGATTTTGTCGATTTAACTCAATTAAAACTGAGGTCATATTAAATAAAAAGGGGCTTTAAAAAAAATACACTCATATGACCATGGGGAACGACTATATTTAGGGCATCATATTTTAATCATTTAAATGTGATCACTAAAAGACACGAAACCCTAATCTAACAAACCCGATAAAAACTAGGGCATGGATTTTAAACCTTGCCATTTTACTAGATCGAAACACATGACAAAACCCTAAGTAAAAATGATGAATCTAATCTACCTCACTGTAAATCCCTAACTTTAACCAATACCATTTAAACCCCAATTTAATCCAATCTATTACAAATCAAAATAGCATGATGCGATCACGACTAAAACATGAAAGCGACCGTGCTAAAGAATACAAAGAATAAAAAATGACAGTACAAGAAACGAAGAATAAAGCAAACAAAAAAAATAAAACAAGAACCTACTCGTACAATCATACCAAGAAGCACAGATCCACTTGGAACAAAATGATTCAAAGCACGAGAAGATATAAAGAAAAACACAAAAAACACGACCGTAAATAAATGAAGAACAATTACAATAAGAAACCCTACCGCAAACGCAAAAGAACTGAGCTAACCTTTTGAACTGATTTGCACACAATATCCTTCCTCTCTTTTGATCAATTTGGTCAAACGAATTCTGCTGCTACTCTTTCATGTTCTTTGATCTCTTAACAATGATAATGATGATTCGTTTAACCCTTAATGAAGGTAAAAAAATGAGGATTTCTACCTACACAAGAAACTATCATTAATGCATTAAAACACAGTTAAGATGGAGTCAGAACTGTGAGAGAATGAACACTTCTCTATAATGCCACTTCAGTCAAAAGTCAACGACCCAAAAGTGGCGGGGGTGGAACCAAAATGGAAACTGATTCGAAACTTTAAGAAATCTCCAAACTTAATTCCCATTCTGGGTCCGAGTCCGCCAACTAAACACAAAAAAAAAACAAACACAAAAAGTAAAGAAAAAGACTGATATAATAAAACTAAACATAGACATAGACCAAAACCAAAAGTCAAAATAGCGAAGGCGGGGGTGGGGGCAGAATCGATTATGATTTTGCAATTTTCGATAAAAGACCAACTTAACACCCACTCCAGCTCCACGTCCGCTGAAGATAAAATAAAAGACCATTGAGATGGGAACCAAAATAAGTTTTAAAAGAACTTTCAGAACTTGATTCAGTTCCAGTTCCACTTCTGACAGACTAAACCAAAAATAAACAAAGTGTTAGAGGCAGAATGACTCCAAACTTTGTTTGAAAAACAACAAAATCAAGAATAACAAGGGGGACCCATTTTGGACAAGGAAAAATATGGGGTGGTTATGCAAGGCATAACAAATGGCTACTCAGTTGGGAAAATGGTTTACCCATTTTCAAGATACCCAAAGAAAATTTCAGTTAGCCAAAAACTACTAGTTTATAAACACTTTAACTTGAATAAGATCAGATATACTTAGGATAAGTTTGAGCTAGAATCTTAGATGTATGTGCCCATGAGTTATCTCTGAATCTGAGTGTGTTCTTATATTGTGCATCATTCTTCATAGATACTTTCTCTATTATTTGAACCACCATACCTAAAATTCAAGCTATATGAGTTGAGTATTTTAACTATCGTGCAGTAAAATCCTAGGTATTGCTTTGCTGCTAGAAAAATGTCCATAGCCCCAACGGAGATGCCTCTAGTTCTCACAAAGCATTGCTCTACTGCCAGCCAGGCGTCTATAGCCCGGATAGAGATAATTTATTACCCACTTGATATTGAGCTTGCCTCTTCTTTCTTTCTTTTCATTCTTTTTTTTTTTAAATTGTGGAAATTCTTTTATGCATCTCTCAGTACTCAGATTCAATGAATCTAAAATGTGGGTTGAGAACTACAATGGATTTCATGATAGTCTTGGAATCGGATTTTTCACTTGAATCAAAGGTAGAGTCATTCTAAAACAGATAGGCATTTACTCATGTAGATGTTTTATCTAATTCAGTGACAAATTTTCGATGATAATGCATGAGATATTCACAATGTATCTTCTTATCTTTAAATAACTTCTCAAACCCAAACTAGAATGATCATAAGACATAAGTTTCAGAATGACATCCTTTTCAATGAAGATAATGAAAATACCTAAATCAATTTCTCTCCTAGTACCAATAGTATACTTTGAATAACAACCCCAATTCTTGAGATGAACAAAATAAAGATCCCCAACGAAACAAAACAAAGAAACAAAGAAAACCAAAATAAAACAACAACAAAAAATAAAACCTAACTAAAACAAAGAATTAATTACATATGATACAGTATAATACATTCTCCTCCAAAAATATCAGACCTTCTATGCACCAAAATAGTGCTTGAGAAACTGACCATTAACGGGTAATGGAACAGGCTCTCCTATTAAGGTACTCAAACGAAAAGCATTCTCACCTAATATTTCAGCCACCTGATAAGGACCTAACCAAAGTTTATAAAAATTCTGGTGATCTCCCTTCTTTTCTCTAGCCTTATCCCATAATAACACAAGGTTTGATATTCTAAAGGATTTTATGTTGGCTCTTTTGTCAAACCAGAATTTGACAACAACCTAAAGTTTAGAGAATTGCTACAAAGCAACATCTCTTTGTTCTTCCATATTTAACAAATTAAGAAGTCTAACCTCAATCCTATCATCCTTGGAGTAAAATTCCTGCATAAAATTCAAGACAGGTATTTATAAATGAATGGGGAAGATTGGATCTTGGCCATAGAGTAACATAAAAGGTGAATTCCCTAGGGCTACTTTGATTCTGGTTTGATCTGCCCATAAGGCAAATCTCAACTGGGTATGCCAGTCCCTAGGATTACTTTCTAACAACTTTCTTATGACTTCTAATAAATTCTTATTTGTGGACTCAGCTACTCTATTCCACTGAGGGTAATAATTGGAAGAATATTTCAACACAATCTTATGTTCATAGGCCCATGAAATAAACTCAGCAGAAGAAAAAGTAGGGCCATTATCACATACCAGAGTAAATGGAACTCCAAACCTGGTTGTGATGTTCTCAGTTAGAAACTTGATGACCACCTCCGTGTTACTATTTTTGCAAGGTTGTGCCTCCATCCAACGTGTGCAGTAGTCAATTGTAGTCAAGATGAATTTATGTCCTACAAAATAATTTGGATTAATCACACCTACAAAATCAAGTTCCCATTGAGCAAATGGCCTTACCTCATATACTAATTGTAGGGGCATTGCAAGATTTATTTCTCTAGGTTCAGAAGTTTGACATATATGATAAGCCCTGCAGTGTTGATGTGCATCTCTAAACACATAAGGCTTATAATAGCATGACCTTAAAATATGATGTGCCAAAGCATCAGCTGATCCATGCCCTATTCCGTGCCTGCCATGAAATTCATTGATGGCATGTTTAACTTCTTGTTGATCCAAACAACGTAGATAAATCCCTTGGAAATTCTTCCTGTAGATTGATCCCCCTTTAAGCATGTAATGGGAACTCTTCATCATCAATGCTCTCCTTTGAGTAGCATTCATTCCTTCTGGACATTTATTATTGAGGAGGAAGAAGACTAAATCTGTATACTAGGGATCCTTTGTGAATGATTGAACAGTGTACTTTTGACAAGTTATACTTTTGTCCATTTCAGCCATTGTCTTTTAAAAACCTTGACCTTGAAGAAGTTTCATTAGATGAATCTCAAGGTCAAACTCTTGTAAGATTTCCATCCATTTCCCTCTTCTTTCCCCTAATTCACTTTGCAGTAAGAGGGACTTTACAGCTAGATCTGGGACTATGGCCATAACCTGACTTCAGATTATGTAATGCCTAAAATTCTTTACTACTCGAACCAATGCAAAGGCTTGTTTTTCCAATGATGAAGATCTTTCTTCTGTATTTTTAAATGGAGAGCTCATAAAAGCAATTGGTCTCTCCTCATTCTCTTCTCTTCTCTATGTTAAAGCTATTGCACATGAATGTTCAGAAGAAAAAGAATAAATATAGAAGGGTTTTAGATAATCTAGGCTTGTCAAAATAGGTGCCTTAGATATAGCTTGTTTAATCTACATGAAAGTAGATTTAGCCTCTTTACTCCATTCAATCCTCGCATCCTTCTTCATCATTTCATTAAGTGGTTGGACAATCTCTGCAAACCCTGTTATAAATTTCCTGACAAAATTGATCTTTCCAAAGAAAGACCTCATCTCCTTCTTACTTCTCGACCTTGTCAATTTCAAAATGGCCTCCACTCGATCAGGATCTATGGAAATCCACTCTTCTGATATAATGTGACCTAAAATATTTCCTTTGAAAACTCCAAATACACATTTATTTGGGTTAAGGGAGACACCATAACTGATACATTTCTTCAACACCTTTTCCAAATCAACAACATGATCTTCTCTATTCTTATAGAAGATGGTCATCATCAACATATATGATTATACATTTTCCTATCAAATATTTAAAAGCTACATCCATCACCCTTTGAAAAGTAGCACCATCATTGATTAGACCAAAAGGCATCCTTCTGTAGGAAAATGTGCCCCATTTTGTAGTGAAAGCAGTCTTCATCCTATCCTCATGACTTACAAGGACCTGATTGTATCCTGAATACCCATCCTAGAAAGACATCATCTGAGATCCATTGAAATTTTGCAATACTTCATCAAGGGAAGGTAATGGATAGTTGTCCTTCTCAGAGGCCTTATTTAAATTCTTGAAATCCAAACATAACCTAATCTCACCATTCTTCTTCCTTACAGGAACTAGATTAGCCACCCAAGTAGAGTGTCTAACTCGAAATATTATTCTTGCAGCCAAAAGTTTTTGCACCTCTTTTTGAATCAGAGGCTCAATTAATGCATTGACTAGGCATTGCTTTTGGCGAAATGACTTGGCTTCTGGCTTGAGAGGAATTGTATGTGTAATCACAGATGTATCAAAAGTTTTCAAGTCATCATAGATCTAAGAAATTGCTTCAATATTTTGTTTTAAGACTCTGATTATCTCGTCCTTAATCTCCTGAGGACAAGTCTTCCCTATATGAACATTCCTTTCTGGGCCTAAGTGAGCCAAATTAATGGATTCATACTTACCTCCCTCATTCTTTGTAGGCATTCTTTGATAAGATCGTGGATCTGAATTAAATATTCTTTCTAATGCTATCATCCCTTTTGGGATGATATTGCTCTTTAAATCCAATATCCCTTTTGGATTGTCACTTTCTAGATTCCAGTCTCCCTGATCTCTGTCAGAATCATCAATTATTTGTCCTTGAAATACATCAGAATTCTCCAAAAAGTCCAAAATGTGTTGATCAACATTAAACACCTGAAAGTGTCTAACATTATCAGGAATAGCCGGGATTGAAATCAACTCCACAGAAAACCTCTTCAGATTTGAATCTTGCATAGGCTCTAATGTACTAGCAACAACAACAAGAGAATATACTATTTGATTTGCTTCCCTTGGAATGAGAGTAATCCCAAAGGCATCAAAATCTTCTATTAAATTCTAGACCCTATTTCTATATACAACCAATCTTTTGTTATGGCATGTGTATTGACTGTGTGCCTATTTCACAACCACCTCAGAATCTCCCATTACTATAAGAGCAGTCACCTTCTTCTTATGAGAAAACATAAGCCCTTTTACAAGTGCCTCATATTCTACTACATTATTAGTGCAACCAAACTGTAATCTATAAGAAGAAAAGTAAGTTTTTCCTTTCATATTGGTTAGTTCAATCCGTGCTCCACTTCTTGCTATAGATTTAGAACCATCAAATTTAAGAGTCCATAACTGGTCTTTGGTTGGGAGTTCTTTCTTTTTAGAAGCAATAGGGAATTTATCACTTGAGACCTGTGGCAGCTTGGACTTTTTCTGATCATCAACAATTATCTTGAGGCTAGGCTCCATTAAACATTCTCCTATGTTCCCAGTTTGTTCAATGATTATTTCCTGAATGCTCTCTTGAGTTAATTTACCATATAATTCATCTTTCATCAACACCTTGGGCATTGGTAAAGAATTCAGAGCAGGGGTATTGAGATGAAACTGAGATACTTCCACTTCTTCTTGATTTGGAGAACCTAAAACTTGAGTCTATTCTACTGATAAGGAACCTTCCTCTTGAGAAAGACTAGCCCGTGTAAGAATAGTTGCATCCTTAACTTGGAAGGAGAACTCATTGATGGGAGTCTTAGATTCCTATTAATATTTTTGTTTGGGCTGATCTACATGACTTAGAATATCTATGCATGACTAACATGTCAAATCTAAATGGTTATGATAGTGAATCCTACACCAATTAGGAAGCAACAAAATACTCAAATCAATTTTTGTTCCTAAAACCATCCTATCTTGTTGCAATTTCCTTATTAGAACCTGCTAGTTGATATGAATCATCGGATCACTATGATCTAAGGATAATGTATCAATAGGAATAACTACGAAGAATGTAAGGACCTCCTCCTATTTGTAAACACCTATCTCAGTCTCAAAGAATGCTGCTTCATTCGGAGTATCATACTCTATGATCATGTGTTTGAGTCTAGGTTCACTTTCTATTCTTATCTAGGTGGCAACTCCTTTCCAGGGTAACCACATGTGTGAGAAATCCAAGGATAGATATCCCCCTAAGATTTTCATTAGCTCTCAACTTTAGAGCATACCATATGTTTCTAGGATATCAGCTATTTGGATATCTATATAGGTCTGGATCCTTGGGTATGATCCAACCTAGACATGCATATTCTTCAACTCACCTACAACATTGACTTCGGTTTTATCCAACTGAATCACCTTTTTATTAGTTGGGATAGGACTTAATCCTAACTTCTTACAAATTGAAAAAGGCATTACATTCCCTGATGCTCCATAATCTAATAAAAAATTGTGTAGATTCTTTCCAAAGATTCTCAAACTTAACAAGAAAGGTGGGGTACTGGTCTTACCTTTATACATAGCTGCATTTGTCTTCTTTGCAGGAGTCACTTTACCTTTCCCTTTTAGGTGATCTGCCTCTTCCAAAGCTTTTAATACCACCTCTTATTGAGCTGGGAACCACTTCATGATGTCAAAGAAAGACAGTGATGTCTTTTTCCTTTGTAATTTTGCAACAAAGTCAAACTCCGAATCATTCCTAACTTGGTAATTAGGAAAAGAAGGTTGATTACCTCTATTGTGAGAATCCGAAGGTCCCTTTGGTGGAGATGGATTATTATCTGCATTCTGATTTGGTGGAACCATGTTATTTGGGGGTGCAAATGTAGTGAATGGCCCCTTGTTCCGATTCCTTAGAAAGTGGCCACCCTTAGATTGGAAAGCTTGAGCATCATAAACATCTTCCTCAGGCTCATTATCTCCTTGTATAGGGAATTGATACTTTTCTTCAATGGTTTCATAAGCCATGGCAGTGATGACTTACCCATTATGCTAATTGAAATTTCTTGCTGGAGGATGGGCATCAGCCTGTGAAATTTTCACAATCTTCTCCATTTATGGGAAATTGACCTCATAATGGGCTACTGTATCATGCAACCTACACTAATTTGTCATAAAATTCAAATCAGAAACATTAGTAGTATGTGTTATTTCTTCACCTACTTGATAATTATGAGGGAATCCCCCATTCTTAGGTCCAATATTCCACCGCCTATTATTCTTTTTTTTGTTGAACCTTTGATTATATCCTCTATTCTGATTTTGATAATTCTGGTTTGAGGAGTTCTGATTTTGGAAATTCCTATTGGTGTTCTGATTCTGGTTCTGATTAGAGTAATTTCCCTAATAATTATAACCTCCCTGATCATTGTTTTTCTAGTTTTGATTATTGGGAGGGTTTTTCTTGAGTTGTGCCATGTCATTTGACATCTGAGAGAGAGTATTTTTAAGAGTCTCTAACTCACTTGTGTGTTGAACAGTTTTTTCATTCTGCACATTTTGGACGATGGCTAGGGAATGGACATGGGTTGATCCTCCCCCTTGTTGTGATTTATTTTGAGGTTGTTGTTGTGGCTGATGTGAGGAATCTTGTACACCATTGCTAAGTAAGGGCACCATGGGTGGAGCTTGCAACTTAGATATAGGTCCATATTGGGAATAAGACATCCCTGGGACAGTGTTGTATAACAGTGGATTAGGCATCTGATAATTCATTGGAGGAAGAAATGCTCCTAACCCTCCAGATTGCAAACTTATCTGCTATTGCAGTTTGATAGCCAAATGATAAATCTTAGATAGTGAGTCAATCTCAGTTGGTTGATAAGTTCTTTTCAAGAACAAGCCAATCAAAGGATCAACAACTCTCAAATATGTCTGTATGGCCATACCCTCTGGTACTAAGTAAGGATCTTGTAGCCTGTGATACATCCTTTGGAACCTAGTGTTAAACAGGGGCAATGGTTCATGATGTTCCTTTCTTATGGTGGAAAACTAGTGGTATAATATTGCAAGATCCACATAAACCCTGAATTGATTAATGAAAGCATTTTTCGAATTTTTCCAACCCAGAATAGATCCTTGGGGAAGATTTAGATACCAATTATATGCCATATATCCCAAACAATAAGGAAACAATCTACATACCACATCTTGATGAGAAACTTGAGCTTGAGTGCAAGCACCTTTGAATGCTTGTATATGTTCCTCAACACTTCTCGACTCTCTATGCATGTATTTCAGACAAAACCTCTCTGGGTTCTTTGGTAAATCATGGAATCCACTAGGAATAGTCCCTAATGGGGAGGGATTATTCACAAAGTATGCCATTGGTGGGATTGGTTGTACAGGTGGTGATATAGGCCGAATCGCTGGTGACACAGGCCTATTTGGAGGTGATGATGTAGGTGGAACTGGTGGTGGTGTAGGTGGATTTGGAGGAAATCTAGGTGGAGTAAGTGGTGGTGGCAACGTAGGTATCAAAACCCTACGAGCATGAGGTCTTGGTCTAACCAGGGTTTGTAGTTCTTGTAAAGGTTCAGGGTCAGTAGAGGGTCTCAAAATCCTTTCATATTTCTCCGGTGCATATATGAAAGGCATGGTTTTTAAAGCATGTTTTATGATGATATCTAAAGATCTAATGAGGGGTTTTGCTTGCAAGAAAGTTGAAATATTTCAGGAACATTAGGGGAAGCTTCTCGAAGGAACCAGCCTATAGGAACATCAAAGACAGTACCAAAACCAAAGAAGTTAAAGCTAGAACAACTGCCTTATACCTTGAGGTATAATCATAGGAGTCTAGTTGTGAAGGTGAGCAAGGTGGAATCAAATTGGCTAGACATCACTGATATGAGCTTGGGCTAGTACAAAATTGAGGAGTTACATGCAAAAACCTTTGTAGAATGAGAAAATCTAATAGGATGGATGCAAAGGATTGTTGATTTTGGCTTGGCACATATTACTATGTTTCCTTTGTCAATCCAATGCCCGGAATTGATCTTAATAGTAGCTAGTGCCTACAATCCTGCTACATGACTATGCATGGATTCACATAATAATGTGATCATTGATCTTAATCCTTAGATGTTTCAAAATATATTTAGTGTTCTGGATCCCAAGAATTTGGTGCAGCTAATTGAGGCAGAGGCCTTGGAGAAGTATAGCAAGCATAAGGACTCCACTAGATCTCATTTGAACAAAAAGTGGTTGAAAACGGAAAAGAAATCTCTAAGCAAGATTGCAGACCAGCCAAAGAGGGTAGATTTTTATAAAGAGGTGTTTGATTTAATCATGATGCTATCAAGAGTTTTTGGAAAGAGAGATACACTTCAGTTCAAAAAAATGGATGTTTCCTTTCATCCAAACAATCTTAAATGGAGCCCAATAGTTTGATTGGTCGATGATTGTCTCTGATGCCATACATGTCTCAATTTGGGATCAAGCATAAAACCGGGTGTCATAAATTTCCCATGAAGTTGGGTGAATATAGCTGTCCACACTTGGTAGGAGCAAGGGTGGTCTGCAGTGAATTGATACAGTTGAAATTGGGATTATACACAGCTCGTAATTATTTTGATCCAAAGGGGAAGATGTATGCCTTACTACCTTTAGTGTTTACTAGACATTTAAATTTGTTAGAAGAATTTTGGAGTGGTCGGCAAGATGAGTATGATTTGAGAAAGAAGAACTATGAAATGTTGCCTGTCGCACTCATGTTAGAGCTAGGTGTTAAAGAAAACATTCCTGACACATTGGTGGATTATGGAATTGTATTGGATCCATCTTATGAAGCTTTGAATATTGGCACTAAGAGTTTGGATCCAATTGACTAGGATGTTGAAGAAACCATTGATATCAAGAAGATTGGAAGGACAGTATTGGATAGGAGTGTGTAGTGGTAAATGTTAAGAACTCAAGCTCCTCAAGGACCAGTCCTTAAAAAGGGTAAGGGATACAAGAGAATCAAAATAAAGACACCTCCCAAAGAGCCATTGGAATTCCTTCCTCCAAACATTGAAGAGATAGAACTTGAGGCAGTAGATGATGAAGAAGAAACACAAGAAGGAGATGTTCCAGTAGGATCTGTTGTTTCGAAACCTACATTAGGTGAATCATCTACACAAGTCCCAATAACAAGGAAGAAGAGTAAAGAAATTCAAGAAGGATCTCTTCATAGGATGGTTGAAGCTGCCAAGGGAAAAGAGGTGGAGAAGGAAGTTCTGGAGGTTGAGACAAATTTAGATGAGACTCTGTTAGAAAAATATTTGCAAGAGAACATGCCTCTAGAGGAGGATATTGAGTAGATATTAACACAAGAAGATCAATGGAAACTGTTTGAAGATGCAAAAAGAGATTCTGATGCAAAGGTTGAAGCCTTAGAGAAACAAAAGGAAATTGAGGCCAAGGTACAAGATGATGCTATATTGCACCAACAACAATTGAAAGCAAAAAAAGTTAAGGAAAAGGAAGCAGTTGACGAAGTAGACAAAAGAAGAAGGGAGAAAGAACATGAGCTCAAGGTCAAAGAAGAGAATGACAAGTTGGAGCTAGTACAAAATACTCATGACCTTGAGGAAGAGAAGGCAAGGAACCGAAGGGAAAGAGAAATCTTGGTTGCTAAACTAAAACTTGCAGAAGAAACTCGCCAGAAAGAAGAAGTAGAAAGCTTAAGAAAGAAAAAGGATATTGAGGAGTTGGTTAAGAAGCAACAAGTAGAAGAAGAAAGGGAAAAAGAAGAAAAAATTAAGGCTTTGGAGACAAAAGGATTGGAAAAGGAAAGACTAGAGGCTTTGGAAAAAGAGAAACTAGAAAAAGAAGCTCTAGAGAAGGAAAAGTTGGAAAAGGAAAAGGTAGAGAGAGTTCTGTTGGAAGAAGATAGTTTGAGGAGAGAAGAGGCTGAAAAGCTGGTACAGATGCATATACTACAAGAACAACAAGATAAATCAAGGGTTGACTCTCAACCTCAGGTAAATAATTAGCCACCTTCTACAGTTGTTGCTTCCTCTTCTATGATGACTACTACTCCGAGTGCTCCTACTTGGCTAAAATTGGACCTATAGAAGAGGGTAGTAACACCTCCACAACCTCTCAATTGGGAGGATATGATGAAAGGAATTGAGCAGGAGAGGCCTAAAAAGAAGGATAAGATTCTACATTCTACCCAACTCATATACAAAGGAGAAATTGTTGCTGAATGTGCCATGCCAATGATAGAAAAGGAGGTAGGGGACATGAAGCTAATAGATTATCAGTTGAGTATTGTCAAGTTGGGAAGGCCCACTAGGAATCAACAAATGAACTTGATTGATGTGGTGGCTTCAATGACCAAGTCAAGAATGATCAAGGATAAGAAAAAGAAGGATGAGATTATAGCTCATTTGGATTAACTACATTTATTCTTGAAGAGTGTCTCCTCTCCAAGATCACAATAGGTAACATCCATTGAAACTCCTATTTTGTTAAGAAAAAAGGAGGTAGATGATTTGTTGTAGGTGAGAGGAAAAGCAGAGATGGTAGACCGTTGGGTAGACAAGTTGAACCAAGAGGTAGGTGAAGTTTTCATTAAAGGTTTTTAAGCCTACAAGGACACATAAGGGTTAGTAAAAGAGATGCATCAATACATTGAGGCATCAGAAAAATAGGAAGAAGAGTACAAATAATATAGTCAAAAATTGGAAAGAGTGAGTGCATTACCTTTAGCTATTGTTCTGGAGCAATCAATACTTGAGGAGGAAAATAAGAATTTTGTGGAGAAAACCTCTCGCATACTCCATTTTAGAACCAACTTATTGAGTAAACATAAGGATGAGATTCAAGAGGCTGTTAATAATTTGACTGAGCAATTGAAAGAACTAGAAGCAGTCATTGCTATCATTGTAGATTTGAATGTGTTAACAAAAGATGGCATGCCTTTGAGTCAAATAAAAGATAAGTGGGATGAAAGGTTCAAAGGGCTCATCTAGAAAAAAGATGATGGAGAAGATTTGGTAATAGATCGATTAGAGGATGTAAAGGAAGAAATAAAAGCTGCTGGGAGAGAGTTGATAAAAATAAAAAGTATGAGGGAGTTTGCTACAACAGAATTGGATCGAATGAAATTTGAAGATAGCTGGATTGATGAGCCGAAAAAAGATACCTTACAGCAAGTCTTCACCAGCTACGATGAGTTCATTGCAGATCCAGCTTCGCATGCATAATTTTTTTCTTCTTTGCATGTTGCAGGCAACACTTACAGCTTTTGAGTGCATGACTTCTTTTTCTCTTCTATCTTCTATTTTTAGTTAAAATAAATGTCTAAATGTAAGAACTCAAGATCAAATTGATCTAGTTCCTAAAAATGTGGATAGCCTAAAATAGAAGTGGGGTTCGAGGTTTTGTATATCTATAAATAGCCGATGGGTATCATATTGTAAAGGTCGGCTAATTGAGAATATAATTGGCTTACCTAATGCTAGGATATAGAATTTTGTACAGATCACTTTTTTGAGATACATTGTTACTAGATGCTTTACAGTTAATAAAAATTAGAGGTTTTCTCACAATATGGTGTTAGAATAAAATTGTTTATGTGATAAGGCTGATAAGTTATAATCTATCTATATGCAGTGATTGTACTGAACATAAAAGTTTCTTGAGTGATGAAAGTCATTTGAAGGAATAAGATTTAAGGATTGTCTTATTAGATTATCATTGAATTAAAGCTATTAAAAATTAGTTGATCTATGACCTTGGCAATGAATAGATGTGTGTTTTGAAATTTTGGAGATAGTTGTGATAAGCAAAAAGTGCTATTGAATTAAGCACCTTAGATGCATGCAATGGTATAGTTTATGCTGTAGATTGTTTCATGATTTGGTTTTTGTGATTTGTTAGAAAAAATTCATTATTGAAGGTATATATCTGGATGTTAGATAAATTTGATTCAAATTTATTGGTTACCTTTTTGTTCCATATTTTTATTTTGTTTGAAACCCACTTATTTACAAGAACTATTTTGATAAAATGAGTCATTGCTTGAGTCTTTTGTTACCAGCACAGGCCCCTTGAACATTACAGTTGCATGAATTGATTGAGTGACACCAGACAGTTGAGAACCAACTACCAGGACCTTGGGAGTTAGGCTACTACATGTTGTCTTTCTTTTTTAACAGAAATAGAGTAGAAATATTCTATTTTAATGTTTTTTGTGTCATTTTAACCATGAACACTAATATAAGAAGGGATATTGTGATTTGGTATCTTTCTTGTGTGGAGTTTTATCTGGAATGGTTCTTTTTGTTCTATCTTCAAAATTTCTTAAGTTCATAATTAGATATTTTGGTGATGCTTAGGGTTTCATGTTTGGAATGTTTGCAGTGATCTCTAGTCCATACTTTTTGTAGTTAGTTGACTGTTAGTTTATTTGCAAAGTTAGCCTGAGCTTAAAATTGTGCTTAGTTTAGTTATAAATGTTTGTTCATATCCAATTGTAATAGGATTTTTTTGAATGAATGTTTATGATTTGAAAATATTTAAATACTTCAGAGGATTTCACTATTTATGTGAAATTGTAGATTTATCTGGGTCAAACAAAAATTAGTTTATGAGATGTCAGACCATTTTGAGCATATTATCTTTGGCATTTTAAGTCTTACAGTTATAATTAGTATTAGAATTATCTTCTAAAACTTTATCTTTTGTTATTTATTTTATTATCTGAGTTCAATTGAGGAGTTCAAGTATCAATTCACTACTTAGATATGATAAGTTCAAAGTCTAACATTTTCTTGTAGTAAGGTCCCTTTTTGATTACTAGCATTTTCACATTTATCACTGAGTTGTTTTGTTGCATTGTCAAGACCTGAAATTAGATACATTGGGATTATCTCTTTTCCCATAGAGATTTACCTTTCAAGAGAGATAGGATATCATATTTTGTTTGATTTGTTGTTATGCAGAAAAAAAATCAACAAATTGGCGCTAGAAGGAGGGCCTTGAATAAGAAAGTTGGAGTGTTTCCTAAACACCATCTCTCCTGAGAGGCTCAAAAGAAGAACTAGATCTACTGTAGGAGAAGAATAATTTCAAGACTTACAAGCCTCTACTAGGTCAAGAAGGACCAAAGGAGGGGAAGAATGATCATTCACTCAACCACTTCCATCATCTCCATCATCCTCATCCTCATCTGGCTTTGAAGGAATTCCTATTCCATAGCCACAATTAGTCATAAATAAACCATTACCACCCCCACCCCCACCAATGGCTTTCCTTGCTAATAATCCATCCCTATTGATCTTTAATAATTACAATGTCATGCCCAAGAACCCTGAGCATTTTATCTCTAAGTTTCATACTCATGATCCCAACAAGACAACAAAAGAGCATATTAGGATTTTATAGACTTGTCTGAGGGATAGAAGTATCAACCATGAAGATGTTGCATGCAAGATTTTCCATTATTCCCTTGGCGAAGAGGCATTTTATTGGTATAATCACTTACTTGCTGCTTCCATCCATAATTAGACTACATTAGAAACTGCATTTCTGCAAAAAATTAAGATTCCCATCAGTGCCAATGAGCCATCATTACAATTTATTGGGGTGAAAAGAGAGATTAATGAGCCCATAGGATCATTGAATGATAGGTTCCATTGAGCATACACCAAAATCTAGGCACCGTATGTTGGAAATGAAAACACTTCCCTAGAGGTCTACCTTGAGGCCTTGGATAGCCCTACAACCACCTTCCTTAAGAAAAGGACTAATCCTCCAAATACTTTACTCACTGCATATGCAAAATTTGTGAAGGTCAACATGGATTTGAGGCAATAGTCATGCTCCCCTAATGAATCCAATACCCTCATTGCCTCTGGTCCCTCATCCAGGTCCTCCACTAAATCAATCTCAACCTATGACATCTTATCCTCAATAGAGGGATAATCAACCTCTTCATCAATAACAAGTTGGTTTTCCTACATATTTTCAAAATTCAGAAGTCTTGAATCAAGATATTGGTTCTAGAGGAATGCCTCGATACCCTCCTGGTAATATGAAATCGACACCACCTAATGGAATAGATAAGGAATGGCTAGATGAGTTATCTGAATAGGTAAAAAAATTGAATATGGAGGTAACTTATTTAAGAAATTAGAATAGTCAACTTAAGGATGCTTAAAATAATATGCAATCTAACTACGGTAGGGAGAACAAGAACTATGAAAGAGGGCAATATTTTGACAGAAATCAAAATTATGACTGAGGACAAGGTTCTGGTTAGAATTTTGATAGAAGACAAGGCTCTGGCCAGAATTTTGATAGAAATCAACAAGGTGGACAAAGATTTCATAGGGGCCAATCACCTAGGTAGAATAGATCATGGAATACCAGACCTAATAATAGAGGGATTCCTACTCCCTTGGATCAAAATTCTACTCAAGAAAAGCCTCCAAATGGTATATACTTTGCAGAGGAAGCTTTATCTAGCTGGTGCAGGCTCCATAAAAAAAGTCAGCATTCTAAGTTAGATTGTATCGAATTTTAGACTACTGCTTCCATTTTCAGTATGAAGTTGAGAACAATTCCAGTAGTCAGGAAATTGTGCCATTGAATCCCTATGATTCTCCAGTGCTGGTGCTCAATCATGCACCACTTCCAAAAGGTGAGGAAAATGAACAAGAAGAACCTAGTGACCAAGAGAATGAGGCAGAACAAGTGTTAAATGAGGATGAGATTTCCTAGTTTTTGAATGAAGAAAATGTGAATGATAATGGCCCTTTGGATGAGGAGGAAGTCAGTGTTGAAGAGGTTCAAATGTTTCAACAACCAACAAAGAAATATGATTTGAGAAATAGACCCAGTAGGATTCCACAAGCTAGAGGTCCTTTCACTACTTCTATCCCTCCTAACAATTTTACTACTCTACTAGATCTGCAAGCTAGCAATAATCCACCTTACCCACATGTACCAACACAGTACTTGGAAAAAAGAAACTATGCTGATGTTTCAAAAGATAGGTAGGCTGGTGGCCATAAGGAGACCCATGGTGATCTGAATGTGGAGCAATTGAGTTAATATGTGACTGAAGAATTCAAGAAAGTAAAGGTAAATCTTTCTTCTTTTGAATTATTAAGAGTCCCTGCTATTAGGAATGCAGTTTTATGGTCATTCAGTCCAAATATAGTACCACAAGGGGGTGACTTCTAATGAGGCTATTACTAGGTCTTCTAATTCACAGACACCTAGAGGTCGGATCATTCTTGTAGACAAGGGGAGAGATAAAGATAAGGGTCAAGTTGTGCAAGCTAACACTCAGTTAATTTTGTTTCAAGGCAAGATGGAAACCCCTCCTTTCTTAATTTATGTTTGTATCTTTGGAAAGAATCTGCATAATTGTCTTCTAGACTCAAGAGCATCTACAAATTTTATACATTTTTCTATTTGTAAAGCATTGGGTATTACCCCTATAGCCTCTCAAAAGAGAGTTACTCAATTGGACAAAATAGAGGTAAGTGTAGTTGGATAATTGAATATGATCCTCATGTAGCTTGCATCAGATCCTAGGGTCCAACAAGTGATCAAAATCCAGGTTGTTGACATTCCTTATACTTATGGGTTGATTTTAGGTGGAGATTTTACTAAGGCATTGAATGGGTATACCTCTATAGATCATTCTCACATGTGGCTACCATGGAAAGGAGTTCCAATCAGATCCAAATTGAAAAAGAACCCCGAATGAAGTATGTAATCACTGAATACCAGAATATATCTAATGAGGTATTGGTGTCTGAAGTTAGCATGGGAAATTATGTATTGGTTGTAGTAGCTGCAGAGAATAAAGAATTATTTATGTTATAGGGCCCCTTAGAGGAATTCGTACCAAAGATCAGTAATTTTGAATTACTGACTGAACAAACAGATACAACAGATGACCAAGAGGACATGCAACTTAGTTTGTTGGATAAATTTCAAGAATTTATCCAAAAATGTATGGAGAATCAGATATAGCTGGGAGGAAGGATGACTTTTGAAGAATTATTCCTTCCCAATTGGTGCAGAGTCCATGATGCTCCTCATTCTGAGTTAGAATGTGACTTGTGTCAAACTGTTGTGGAATAGATATAGGAACACATTAATCCAGTCCTGACTATTGGACTTAGTATAAAAAAAGGGTTAGATAATGATAGGGTAAGAACCCAATTCTTCCTAAGGAGCCCTCCATTTGTAGCAAAGAACAAGATAAATTAAGACCACGAGAACTTGATAGTTGTTGGACATTGAGATTTGATGGATCTAAATCTAAGCGGGTTGCTGGAGCAGGATTTGAGTTGATCAGTCCTAAAGGTAAGAATTATTTTGTTGCTCATAGACATTAATTCAATGTACTAATAATGTTATTGAATATGAAGTTTTGATCCATGGCTTGTTGATGGCATCAAGGAAGAAAGTTAAGATATTACAGGTCTTTTGGGACTCTGAATTAGTAGTCAAACAAGTAAGAAAATAGTATTCATGCCGTGACAGGAGAATGACCAATTATAGGAATAGAGTGTGGGATCTCATCGAGGAATTTGATGCTTTCAATATCTAGTTGATCCCTCAAAGCAAGAATCAAGTTGCAGATTCTCTAGCACAAGCTGCTAGCACCTTGCAACCTTTATCACTCTCAGGATTGAAGAGGTTTATAGTTGAACTCACTCCAGTACCTTCAGTTCCTGATAAGATTTCAAATTTCTAGGTATTTGAAGATGATAAGCATATTTTGGATTTTCTCACGAGTTATGATGTGTTTGCTTCTCAAGTCATTGATGAGATGGAACCCCAAGAAGCATAGATAGAATTGGGAGGAATCATTAACCTAAAAACCATTACTATTCTAAGGGGTATGGTGCAGCTCGAATGAATCTTTGATTTGGATAAGATAACATATTAGGAACAAAAAGTTAAAAGGGAATCTCTTAGTAGCCAATGTGAAACATATAATATGGGGGCATTAGATGACGTGAATAATGTTTTTATTGGTAAGGTGTGTACTCCTGACGAAAGGAAAGGGATTATTAATTCATTGCATATGTACCTTGATGTGATAGCCTGGAGTTATGAAGATTTGAAAACATACAATACTTCAATTATTACACACACCATTCCTTTGAAGAAAAATTTCAAACCATTCAAACAAAGACAATGACCAATCAATGCTCTCCTGAAACCCATTGTTGAGAAGGAAGTGCAAAATTTTTTATCAACATGAATTATATTTCTAGTAAGACATTCAACTTGGGTTGCAATCTAGTTCTAGTAAGAAAAAATAATGGAGAAATCAGATTGTGTGTGGATTTTAGGAATTTGAATAGAGCACCAGAAAAGGACAATTATCCAGTTTCATCATTGGATGAAGTAATTCAGATAGTTAATGGATCTGAGATGATGTCTTTCTTGGATGGGTATTCTGGATACAACCAAGTTATGGTGCAATATGAGGATAGGCACAAGACTACCTTCACTAAAAAATGGGGAACTTTTTCTTACAGAAGGATGCAATTTGGGTTGATCAATGTCGGAGCTACGTTCTAGAGAGATATGGACACTGCCTTTAAAGATATAATTGGTAAGTGCATCATTATTTATATGGATGACTTGATAGTTTTTTCTAAGAAACGAGGTGATCATATAACAAATTTATGCAAAGTATTCGAAAGGTGCAGAGAGTTTGGGATTTCACTTAATCCAAGGAAGTGCATTTTTGGAGTTACAAAGGGAAAATTGTTAGGACATATCATATCGGAATAGGGTATTGCAATTGATCCTAAATGAATATAGGCTATCTTGAAGATACAACCTCTTACAAGTAATAAAGAGATGAAATCATTCTTTGGTAAGATTAACTTTGTTAGAAAATTTATCACTGGATTTCTAGAGATAGTTAAGCTATTGAATTCTATGTTGAAACAAGAAGAAAAATTAGAGTGGAATGCAGAAGCTAAGGAGGCATTTATAGAAATCAAGAAAGCTATTGTCGAGGCTCCAGTATTGGTAAGTCCAGATTATGCTAAACCCTTTTACATATATTCATTCGCTTCTGATCACTCTTGTGTTGGAATGCTAACCCAAAAGTCCGACCAAGGTGATGAGCATCCTATAGCCTTCATGAGTACCCCTTTAAAGGATGCAAAATTAAGGTATCACAATGTTGAAAAGTAGGCTTATGCTTTGGTCAGAGTAGTGAAAAAGTTCAGGCACTATATTTTGAGGAATAAGGTTTATGCCATAGTACCTGATCCTATAGTAAAGTTGTTGTTAATGTAGAATGAGTTAGGTGAACGAAGAGCCAAATGGGTGACTATGTTGTAGGAATATGATATGGAGATTCAACCCATGTAATTAGTCAGAGGACAAGGACTCACAAAGACAATAGTTGAGGTAGGTCTTGATCTCACAGCTCAACACTATTATCTTCAGGAGGTATCTCTAGGGGATTGGTATGATGAAATCATTTTCTATTTTCTGAATCAACAATGTCCTGATCACCTTAGTATAGTTCAAAGGCGAGCATTGCATCTCAAGAGTGAAAGTTTTATGATGAAGGGAGCTATCCTGTATAAGAAAAATCATGAGGGTGTATACCTGAGATGTTTGGGTAAGGAAGAGGCTACCAGGGTGATGATTGAATTTCATGAGAAATATGGCACAGGCCATGGCTCTTTATCATCCATTGCAAATCAAATTTTGAGGGCAGGTTATTATTGGCCTACTTTTTTCAAATATGCACACCAATATGTGAGGACTTTCCAAATATGTCAAACTACAACAAGTAAGGAAAAACATGCAGCTCTTCCACTCCAATCTGTCATAGAGGTAAAACCATTTGCTCAGTGGGGTATGGACTTCATAGGTCCAATTAATCCTCCATCTTCTGCGGGTCACAAGTATATTCTTACCATAACTGATTATTTTACTCGATGGATATAGGCTCTTTCTTGTAAATAATGTACTTCATATGTGGTAATGAATTTTCTTGAGTCAAGTATTATTAATCGTTTTGGTTGTCCACTATCATTAGTTTGTGATAGTGGCCCTGCATTTGCATCACTGAAATTTTCTAATTGGGCATTTGGTCATGGGATTTTTATTAAATTTTCATCCAATTACTACCCTCAGGGTAATGGTCTAGTTGAATCTTCCAATAAGAACCTATTGATAGTTATCCGTAAGTTAATAGAACAAAATCCTAAGGATTGGCACACCGAGCTTTGATTTTCTCTCTGGGCTTACTGTACTAGACATAAGACATCCATAGGAAGCTCTCCTTATCACCTACTATATGGTTTGGAATCCATGTTTCCTATCCAATTAAAGATCCCTACCCTGTAGTTTATCAATGAATACTACAATGAGGAAGATAAATGTGAAGCCTAGTTGGCTAAGTTGTTGCACCTAGAAGAGAAAAGAGATGAAGCCCTAAAAAAATTTGCTAAAGATCAGGGTTTAGTAAAAATATAGTTTGATAGGAGAGCTAAGGTGAAAGCCTTTAGAATTTTTGACTTCTCTACTCGGATAAAGCCCATGGCCATAAGGGAGAGCATGGTAAATTTGATAAATTTTGGCTTGGTCCTTACCAGATTTCAGAAATTCTAGGAGATAATGCTTTTCCCTTGAAAACCCTCACTGATGAGGATATCCCGCTGCCTATCAGTGGGTAGTATCTGAAGCACTATTTTCAACCTTGAGCTGTTTGTAGCTCATCCTGTACATAGCTAGAGTAGGTTTTATTTCTGCTTTGCTTTGCTTGTTTGCTTTGGTTAGTGTAGGTTTTCTTTGGTTTATTTTTCTTTCATTATGTTTTGGCTTTTGGTTTCTTTCTTTCTTGGGGTTTTTGCATTTGTTTAATAGGATATTTTCTTGGATTGTTCTAGAAATTTCTTTTACAAACTCTAATCAGATTTTCAGAGTCAAGTGGTGGAATTTGTTTATCTAATGTCCCTTGTACTTAGAACTAGAGTCACTTGTTTGGATAAACTTTGGAATATATTTGGGTCTCACACCTTCACACTAAGGTAAAATTCTAGAGTTGCATAAGGTTCTTGGGTAATTTGACTTGGTGAAAAATCTTATATTTGGCTTCAGTGTCACTATGTTCCTCATCCCTGAGTGTGAGTTTTGTTACTTACGAGGTGAAAGAAAGGTTCTATTAAATGTTTTTAAAAAAATTTAAGGGGAAGAGAAAAAACGGAAATATTGAAAATCAAAATAACTTTCACCTTATCAAGGGTATCCGAGTATCTCTACTAGGACTATGGACGCCTAGCTGGTAGTAGAGCTATGCTTGGGAGGGTCACAATGATAACCTCGCTGAGGCTATGGATGTCTGACTAGAAGTAAGGCTCTATCCAGGTTGCTTTTGAGGTTATAAATTTTATGTAGCTCGATCAAATTTTCTTTGGTTCCCATTGCACCTAAGGAATAAGAAATAAATGAAAAATACACACACTTGGACCCTGGTATAGGAAAAGGTCTTCTCACTTGTGGTTTCTGAAAATTTGTTCATAGGTTTCTCGAAAAAAGGGATTGAAACCTTAGATTCTGGGTTCTTGATTATAGTTTTTCCTTGAAATGCTCTGAAGCATTTCCCCAACAGAGTCGCCATTTGTTGTGTAGTTTTTTCACACATGCCCCACTGAAAGTAGGGACCCTTGTTTCTCATTTTTTTTGGTGTCTTGGTTTTTGATGTTCATCTTGCCAGTTGGAGTGGCCCTTATGTGAATTTTATTTAAAACCTTAGGTTCTGGGTACAATTAGGGATTTTCAGTGTTTTCGGGAAAATTCCCCATGGTTGGATTTTCCCGGTTTTCCTTTGGAGTCTAGAAGTGGTTACCTTTCTGCTCAAATCCGGGGAAATCCATACTGTCTGGATTTTTCCAAAGTTCGTGGCTTAGTCGGATTTTTGGATTTTGGTTTTGGTTGTCTTATCGATCGCATTAATGGTGATTGCATGACTTTTGGGGTGATGATATGTTGAATTTTGGGAAATGGTTGGCCATTTGAATTTTTTTGTTTGCTTTTCATTTGAGTCTAGAGTACTAGAACTTGAGGTGTGTTGCTAGATCATGCATTTCAGAGTGATTTTGAGTGTTGCATTTGAATTTCATGAGCATTGTTAGTATTTTGCTCACATTTGAAGGTTATTTGTTGGCATCATCAGTTTCAGTTCTTTCTACTCTCATGGTATGTAGATATTCTCTCTTCCTCTATTGGTCTTCAATTGCTTTGCTTCATGTGCTTTCGTGTAGTTCATTGATTTGTTCTTGCTTGTGTGTGCATGCCATGTCTGGGCATTTGGATTTTTTGTGTCTTGCTACTTTGTTTGGGTGTATGTTTTGAATATTTATTGGGTTGGTCTTTTCATTGCTATTTTTGGGGCTTGCTTGCATTTATCCCAAACTCCCTATCTTTGTTTGGAAGTAAGTTATGACTGTGCTTTCCATGCTCCCATGGTGGATTTTTTAGGGTTCTTAACCTAGGGCACAACCAATCCCTCTCGAATTGTTGAGAGGTGAGTTTTGAGTTCATGATTGATCCATTGGAGGTCTAGGTTTAAACATTGTCAGGTGACAGGCTTGTGGTCCATGTTCATTTTGGTCTATTTTGGGTGAAGACAAGGAAGGCATAGATGTTCGAGTTTACATTACCTTCACATAATTCCGCCTTTGGTGGATTCCCTCAGGTTTCCCTGTCTTTCCTTTCTTCTTCATATTTTTCTATTTAAACCGGACTTTTGTCTGCCTCACAGAAATTTGCTTCCTTTGGATTTTCCCGGTGTTCATGGTTGGGTCATTCTACCGAATTCATGCTTCCATGATAAATATGTTTTACTTTTTCTGAAATCCATTCCGTTCAGATTTTTTTGGATGTTCCATGCCTTCTTCATTTTCTCGGATTGATTAAAACCGTTGTTGTTTTTGAGAATTTCTGTCTCTAGTGAATTCTTTTGAAGTATTGTGGAAATAAAGAATCTGATGATTATATGAGGATTTTTCTTGTTGATAATGCATTTGGATGATCAAATGAGCTTATACTGAGTGGTTTAAGGTTATTTCTTGTTTATGTTGATTGATTGAAATAATATTAAGGGGTTTGTATATTTGTTTCGTTGGATTCCGCCTAGTCCAGATTTCCCTAGAATTCTCTTCCAGTTTGGATTCCGCAAAGAGGGCTAAGTCTAAAAATTTGAGATATGGATTTCATGCATTTGTTGTTTCTCTGGGATCTCATTTTGGTTGTCTTTACTTGTTTATAGGCAGGATCAGGATAGGATGTTGGTGGGCATGGCAAGGGAAAGGCAACCGATTCGGGTACAAAAATTTCTGCTATCTCTGATGCAGAAAAGGTAAAAGTGGATATAAGGAGCAAGATTCCTGAGAGCAAGTTGACTTACTTTTGGTCGGGGATCACCAATACCAATGTGGGTATGTAAGATTATCAAAATTTCAAGGCTGATATGGTAGCACCGAACCTCCCTTTGCTAGCTAAAATAACTCTAGAGTCTGGATTGGCACATGTAGCAAGTTTTCCCTCCACAGTGCAGTGCTATGAGTTGGTGCTTGAGTGTGCCAAGAACTATGACAAGGGGACACAAAGGATTATTGGTCGTTAGGGAAATATTTTCGTAAGCTTTAGCCCGGTGTCCATTGCTAGGAATTTTGATATACTTGATAGGTCACATGTGGTGGCTTTTGATATGGACACAACAAAGAAGTACTACAAAGAAAATGTGGTCAAGTCCCAGTAGGTGATCAATTCTTGGTTGGAGAAGCCCAAGTCTCGTTTCTCCAAATTTCCAAAGCAACTATTCAGACTCAAATTCAAAAGGGAGTACTACAATTTCATCACTCTCCTCAGCTGGTTGGTAGGGCTGAAAAGTTTAGGGGTGTTTGAGAGCTGGATTTTTAATGTTATTTCTCGGATGGAGCAAGGTATAGATTACCACTAGGCAGGTGCCATAAGTGAAGTGATCCATGAGCAGTTGTGTAATGTCTTGCAAACCAAGAATTTCATCATGACCTTCTACTTGATGTATACATTGGCAATATTTCACTATAAGGGTTTAAGAACTAGGGGTAAATTTGGAAAGGATGCAATATATGAGGTGTATCCACAACTATAATTGGTAGGAGGAAGCTATAGAGGATCAAATGATGCTTTCATAATGTATATTACTAGGTTGCTATAAGGTGCAGAGCATGTGAGAATTTCTGATAGGGCTAATGAATTGATAAGGAGGTATGGGGCATGTTCATCCAGTTCCCTACCTTCTCGTACATTAGGATTGATGGTTTTCAAAGGGATCCTTATAGAATCCCAAGGTATCCAACTGATCACATCATACTACTGGAGGTCACTGGGTATATTTGTGACTTTGACATAATTGTGAAAGGAGACAAGCACAAAATGGGGTTTGAGAATGATTTCCCCTTGAAGATAGGAACAAGTGAGGTTTTTCCTTCCATCTAGTTAGCTCATGCTTCTGAAGAGGAAATGAGTACTTTTGGCCTCTCTTTTCATTCTAAGAGAGCAAGGTTTGATATCATTGGCAAGGCACAAAAGAAGGTTAGTAGAGAGTACAGTCACAAGGACAATATTGAAGATTATTGGGCTAACCTTGGAGATGAATTTGATGTGACCAAGTGGAAGATGATGGAAATATGATTTAGGGTCATATATTCGAGGCTATGAAAGACAAACCAGTTGGAGAGGTTGACTGGTTAGAAGAGGAGAAAACAAAATTGGGTAAAATAATGACTACTGTGATCAAGTACACCAAAATTTGGCCGAGGCATAAGATATTAGAGCTATAAAGTGAAGGTGTTCAGTGCACCTATAATTTGATGGGAGACTTGGAGTCTCATTCTGCTTCTGAGGATTCACATGAATACGATCCTAAGGGTAAAGCAAAAGAAGATTCTCCTTTCAAGATTCAAGTTAGGGATGTTCAAACTGAGAGGGCAGCACAAGTAGGTAAACAAAGAAAACCTATTTCCAAAAAGAGGAGGTATGTTTCGAGGGGAGAAGATGAAAAGGATAAAGAAGAAAAAGAAGAGGTAGACGTTAATCCTCCATTGACAAAGAGAAGAAACCTTTCGAGATTGTCATAGAAGCAGATGGAGGCTCCTAAAACTTATAAAGAAGTTGATCCACTTATGGTAGAGGTAGAAGGTTCAAGGGAAAGAACATAGGTGTACATGAGGAGGTCAAGGACTCCTTCCCTGAAAGAATCTATAACGAAGGAGGATGTTCCTATGACTGCTCCTATTACTGAATAGGAAAGGATTTCCCTTAGTCAGGATACTGACAGTGTACAAGAGGAACCAAGGAAGGATGAAGGTCTTAAGGACTTGGGTGAGGAGGAATTTCAGGAAAAATACCTCTACAATGCAGAGGCAGAGGTTGACAAGGTGATCCGATCTCCCTTGGTGGCTTATGCAGATTCACTTGTAGAGGATCAATTGAATAGATCTCCTCAGTAGGAGGAGATACCATCTAGGATCCCTTCGCCAACATAGGTTAATGTAGGTGGGAAATATTTTAACAAGGAGGATCCAATCAAGGAGATCCTTGGTATTCCAGGTGTTGAGAAAGATACCCCTAATAACCAATAGGAACAAGACAGGTAGGATATAGTGCCAACTGGGTCTACTATTCCAAGTTGGTTGGATAAAGAACTGAAGAGGAAATTGGTTATAGTAGAAGATGCTCCTCCCAATTGGGATTAATTAATGGCCAATATTGAAAAGGGGAAAACCAAGTAGAAGGCTAGGGTGGTGTCCCAGATTGAGAGAGGTGGGTCAGGCCACAAAGTGGCTCACATTGTTACCCCTGCTCCAGATAAAGATATAGATAATTTAATTGCAAAATATTATCATGTGCAGACTATTGAGTTAGGGCATGCTTCTATGGAATAGGACATTGAGGAGTATGAAGGCTCTAGTGCTATAATTGTGGGTAGATTGAAGAGGGTTGTGCAAACTAGGTATGAGTTGGAAAGAGAGAATGAGAAACTGAAGAAGTACATGTAGGAGTAGATGAAACCCTTGTAGTCTATTGGCTCCTCTTCCTTCTCTTCTGTGGGTTTCTTGCCTCAAGAAACAATCTCTGAGCTTGAGAAGATGAAAGGAACTACACATGCCACAGTTGCCTGGTTGCAAGGGGTTTAAACCAAATGATATGGTGCCATCAAATATATCTTGTTGACTGTAGGAGATGCCATGACGTTAGTAGACTGGTTGAAAACTGTGCTTTCTCAAGACAAAGAGGATACTGATCTCCTACTGCAAAAAACAAAAACAATCATGGAGTGTACTGAGGATAAATTGGTAAAGAGTGTGATTATTCCTTTCCCAAGGGTTTATGAGCCTTGGGAATGGTTCGAGATCTTGGAGATGAGGCAAAGAGCCTTGAATAAGATTAACAAACAAGGGAGGCAGATTAAGGACACTTTGATTAGTATTCATGAGAAGTGTATCTCCTTCTTTGAAATTATGATAGGAAGGAAGAAGTTTTCTCCAAAGCATCTGAATCAGGAGAAAATTAGGAAATCGTGGAGAGATGTTTATTCTCCAATCAAATAAGGTCTAGTCACTGAACGTCGGCTAGATGATGTTGCATGTTACATTGCAGTTATTGACAAATATTTAACTAATAGGTCTGATTGGGATGGTATAGTAAGGCACACAAGTGATGACATTAAGTCTCTTGAAAGAAGAGTTAGGGTTTTTCCTGTACCACATATTGTTGAGTTGGAAAGACTATTATTGGCCATCATGGTGAGGAAGTTCGAGCTAATGACAAGGATGGGAAGTAATTATATAGGGCTACATCAAAGTTTGTGCTTCCCATTATCCACATACATTGGGTTGACCTTTTGTGACCCTAGGCCGACTTGGATGAAATTGGTGCAAATTGCACATTTCATATTGTATTCAAATATCTTTTGAGGTTGACCTTTTGTGTAGCATGTTTTTATTGTAAATTCTTATTTTTGGGCCAACCTATCTTTGGGGATTCTCTATAAATTGGGCATGTGGCCTCATTTCAAGATATAGGTGATATATGGTAGGTGTAGAGAGATAGAATAGAGATTTCATATTTGAGCGAATTAGGGTTTATCTTCAATCAAGTATTGTAACAGAAGGTTAGAATTGTTGCTATTTTGGATGACATAATATCAGAAGGGATATTGTGATTTGGTATCTTTCTTGTGTGGAGTTTTATCTGGAATGGTTCTTGTTGTTCTATCTTCAAAATTGATTAAGTTCATAATTAGATAGTTTGGTGATGCTTAGGGTTTCATGTTTGGAATGTTTGCAGCAATCTCTAGTCCATAATTTTTGCAGTTAGCTAACTGTTAGCTGCTTTGCAAAGTTATCCCGGGCTTAAAATTGTGCTTAGTTCAGTTATAAATGTTTGTTCATATCTAATTGTAATAGGATTGTTTTGAATGAATGTTTATGATTTGAAAATATTTAAATACCTTAGAATATTGCACTATTTTTGTGAAATTGCAGATTTGTCTGGGTCAAACAGAAAGTAGTTTATGAGAGATCGGTCCATTTTGAGAATATTATCTTTGGGATTGTTAGTCTTAGGGTTATAATTAGTATTAGAATTATCTTTGAAACCTTTATCTTTTGTTAGTCATTATATTATTTGAGTTCAATTCAGGATTTCAAGTATCAATTCACTGCTTAGATCTGATAAGTTCAAAGTCCATCATTTTCTCATAGTAAGGTACCTTTGTGATTACTAGCATTTTAACATTTATCACTGAGTTGTTTTCTTGCATTGTGAAGACCTGACATTAGAGACCTTGGGGTTATCCCTTTTCCCATAGAGATTTACCTTTTAAGAGAAATAGGATATCATATTCTGTCTGAGTTGTTGTTGTACAGAAAACACCATCAACATGCTCCTTGATGAAAATTTGACCATAACCTAGCTAAAATTGATAAAATATTATGAAAACCTTGATGAACAATGGATGAATTTGCATAAAATATGTGGATAATGACTTTGCCTAAAATTCTAGATCCCAAATCAATAGAGGAACTCTCCATTTATTGGAAATAAGGATGGAGGAATGAGAAAAATGAAGGATGTGGGATTAAAAGTGAACCAATAACAATGTGCCACTTGTCAACATGCTATTGAAGAAAGGTTGTGCACATTTTGGTCAATGTGCAAATAAATGCAATTAGGTGGAAATTTGAAATTTGAAAGATGGATTGTGGAAGAAGATGTGGAAGAGGATTTAATGCCACCTAGCTCAAGAAAAAGGACTTGTAAGATGATGGCACTTTCAAATTTAGCAAATTTGAGATTCCCATTTCCAAATTTTACCTCTGCACTTTCAGAAGTGCACTTGACAAATCTATCTGACTGACCCACTTTGGAGGCTTGTAATTTGAAACCTATTGATTTTCGTGCAAAAACCATTTGCAGACATACTCAGTAGACATATGTGAGCAGGCATGTCAAATTTTAGCTTCCCACAATAATTTTTGACAGGGTTTTGAAAAGTGAAGCTGGAGGGTTTTCACACTGTTATGTTGTTTGTAGATGTTCAATTCTCCAAAATAGCTTCTTGTTTGAGCTTGGATTTCGCAAACGAACGAATGTCAAGTCAAAATTCATGTTGTTCCATATTCCCCATACCTAAGTGATCTTGGGTGTCAGTTTTTAGAGCCTCATGATCTGATTTACTATTTGTAGCAGATCAAAACCAAATGCAGTTTGTTATGTTTTGTAGCTGCATTCTTGACAACCCTTTCTTAGTGGTCAAGTTTGATCGTTAATAAATTTTGATCAACGATGTTTCAAAGAATTTACTTTTGCACATGTGCTCAAGGTATCTTAATGAACTTGCATGTCTAATGGTAGCTTGCCAGGAGTTGATTTGCTATTTTTACAAATTGGCAACTGGATGAACAACTGTTGTTTTAGAAAAGCTTGACTGGGCAACTTTGCCGATTAATATCCGGTTCCTCATGATCTGTTTCTCTGAGCCATCTTTTTCACTGTACTTTTGGATCAAATGAATATATTCTTGCAAGTTCTCATTGCTTCATGGTGTCGTTTGACGAGTTTCCTAGTTTGATTCCCAAGTCAACTTGGCGATTTTTCACCTTTCTCCAAAAGTGTTAGAAACAAATTTTGATGGAGACCCAGTTTGTTTTTCAACTTCTAAAGTATTCTAAAGGCAGTGTCAAATTGTTTGAGTGTAAACCTTGTTTGAAAATGATTTTTTTTTTTAGCCGGACCCACATGGGGCCCGACATGCTTTGAATTGTTATGATGTACACCAATGCATATCAGAGTATAAGAAGATTCAAAGGTGATCCATTATGTGCATTGTTTCTAAGATTCTTAAGAGAATTAAGGACCCTTCCTCTGAACTTCACACTTCAAAAATATGAGTGAATTAATTTATTTTTGTAAACCTATGAACCTAATGATGTTCATTGGTCTAAAAATTTGAAACCAATAAGCATGGATTAGTTTATTTAGCGAATAGCTATATTTGAAGAAGGAACTTGAGAGATAGGGGGATCATTCCATCTATTGCACCTTGCTTGGAGATTATCCCTTCAATGTGTTAAAAGGAAACATTATTCACCTTACTTTTTGATAGTCGAAATCACTCTTCAGCTATTTGAAATACAAGGGAAATATTCACAAGAAGGACAAAACATTCATCAAATATTATGCTTGTCTGGTTACATAAAATGGGACGTTGTCAGGAATGCTATGCTAGCATGGCATTTCGGTAAATTTGTTGAAGACTCCATAAAATTTAATATGAGTGTAGTATGAAAGTTTATATATTGTGAACAAAATGAGAAGAGGAGGAATGTGTATGATTGTTGAGAATGCACACTTGGAGATGGCACACGGCTGGTTGGCCAAAATGCCCGAAAATTAATGTGATTTCATGGAATGCCATGATGGCATAATACACACAGTATGGTTTGTTGATAATGATCTTGGAATCTTCAAGCAAGTGCAATTAGCAGGAAGGGCAATGGAGACGAGGTGTGCAGCCTGGAGCAAGAATTTTTTTTTTGTGAATAAAGCAATGATGGAAGGGTGTGCATGAAATAAACTATTGACAATGCCTCATAAAATTTTAACAATGCAAAATGAAATAGCGGTTTGTGTGCCAGGGGAACAAAAATTTATCAAAACATTAAATAAATGCAAAAGAGAGGAGACCCGCACTAGGTTGCAGAGGAAGAAACTCAATCAAATACAATGGGAGGAGATCTCTGAGGGGCATGGCTAGTAAGTGAGAAGGCCCACGCCATGTCGGAAGGTGTACACACAATAGGAGAGCATGGTGTGTTTTGAACAAGGCATGGAGATCCATGAAAGCATAACAAATGGGAATGTGAGCATCCATCAAGCAAAACAATGGTGGGAACTATGCAAACAGTATGGGGAATGACCTGTTGAAGTAGGAGGCTCACGTGGAAGGAAGAACGAGGAGCAGGGCTCACGTGAGAGAAAGATTGTATGCACCAATGGTAAGATGTTTGCACACCAAGCAAGCAGGAACGATAGTGAAGAGTTTGGGCACGACTGGCAGGGACAAACACAAAACAATGGGAGATGGTAGGAGATGCGGCCGAGAGAGGAGGTTGCAGGGAGCTCAATGGAGGAGCTTGAAAATGGCAATGTCGGTCATGAGCAGAGCACAAGAGCTCATGAAAACAAATTAGGGCATTTTTATCCTAACCTCACATACCTCGCACGAAAAAAATGTGTCGTGAGGAAAAGGCTGCGAGGTGTGCAAGAACTCTTAGGTGGAGGGAAATTTTATTTTTTCAAGTGTTAATGGTTTGAGATTTAAAATGGGGTGGGCTCGGTGCAAAATTTTAACTGGTGAATAGGTGGATGAGATAAAAATTTTAAATATTTTTCCATGAAGTGGATGCCCATTTTAATTTTAATAAGGGATGAGTAAAATTTTAAATAGGAGAATTCCATGAGGTGAATAAAATATTCATAGGTAAATAGTAAAATGCCTTTACTTTTAAAGGTGGGCTTATTTTAAATATTAAAATGGTGCCTCGTAAAAGTTACGGGCTTACATTTTAATTGTTCTCATGGAGCAATGCTTTCAAGGTATAAGTATGCCCAGTGAGTGAAATTTTAAAGATGGGGTGTAAAGTGAAATACGTGAGCATTTTTGTTTTGCTTGGCAAGTGAATGAATGCTCACTAGATTAAAATAAATTTCATTGTTAGGGATAAATTTTTACAGTAAAGGTGAAATATTTTAATGTGGGATGCAAATAATGTAAGTAAAGTGAATTTTAATATTCACTTTAGAATCAAAAGACTATTATATGTTGGAAATACAATGTGCAATTACAACATCATAAAGTGAGGAAATATTTCAAAGTATTGCTGCAACAGAAATAAAAGGCAGAAAATAGAATTTGCATGGGTAGAGATATGAGAGATACTTTTTCAAAATTGATGATCAACGGTGAATGAAGATTCTAGATGGCATTTTTGGATCAATTTTAGGGTTGCCTTCATTCTTCTATTTCTTCTCTTCTCTTCTCATTGTAAAGGGTTCTAAGTTTTTTTTTTTGTATTGGACTGTGTAGATAGAGATTTTTATTTTTTGAGTCATTGTTTGAGTATGTAAGCTGTAATTTTATGAATTCAAGAGTAAATACATCCAGTTTATGCATTTAACATCATGAAGTTCTTCCACATTCATGAATTTCATCAGATTGTCTCCACATTTGTACACTTTTAGTCATGTAAATTCAATAATACAAAGTGTCTTTGAATTTATCATCTCAAGTTTCATGAGATTGTTTTGTTTGTTCACTGTTTTGTTTCAAGGAAATGGTTAGAATGCTTTGAACAAGTGATTGTTATTTCAAGTGTGCAGATGGGATTTGATAAGAAGAATCTGATTGATAGTAAGAGTAGGATTGTTGGTGCAAGGCACTAATAGTTAATGCAAAACATTAGCAATTTAACTCCACTGGTTGAAGACTGTTTGTTGGAGAATTTTTTTATGTGTTTGACTCCATGGCCCAAAATTGGCATTGATCTATTATGCAGTTTTCTGCATCTCAGAAACAAAAATTAATTGCAAAATCATTTTTAATCTTACTGTTTAGTTGGTTGTGTGTTCTTCTTTCCAATGGCCGAGAGAGGGTTGAGTTATGAGAATTTAGCCAAGTTTGAGGTTTTCAATGCTTCCCTTAGTGTTTTTTCATTGGGAATTATCTGCTATAAAAAAAAATGTCAGTATATTAGTGATTTAAGTTTTAAACATTGCATAGGTTTACCCACCTTGGTCCTCCAGAGCCAGAAGTGTAGGAGATGTCAGTCTTTGACCAAATCTTGTCAGTTGGCCACTAGCCTTATTTGTTCTTTAAAATAGAGGTTGGCTACATCTTAGAGAGTTGCAAGGTTTAGCTGGGTTGTTATTTTAAACACCAACATAAGAGGCTTAAATGCCATGTTGGAGGAAAAATCATTTTGGGAGGGAGATTTCAAATTGGAAGAATATTCCAGTGAGATGACTTTTTGAATGAAAATAGGAGAATTTATATATCAGTTAAATTGATTTACATTTGCAAGTTGTAAAACCTAGAGGATTTGATGAATTAGAGTTAGGGTTAATTAGGATTTAATTAACTTAGATGGAGATTAGTTGATTTGACATTTGACTTAGATTTTTGGATTTAATTAAATCAAATGAGAGGAATAATGGACATTAGATTTAATTAAATAAATTTTGATTTATTTAATTATTAGTGATGTTAGATTTAATCAAATCAGGGTAATTTATTTAATCAAAAGATGAAATATGATTTAACCAAATAAAATGAATTATTTAATTAAAAGAGGAACATTAAGTTTAAATAAAATTGCTTTATTTAATCAGAGATGAAATATTAGGATTAATTAAATAAAATTATTTATTTAATTAATAGAAGATAACGATTTAATCAAATAAAGTGATTTATTTAATTAAAAGAGGAATTATGATGAATTAATTAAATAAGGATTATTTAATTAACTGGTTAGTAAAGAAGTGATTTAGGAAGAAATGATGTTAGTGAATCAGGATTGAGTGCATGATATTAATCTGGATAATTTGAACGTCTACATTTTTTCCCTCTTTGAAGCAATGTACCTGTTGCATTGATTCAAAGAATAACCTTGCCGAGATTAAAATTTAATTTTTATTTTATTTTTTCAAATGCCCCACTACTGCCCCAACGGAATAATCATCCTAGTATACTTCCCCCTCAAGAGATTAGACGAAAATTTAGATTTTTTAGGAGATCTCGAAAAAAGATGACAAACTACTCCACGGGTCTAGAAAGGCTCCAGGATGCTAAAAATATGCCAAAACACGAGAAAAAAGCCTAGAACAAGATTTGGTTGGGAAAAAATGGGATCGGGGGTGCAAAACCCTAGTTTGTCGGCTAAAACAAGGCAAAAAACCCTAATTTTCATGCTTAAATAGCCTTTGAGGGGTCACTTTCTATTCATTTTCACATTCACACCTTGAGATTTCTAGCATTTTGAGCTCTGACCCTCCTACACGATGGTGCAAAGAGTGCTTCCCCAACACATTTTTGAGCAAGTTCGAGTCCACTAGAGACCTCCAAGTGTAGGACTAGTGGTATGTGATCCTAACTTGACCTTTAATTTCAATTTTTTAGAGCATTTACTATGCTTTGAAAGGTCAAAACCTTCAGCATCATTATATAGCAATGCTCAAGGTGCTTAATCGACAATGCTATGGGTCAAAAGCACTGCTACTACTTATTGTGACATCACATCATAATTTGGTCCTAGGGAACCAAATTCCAAAGGGCGATGCCATTGCAAATGGTGACATCATGGTTCAATTAGACTATTAGGGTTTTGGATCAAACAGGGCCACACATGCAAATAGTGATGCCATGACTCAATTTTTTCTTTAGGTTCCAGCATTTCTATTTGGAGTTTGCAAAGAGCAATTCCTTTACAAACAATGACACATGTTATTTCAGTGTTGAAAACCCCAAATAGGATCCTATATTTTTTGAGACTTGACCTTGTGGCTTCATGGGTGCAAGAGAATAGGGAGCCCATGCATTCATGCAAGAATCAACCCTCAGTGTTGAGTAGATGGACCAGGTTACATGAGTTACTTCAGGAGAACCTTGGCATGATCGACCTTTGGTATATTTCCTATGAACCCATTGTGAGGATCCACCTAGCCATGATGACTGCATTAACAAAGAGGTGGCATAGTGAGACTTCATTGTTTCACCTTCCTACTGGCGAGGTGACTATAACACTAGAGGATGTGTGGTGGATCTTTCGGTTGTCGATTCATGATGACAAGGTTATATATGATATGGGTTCTAACATCGATGTGTTCTATGAGGTCATGGGGCTAGATGAGCTTGTATTTACTGAGGGTTAGATTTACCTTGAGTTCTACAGGTGTCGGGTGTCTACCTTTTGACTGATTGTGGTTGCTATCATTACAGGACTAGTAGCTCTAGATCAATGAGGCTGATATTTTAGTCTGGGATGGGGTTTGGCTTGGGAGCAGATGCTCTTTAGCAGGAATTTGTATGCTTGGGGAACAGTGATTCTAGCCTCATTATATCATGATTTGCATGAGTTTTCCTATTGTGACAACCAATCGATTGGGACTGGTGTCACGTTATTACACATTTGGGTCTGGGAGCAAGCATATTTTCATGCTTCAAAAGATATTTATAGTGGTTGATGTTGAGCCTGATGACCCTGCAGTTTGGAGGTACCAAGGTGGAATTACACTAACACATACAAGATGGATAGGTCTTCCTCATTGGTGGAGGGTCCTAAATGAGATGACTATGTTTACCTGGAGGCCTTGGTTGCAGATGCTAGCTTGGTACGATGATGTCCATTATTTTCCAAGCATGATAAGTTGATGTAGGGGCACAAGCACACCATTGTAGAGCACTACCTGCCAGACACGATAGCCCGATAGTTTGGTGATGTTCACGATAGGAAAAAATGATCAGTATGTGGCCATATTTTATCAGTCTATTCGAGAGATTACATGGGGTTGGATGATCACCATGACAGACACAATTAATAGCATCAGATAGCTAGTGGCTAGGCCATGGGCCAATGCTTAGGAACTGAAAAATATAGGAGCCACTCATGCCTATTAGTGATGGTTAAAATGACACAAACAACATTAAAATAGAATATTTCTACTCTATTTCTCCTAAAAAAGAAAGACTACATGTAGTGGCCTAACTCCCAAGGTCCTGGTAGTTAGTTCTCAACTGTCTAGTGTCACTCAATTGGTTCATGCAACTGTAATATTCAAGGGGCCTATGCTGGTAATAAAATACTTTAAGCTATGACTCTCTTTCTGTAACAAGTGAATTTTAAACAAAATAAAAAGATAGGACAGAGGGGTAACCAGTGAATCTTGAATCAATTTTTATCTAATGTTCGGACATATATCTTCAATAATGAATGCTTTCAATTAGATCTAGAGAACCATAAGATGACACAACCTATAGGATGATCTATACCATTGCATACATTTCAGGTGCTTAATTAATTCCACACTTACAATATCAGGAATACTTCAAGGATTTCAAAAAAGACACATTCATTCATCATTAAGATCGTAGATCAACAAACTATAAATAAACTTAATTCAATGACAATCTAATAAGATAATCTTTAAATCTGGTTTCTTATAATGATTTTCACCACATAAGAAACTATCATGCTACAACATAATCACTGGCATTCAGATGGATTATAACTTATCAGCCTTATCAAACAAACAACTCAATTCCAAAATACCATATTTCGAGAAAACCTGAAACTCTATTAACTGTAAAAACTATCAAGTAACAATGTATCTTCAAAAATAATGATCACTACAAAACTTTGTCTCCTAACCTTTAGGTAAGCTAATCCAATTCTCAATTAGCTGACCTTTACAATATGATACGCATTAGGTATTTATAGACCTACAAAAGAAGTTCGAACTTCACTTCTGTTTTAGGCTTTCCACCTTTTTAGGAACAATCAACTTTCTTGGAAACTCAGATCAACTTTGATATTGAGTTCTTACATTATACATTCAGTCTAATCTAAAAATAGAAGATAGAAAATAGAAGAAAAGAAGTCATGCGCCCTCAAAACTGTCAGTGCTGCATGCATGAAACATTCAAGGAAGAAGAACATCATGCATGCAAGATTTTTATGCATGTGAAGCCGGATCCACCATGAACTCATCATAACTGGCGAAGACTTGTTGTAACATATCCATATCTGGCCCATCAATCCAGACATCTTTGAATTTGATCCGATCCAACTCAACTATAGCAAACTCTTTCATACTTTTAACCTTGACCAATTCTCTCCCTGCAACTTTTATTTCTTCTTTAACTTCTACAAGCCAATCTATCACCAAGTCTCTTCCTTCATCTTCTTTATTTTTGGTGCTATTTTTGATGATCCAGCCAGTTGATTCCTCTAAGCAGCCTCTCTTGATGTTCCTGACATATTTCAATTTGCTTGCAAGAAAACCTCGAATTAGATCTTTAGATATCATCATAAAACATGCTTTTAAAACATACCTGTTACACATACATTGGAGTCAGAACCAGAAAGAAGCTCAAAACAATTTCTTTTACAAAACTAGCGGACTCGGAACAAAAACCAATATAGAAACTTCGCCTAATAACAAACGGGCTCAGAGTTGGGGAGATTATCGGAACCGGGATCGGAATTAAAAAAAAAAACTGGTTTTCTTCGAATTCTCATTTTTTCATATTCTATTTCCATTTCGCCTCCGCCTCCGATTCGGTCATTATTATTTTGAAGAAAGACTTTCCATTATACACGGAGCCAGAAACGGGATGAGAATAGAATCGATAACTTTTGCAAACAAAATTCTTAAGTTCAAGATCGGTTCCAATCCCATCTCCGCTAGTTATCATATGTTTCAAGAAAAGCTTTTTAGAACTCAGAATCAGAAAATGAGTAAAAAAGGAATCAATAACCTTGTAAAACAAAACTCTCAGATCCATAATCCATTCCAATCCCGCCTCCACCTATGCTAAACATGACGTCATCAAATACTTTATTCACTTTCAACATAACTTCATGATTAAGACCTAGGTCACTATAAAATGGAAAAGGAGCTTAAAACTCTACACCCATATGACCATGGGGAACAATTGCACTTCTAAGATATCATTTTTTAATCATTTAAAGTAATTGCAAAGACCAAAGAAACCCTAATCTAACAAACCTGATAAAAACTAGGGCACGGGTTTAAACCTTGCCATTCTACCAGGCGACGAAACCCTAATCAAGCAGTAAATCTAATCTACCCTAACTCACTATAAAAACTCTAATCTACCTCACTGTAAAAACACCCTTTATCTAATCTAATCTACTGCAAACCTAAAACAAGAACAACACGATAAAACAAGAAAATAAAGATTCAAAGTAAAACAAACAAGACAAAACAAGAACCTTCTCATTCAATCATATCAATGATCCTAGATTTGCCTTAAAACACAACGATTGAACATACAAGTAGATACATAAAGCAAAACAAAATGAACACGACAGCAAATAAACAACAAAGATAAGAAACCTACCTCAAACACAAACAAACCCGAGCTAACTTCCTGATTCGATTCGCACACAATATCCCTTCTCTATCTCGATCCATTTACTCAAACGAACTCTGCTATTGCTCTTTGCACTCTTAGACTTGTAATAATAACAATAATGATCGACTTTAACCCTTAATAGAAGTAAAGATGTGAATTTCCACCTACACCGACAATCACCATTAATGTATTAAAATGCAGTAAAGGTAGAGTCAGAACTATAAGAGAACGAACACTGGTCTATAGTGCAACTTCAGTCAAAAAGTGGCGGGGGCGGAACTAAAATGGAAACGGAATCTCAAATTTATAAAATTTCCAAACTCAATTCCCGTTTCGGTTCTTGGTCCGCCAACTAAAAACAAAACAAAAGCAAAAACAAAAAGCTAAATAAAAGACCAACCTAATAAAACAAAACACAAAAACCGAGACAAAACAAAAATTAAAACTAGCGGAGGCGGGATCGGAAAAGATTTGTTATTTTGCAAATTTTCATAACAACCATCCTAATTCCCTCTCCGGCTCTGCTTCCGCTAAAAAAAAAAAACCAAAAAACAGAAAAAGACTGTCAGGATAAAAACCAAAACAAGTTTCAAAGGAACCTTTAGAACCCGATTCTGTTCCGGTTCCGATTTCGACAATGAAACCAAAGAAAAACAAAGTATTGGAAAAACTAGACTCCAAACTTTGTTTTAAAAACAACTAAGTACAAAAAAAACACAAAGGGGGACCCATTTTGACCAAGGCAAAAGATGGGGTGGTTATGCAAGGCATAACAAATGGCAACTCGGCTGGGAAAATGGTTTACCAATTTTCAAGATACCCAAAGAAAATTTCAGTCACCCAAAAACAACCGACTTATAAACATTTTAACTTGAATAAAATCAGATATTTGTAGGATAAGTTTGAGCTAGAATCTTAGATGCATGTGCCCATGAGTTATCTTTGAATCTGAGTGTGTGCTTCTTTCGTGCATCATTCTTCATAGATACTTTCTCTATTCTTTGAATAACTCTACCTAAAATTCAAGATACCTTAGTTGAATCTTTTAACCATCGTGCAGTAAAATCTTGGGTATTGGTCCGCAGCCAGACAGGCATCCATAGCCCCGACGGAGATGCCTCTAGTTCTCACAAAGCATTGCTCTACTACCAGCCAGGCATCCATAGCCCTGATAGAGATACTTGATTACCCACTTGATATTGAGCTTGCTTTTCTTTCTTTCTCTTCTCTTTTTTTTTTTTACTTCACTGGTGGAAATTCTTTTGTGCATCTCTCAATACTCAGATTCAATGAATCTGAAATGTGGGTTGAAAACTACATTGGATTCCATGATAGTCTTGGAATCAGATTTTTCACTTGAATCAAAGATAGAGTCATTCTAAAATAAATAGGCATTTACTCATGCAGATGTTTTATCTAATTTGGTGATAGATTTCTTTTGATAACAATGCATAGGATATTCACAATATATCTTCTTACCTCTAAATAACTTTTCAAACCCAAACTAGAATGATCATAAGACATAAGTTTTCAGAATGAAATCCTTTTCCATTATTATAATGAAAATACCTAAACCAATTTCTCTCCTAGTACCAATAGCATACTTTGAATAACAACCCCCAAGCTTTTGATATGAACAAAATAGAGATCCCCAACGAAACAAAAAAACTAAAAAGAAAAAAGAAAACAAACAAAAACAAAGAAAATAGAACAAACAAATATCAAAAATAAAACCTAACTAACAAAACAAAAACCTAACTTAACCAAAAGCAAAAAAAAAAACAAAAAACAAAAACCAAAAAACTTAATTACATATGATACAATATAATACATTTTCTTCTCAAAATATCAAACCCTTTTATGCACCAAAATAGTGCTTGAGAAACTGACTATTAATAGGTAATGAAACAAACTCTCCTGCTAAGGTACTCAAACGAAAGGCATTCTCTCCTAAGATTTCAGCTATTTGATAGGGACCTAACCAAAGTCTATCAAACTTTTGATGATCTCCCTTCTTTTCTTTAGCCTTATCCCATAATAACACCAAATCTGATATTCTAAAAGCTTTTACTTTGGCTCTCTTGTCAAACCAGTGCTTGACAATAGCCTGATGTTTAGAGAATTGCTGCAAAGCAGCATCTCTTTGTTCTTCCATATTTAACAAGTTAAGCAGTCTAACCTCAATCCTATCATGCTTATTGTAAAACTCCTGCATGAATTTCAAAACAGGTATCTGTAAATGAATAGGAAAGATTGGATCTTGGCCATAAAATAACTTACAAGGTGAATTCCCTAAGGCTGCCTTAATTCTGGTTCTATCTGCCCATAAGGCAAATCTCAACTGGGTATGCCAGTCCCTAGGGTTATTTTCTAACAACTTTCTTATTACTTCCAATAAACTCTTATTTGTGGACTCAACCACTCCATTCCCCTGAGGGTAATAATTGGAAGAATATTTTAAAATGATCTTATGCTCATATGCCCATGAAATAAACTTAGCAGAAGAAAAAGCAGGGCTGTTATCACATACCAGAGCGAATGGAACCCTAAACCTGGTTGTGATGTTCTTTGTCAGAAACTTCATAACCACCTCCGTGGTGCTATTCTTGCAAGGTTGTGCCTCCGTCCAACATGTACAGTAATCCATTGCAGTCAAGATGAATTTATGACCTGCAGAAGAATTTGGATTAATCACACCTACAAAATCAAGTGCCCATTGGGCAAACGACCTTACCTCATATACTGGTTGTAGGGGCATTGCAGGATTTCTTTCTCTAGGTGCAGAAGTTTGACATATATGACAAGTCCTGCAATGTTGGTGTGCATATCTAAACACATATGGCCAATAATAGCCTAATCTTAAAATTTGATGTGCCAAAGCATCAGTTGATCCATGTCCTGTTCCATGCTTGCCATGAAATTCATTTATAGCATGCTTTGCTTCTTGCTGATCCAGACAACATAGATAGATTCCTTGGAAATTCTTCCTGTAGATTGATCCCCCTTTTAGCATATAATGAGAGCTTTTCATCTTCAGTGCCCTTCTTTGAGTAGCATTCATCCCTTCTGGACACTTATTGTTAAGGAGAAAAAAAACTAAATTTGTATACCAGGGATCTTTTGTGAATGATTGTACAGTGTACTGTTGGCAAGTTATACTTTTGTCCACTTCAGCCATTGTCTTTGACAAACCTTGACCTCTTACAAGTTTCATTGGGTGTATCTCCAAGTCAAACTCTTGTAAGATTGCCATCCATTTCCTTCTTCTTTCCCCTAATTCGCTCTACATTATGAGAGATTTCACAGCAACATCTGGAACTATAGCCATAACCTGACTTCTGATTATGTAATGCCTAAATTTCTTCACTGCTCTAACCAATGCAAAAGCTTGCTTTTCCAATGATGAATATCTTACTTTTGCATTTTTAAAGGGAGAGCTCATAAAAGCAATTGGTCTCTCCTCATTCTCTTCTCTTCTCTGCGTCAAGACTGCTGCACATGAATGTTCAGAAGCAAAAGAATAAAGATAGAAAGGCTTTAAATAATCTGGGCTTGTTAAAATAGGTGCCTCAGATATAGCTTGTTTAATTTGCATGAAATAAAACTTGGCCTCTTCACTCCATTCAATTTTTGCATCCTTTTTCATCATTTCGTTAAGTGGTTTGAACATCTCTGCAAACACTGTTATAAACTTTCTGACAAAATTAATCCTTCCAAAGAAAGATCTCATCTCCTTCTTACATCCTGGCCTTGTTAATTTCAAAATGGCCTCTACTCGATCAGGATCTATGGAAATTCCCTCCTCTAATATAATGTGACCTAAAAGTTTCCCTTCGGAAACTCCAAATACACATTTCTTTGGGTTGAGAGAAACACCATAGCTTATGCATTTCTTTAATACTTTATCCAAATCTGCAGCATGATCTTCCTTATTCTTAGAGAAGATGGTTAGATCATCAACATAGATAATTATGCACTTTCCTATCAGGTCTTTAAATGCTACATCCATCGCCCTCTAAAAAGTAGCACTAGCATTAATTAGACCAAATGGCATCCTTCTGTAGGCAAATGTGCCCCATTTTGTAGTAAAAGTTGTCTTCATCCTATCTTCATGACTTACTAGGACCTGGTTGTATCTTGAATATCCATCCAAGAAAGACATCATCTGTGATCCATTGACCTTTTTGTAATACTTCATCAAGAGAAGGTAATGGATAGTTGTCCTTTTCAGAAGCCTTACTTAAATTTCTAAAATCCACACACAATCTAATCTCACCATTTTTCTTCCTCACAGGAACTAGATTAGCCACCCAAGTAGAGTGTCTAACTGGAAAGATTATCCTTGCAGCCAAAAGCTTCTGTACCTCCTTTTGAATCAGAGGTTCAATTAATGCATTGACTGGGCATTACTTTTGGTGAAACGGCTTGGCTTCTGGTTTGAGAGGAATTGTATGTGTGATAACAGATGTATCAAAAGTCTTCAAGTCATCGTAACTCCAAACAATTCCTTCAATATTCTGTTTCAAAACTCTGATTATCTCCTCCTTGATCTCCTGAGGACAATTTTTCCCTATAAGAACATTCCTTTCTACTCCTGAGTGAGCCAAATTAACCGATTCATACTTGCCTCCTTCATTGCTTGTGGGCATTCTCTGATAAGCTCGTGGATTTGAGTCAAATATCTTTTCCAGTGCTATCATCCCTTTTGGGATGTTATTGCTCTTCAAATCCATTATTCCTTCTGGATTATCACTTTCCGGATCCCAATCTCCTTGATCTCTATCAGAGTCATCAATTATTTGTTCTTGAAATACATCTGAACTTTCCAAGAAGGCCAAAATATGTTGATCATCATTAAACACTTGGAAATGTCTAACATTATCAAGTATGGCTGGAACTGAAACCAACTCCAAAGAAAACCTCTTCAGATTTGAACCCTGCATAGGTTCAAGTGTACTCGCTGCAATAGCAAGAGCATCTGCTATTTGATTCGCTTCCCTTGGAATAAGAGTTATCCCAAAGGCATCAAAATCTTCTATTAAATTCCAGATCCTGTTTCTATAAGCAGCCAATCTTTTGTTATGGCACGTGTATTGGCTATGCACCTGTTTCACAATTACCTCTGAATCTCCCATCACTGCAAGAGCAGTTACCTTCTTCTTATGAGCAAACATGAGCCCTCTTGCAAGTGCTTCATATTCTACAACATTATTAGTACAACCAAACTGCAATCTATAAGAGGCAAAGTAAGTTTTTCCTTTCGGATTGGTTAGTTCAATTCTAGCTCCACTTCCTACTTTAGATTTAGAACCATCAAATTTAAGAGTCCACAGCTGATCTTTGGCTGGGAGTTCTTTCTTTTTAGAAGCGACAGGATATTTATCAGTTGTGACATGTGGCGGCTCGGACTTTTGCTGATCATCAGCAATAATCTTGAGGCTAGGCTCAGTTGAAGATTCTCCTATGCCCTCATTTTGTTCAACAATTGACTCCTGAGCAATCTCTTGAGTTATTTTATCATCTAACTCATCTTTCATCAACATCTTGGGCATCAGTAAATCATCTAGAGTAGGGGTATTGAAATGGAACTGGGATATTTCCACTTCTTCTTGATCTAAAAACCCTAAGACCTGAGTTTGCTCTACTGGCAAAGACACTTCCTCCTGAGGAAGATTGACCCGTGTAAGAATTGTTGCATCCTTAGCTTGGAAAGAAAACTCATTGATGGGAGTTTCAATTAGCTCTTGAGATTCTTGTTTGGGCAGATCTACATGCCTTAGAATATCTATGCATGACTGACAAGTTAACTCCAAATGGTTATGATAGTGTATTCTACACCAGTTAGGAAGTAATAAAGTACTTAAATCAATTTCTGTTCCTAAAACCAGCCTATCTTATTGCAATTTCCTTATTAGAACTTGTTGGTTGATGTGAATCATGGAGTCACTGTAATCTAAGGATAATGGATCCTCAGGACTAACTACAGAGAAAGTAAGAACTTCCTCTTGCTTGTAAACACCTATCTTAGTTTCAAAGAATGCTACTTCATTTGGAGTATCATACTTTGTGATCATTTGTTTGAGCCTAGGTTCACTTTCAATTCTTATTTGAGTGGCAACTCCTTTCCATGGTAACCACATATGCGAGAAATCCAAAGATAAATATCCTCCAATGCTTTTCATTAGCTCTCTACTTAAGAGCATACCATATGTTTCTGGGATATCTGCTATTTGAATATCTATATAAGTCTGGATCCTTGGGTCTAATCCAACCTAGACATGCATGTTCTTCAACTCACCTACAACATTGACTTCAGTTTTATCCAATTGAATGAACTTTTTGTTGGTTGGGATAGGACTCAATCCTAACTTCTTACAAATCGAAAAAGGCATAACATTCCCTGATGCCCTAGAATCTAACAAACAATTATGTAAATTCTTTCCAAAGATTCTCAAACTTAACAAGAAAGGTGGGGTACTGGTCTTACCTTTATACATTGTTGCATTGGTCTCCTTTACGGGAGTCACTTTACCTTTCCCTTTTAAGCGATCTGCTTCTTCCAAAGCTTTTAAGACCACCTCTCGTTGAGCTAGGCACCACTTCATGATATCAAAGAAAGAAAAGGATGTCTTCTGCCTCTGTAATTTTGCAACAAAGTCAAATTCTGAATCATTCCTAAATTGGTACTTAGGAAAAGAAGGTTGATTACCTCTATTTTGAGAATCAGAAGGTCCCTTTGGTGGAGGTAGATTATTATCTGCATTCTGGTTTGGTGGAACCATGTTATTTGGGGGTGTAGATGTTGTGAATGGCCCCTTGTTTTGATTTCTTAGGAAATGGCCACCCTTAGATTGGAAGGCTTGAGCATCATAAACATCCTCTTCTGGTTGATTATCTCCTTGCATAGGGAATTGATACTTTTCTTTAATAGTTTCATAAGTCATAGCAGTGCTGACTGACCCATTACCTTGATTGGAATTTCCTGCTTGAGGATGGGCATCAGCCTGTGCTATTTTCACAATCTTCTCCATTTCTAGGCAATTGACCTCAGAATGAGCTGCTATATCATGTAACCTACACCAATTTGTCATAAAATTCAAGTCAGCAACATTAGCAGTGTTTGTTCTTTCTTCACCTACTTGATAATTATGAGGAATGCCTCCATTGTTAGGTCCAGTGTTCCACTGCCTATTATTGTTGTTGTTGAATCTTTGATTGTATCCTCTATTCTGATTTTGATAATTCTGGTTCAAGGAGTTCTGATTCTAATAATTTCCTTGATAGTTATAACCTCCTTGATTGTTGTAGTTCTGGTTTTGATTATTGGGAGGGTTTTGTCTCAGCTGTGCCATGTCATTTGACATCTGAGAGAGAGTCTTTTTAAGAGTCTCTACTTCACTTGTAAGTTGTACAATTTGATCATTATGCACATTTTGAACTATGGTAGGGGAATGGACATGGGTTGGTCCTCCCCCTTGTTGTGGTTGCTTCTAAGATTGTTGTTGTTATGGTTGGTGTGAGGCATCTTGTACACCATTGTTAAAGAAGGGCACCGTGGGTGGAGCTTGTAACTCAGACATAGGTCCATATTGGGAATAAGACATCCCTGGGATAGTGTTGTATAACAGTGGATTAGGCATCGGATAATTCATTGGAAGAAGAACTGCTCCTAACCCTCCAAATTGCAAACTTATCTGTTGTTGTAGTTTGATAGCCAAATGATAGATCTTAGACAATGAGTCAATTTTGTCAAGTTCATAAATTCTTTGCAAGAACAAGCCAATCAAAGGATCTAAAACTCTCAAATATGCCTGTATGGCCATACCCTTTGGTACTAAGTAAGGCTCTTGTAGCCTACGATACATCTTTTGGAACCTAGTATTAAACAAAGGCAATGGTTCATGATGTTCTTTCCTTATGGTGGAAAATTGGTGATATAATATTGCAGGATCAACATAAACCCTGAATTGATTAATGAAAGCATTCTCTAAATCAGTCCAACCTAGGATAGATCCCTAAGGCAGATTTAGATACCAATTATATGCCATATCTCCCAAACAGTAAGGAAATAGTCTACATACCACATCTTGGTGGCCAATTTGAGCTCTTGTGCAAGCATCTTTGAATGCTTGTATATGTTCTTCTGCACTTCTTGACTCTCCCTGCATATATTTTGGACAGAACCTCTCTGGATTCTTTGGTAGATCATGAAATCCACCAAGAATAGTCCCTAACAAGGAGGGATTATTCACAAAGTAAGCCATTGGTGGGATGGGTTGGGCAAGTGGTGGTGATGCAGGCCGAATTGGTGGTGACAAAGGCCTATTTGGTGGTGATGATGTAGGTGGAATGGGTGGCAGTGTTTGTGCATTTGGTGGAAATCCAGATGGAGTAAGTAGTGGTGGTAACGTAGGTATCTCTACCCTACGATCATGGGGTCTAACTGGGGTTTCAATTTCTTCAAATAGTTCACGATTAGCAGAGGATCTAAGAACCCTCTCGTATCCCTCTGGTGAAAAATACATTCTGTGATCTAGCTTGTCTTTTCAGGCCCTCCTTCTAGCGCCAAATTCTATTGATGGTTAGAATGACACAAACAACATTAAAAAAAAATATTGCTATTCTATTTCTCCTAAAAAAGAAAGACTACATATAGTGGCCTAACTCCCAAGGTCTTGGTAGTTGGTTCTCAACTGTCTGGTGTTACTCAATTGGTTCATGCAATTGTAATGTTCAAGGGGCCTGTGCTGTTAAAAGACTTTAAGCCGCGACTCTCTTTCTATAACAAGTGGATTTTAAACAAAAGAAAAAGATAGGACAAAGGGGTAACAAGTGAACTTGAATCAACCTTATCTAATATTCAGACATATATCTTCAATAATGAATGTTTTCAATCAGATCCAGAGACCATAAGATGACACAACCTATAGGATGATTTATACCGTTGCATACATTTCAGGTGCTTAATTAATTCCACACTTACAATACCATGAATACTTCAAGGATTTCAAAACAACACACATTCATTCATCATTAAGATTATAGATCAACAAACTTCAAATAAACTTAATTCAATGACAATCTAATAAGATAATCTTTAAATCTGGTTTCTTCTAATGATTTTCACCACATAAGAAACTATCATGCTACAACACAATCATTGGCATTCAGATGGATTATAACTTATCAGCCTTATCAAATAAACAACTCAATTCCAAAATACCATATTTCGAGAAAACCTGCAATTCTATTAACTGTAAAAACTATCAATTAACAATGTATCTTCAAAAACAATGATCACTTAAAAACTTTATCTCCTAGCCTTCAAGTAAGCTAATCCAATTCTCAATTAGCCAACCTTTACAATATGATACCCATTAGGTATTTATAGACATACAAAAGAAGTTCGAACTTCACTTCTATTTTAGGCTTTCCACCTTTTTAGGAACAATCAACTTTCTTGGAAACTCAGATCAACTTTGATCTTGAGTCCTTACATTATACATTCAATTTGATCTAAAAATAGAAGATAGAAATAGAAGAAAAGAAGTCATGTGCCCTCAAGACTGTCAGTGTTGCATGCATGCCACACGCAAGGAAGAAGAACATCATGCATGCATGATTTTTATGCATGTGAAGCCAGATCCGCCATGAACTCATCATAACTAGTGAAGACTTGTTGTAGCATATCCATATCTGGCCCATCAATCTAGTCATCTTCAAATTTGATCCGATCCAACTCAACTGCAGCAAACTCTTTCATACTTTTAACCTTGATCAATTCTCTCCCTGCAGCTTTTATTTCTTCTTTGACTTCTTCAAGCTGATCTATCACCAAGTCTCCTCCATCATCTTTCTCCTGCATGAGTCCTTGGAATCTTTCATTCCATTTCTCTCTAACCTGACTCAAAGGCATGCCATCTTTTGTCATTACATTCACATCTACAATTATAGCCATGACTGCTTCCAACTCTTCCAATTGCTCAGTTAAATTATTAACTACTTCCTGAATCTCATCCTTATGCTTGCTCAAAAAGCCAGTTCTAAACTTGAGTATGCGAGAAGTCTTCTCTACAAAGTCTTTGTTATCATCTTCAAGTATAGATTGTTCTAGAAGAGTAGTTAGAGGCAATGTATTTATCTTTTCTAACCTTTCACTATACTCCTTATACTCTTCTTCTTGTTTTTCTGATGCCTCAATGTATTGATGCATCTCTTTTATTACTCCCTCTGCTTCTTTGTAGGCCTCAAATCCTTTTGTTAAAACCTCACCTACCTCATGGTTCAATTTTTCTATCCATTTATCTACCATCTCCGCCTTACCTCTAACTTGCACCAAATCATCTACCTCCTTCTTGCTTAACAAAACAGGAGTCTCAATGGTTGCAACTTGTTGTGACCTTGGAGAGGAGACACTCTTCAAGAATGAATGTAACTGATCCAATTGAGCCTTAAGCTCATCTTTCTTTTGTTTGTCCTTCATCATTCTTGATTTAGTTGTTGAAGCCACTACATCAATTAGATTCATTTGTTGATTCCTAGTGGGTCTTCCCAAATTAACCATACTCAACTGATAGTCTGTTAGCTGCATGTCCCCTACCTCCTTTTCTGTCATCAGCATGGCACATTCAGCAACTATCTCCCCTTTATCTGTGAGCCTGGTAGAATGTAAGATTTTAGCCTTCTTCTTAGGCTTTTCCTGTTCAATTCCCTTCATCATGTCCTCCCAGTTAAGAGGTTGAGGAGGTATTCTGGCTCTCTTCTGCATGTCTAACTTCAACCATATAGGAGCACTGGGAGCAGTCATCATCATGGAAGAGGAAGCAACAATTGTAGAGGGTGGCTGAACATTTACCTCAGGTTGAGAATCAACCTTTGCTTTCTCTTGTTGCTCCTGCAGCACATGCATCTGCACCAACTTCTCAGCCTCTTCTCTATCCTTTTGTTCTTTTCTCTTCCTTCCTTCCTCTTCTTCTCTTTCTTGAACTTCCTTTTCTAAGGCCTTGAGCTTCTCTGCCTTTTCCCTTTCTTCTTCAGCTTGCTATTTCTTTATTAGCTCCTCAGCATTTCTTTTCTTTCTTAGAGCTTCATCTTCTTCTTCTTTTTGTTGAGCTTCCTCTACAAGTTTCAATTTAGCAACCAAGATTTCCTTTTCCCTCCGATCTCTTGTTTTCTCCTCCTTAAGATCATGGATCTTTTGTATCAATTCTAACTTGTCATTTTCTGCTTTGACCTTGAGCTCATGCTCTCGTTGCCTCATTTGCTTCTCTACTTCATCAGTTGCTTCTCTTGTTTCAACTTGTTTTGCTTGTAATTGCTACTGGTGAAGTAGAGCATCAGCTTGCACCTTAGCATCTATTTCCTTTTGCTTCTTCGCTGTAGCCCTTGCATCATAATCTCTTGTAGCATCTTCAAATAGCTTCCATTGCTCTTCTTGTGTCAGAATCTGCTCAATAGTATGCTCTAGAGGCATGTTTTCTTGCAAATCCTTCTCTGACAGAGTTTCATCTGAGTCTGTCTCAACTTCCATAATTTCTTCGCTTACTTCTTTCCCCTTAGTAGTTTCAGCCATGCCATAAAGTACTCCTTCCTGAACTTCTTTGCTCCTTTTCCTTGTTAGTGGGGCTTGTGTGGATGACTCACCCAATGTGGGTGTAGAAACAACAGATCCTATTGGAACATCTCTTTATGGTGCCTCTTCTTCTTCATCGACCACCTCAAGTTCTATTTCTTCAACATCCAGAGGAAGGAATTCTAATGGCTCCTTGGGAGGTTTCTTCCTCTTGATTCTTTTGTATCCTTTGCCCTTTTTAAGGACTGGACCCTGAGTAGCTTAAACTTTCATCATCAGCCATTGCACACTTCTATCCAAAACTGTTCTTCCAATTTTCTTAATATCAATTGTTTCTTCCTCATTCCAGTCTATTGGATCTAAGCTTTTGGTGCCAATGTTCAAGGCTTCATATGATGGATCCAATACAATTCCATCATCCACCAACGTGTCAGGAATATTTTCTTTAACACCCAATTCTGCCATAAGTGCAACTGGCAATCTTTCATAGTTCTTCTTCCTCAAATCATATTCATCCTGCCAATCACACCAAAAGTCCTCTAACAAATTAAAGTGTCTTGTGAACATTGAAGGTAATAAGGCATACATTTTCTTCCTTGGATCAAAATACTTACGAGTTGTATACAATCCCAATTTCAATTGTATCAACTCATTACAAACTACCTTTGCTCCCTTCAAGTGTTGACAACCATATTCCCCCAACTTCATGGGAAATTTATGACATCCAGTCTTGTGCTTAATCCCGAACCGAGCATTAACTCCAATGGCTTGATATACAAATTCCATAAGTACTATTATGTTACTGCAGCATCTTGGCAATAAATGTGGATGGCCTTCAAAACCAAATAACCTGAAATATGTAAATCTGGGGTATTGGATGTACCAATTTCCCCATTCAGCAATAAAAGCCATAGCTTCCGGACTCAACCTGTATCCTACATCTCCACTCAACTGGTTGATAACCACATATAAAAATGCATCATTGACTCTTCTGAAGTGAGTCTCAACAACCTAAAGAGATAATTGATCGTAGTGTTCCCACACCTTCTTTTGTCCATCCAAGGCTCCCATTATACCTACTCTGTTTAATCCTGGGAAAATCCCCAATCTTGTTGCACCATAAACCACATAAGAAGTCATGAAGAAATATTTAGTCTATCTGACCCTTGTGAGCTGATCATGTATGGCATCAGAAACAATCATTGACCAATCAAATTGGTAATCACCCTGAAAGATTACTTGAATGAAATGAAACATCCATTCCTTGAAGTGGAAGGCATCCCTCTTCCCAAACACTCTGGACAACATTAATATCAAGTCAGACACCTCCTTGAAATCTGCCCTCTTTGGCTGGTCTGCAAGCTTGCTTAAGGATTTCTTCTCTGTATTTAACCATTTTTTGTTTAAGTGAGGCTTATTGGAGTCTTTATGTTTGCTATACTTCTCCAATGCCTCTGCTTCAGTTAGCTGCACCAAGTTCTTGGGATCAGGAACATTAAATATACTTTGGAACATTTGCGGAGTAAGATCTATAATCACATTATTTTGTGAATCCATGCATAATCTTGTAGTAGGATTGTAAGTACTGGCTACTGTCAATATCAACTCCGGACACTGAACTGCTAAAGGAAACACAGTGATATGTGCAAGACCAGAGTCAACAATCCTTTGTGTTCTCCTTGTCAAGTTTCCTCATTCTGCAAAGGTCTCTTCATGTAATTCTTCAAAGCTATACTGGCCTAGATTGGTATCTATGATATCTGACCAGTCTGATTCTAACTTGCTCATTTTCACCACTGGATTCCTATGATCATACCTCAATGTATAAGGCAACTGTTTTGGTTTCACCTTCTTTATTTTTGGTGCTGTCTTTGATGTTCCAGCCGGTTGATTCCTTCAAGCAGCCTCTCCTGATGTTCCTGGCATCTTTCAATTCTCCTGCAAAGCAAAGCTCTAATTAGATCTTTAGATATCATTATAAAACATGCTTTTAAAACATACCTGTTGCATATACATCAGAGTCAGAACCAGAAAGAAACTCAAAACAATCCCTTTTACAAAACTGTCGGACTCAGAGCAAAAACTAATAAAGATACTTCACCTAATAATAAATGAGCTCGGGGTCGAAACCAGGATAGTGGTCGGAATCGGGATCGGAACAAAAAAAGATTTGTTTTTTTCTTCTGATTTTCCAATTTTCATATCTGGATTCAACTCCGCCTCCGCCTCCGTCTAGGTTATCATTACCTTTCAAAGAAGACTTCCATTACCTTTGGAGCCGAAAAGGGGATAGAAATGGAATTGATAACTTTCATATAACAAGATTCTTAAGTTCATAATCGATTCTGATCCCGCCTCCGCCTATGTTATCACATACTTCAAGAAAGCCTTTTAGAACTTGGAATCAGAAATGGGATATAAATGGAATCGATAACTTTGAAAAGCAAAATTCTTACATCCATAATCAATTCCAATCCCGCCTCCACCTATGTTAATCATGATGTCATCAAATATTTTATTCATTTTCAACACAACTTTATGATTAAAACCTAGATCGCTTTAAAATGGAAAAGGAGCTTTAAAACTCTACCCTCATATGACCGTGGGGAACAATTGCATTTTAGGGCCATTATTTAAATCTTATTAAACCGTGATCATCAGGCGATACAAAACCCTAATATAACAAACCCGATAAAACTAGGGCACGGGTTTAAACCTTGGCATTTTACCAGACCAAAACACATGACGAAACCCTAATTTAAACAGTAAATCTAATCTACCCTAAGTCACTGTAAATCGTTAATCTACCTCACTATAAAAACACCCTTAATCTAATCTAATCTATTGCGAACCCAAAACAAGAACGACACAATCACGATTAAGACGTGAAAGCGACAATGCCTAAAAATAGAAAGAAACGACACGATAAAACAAGAAAACAAAGATTAAAGTAAAATAAACAAGACCAAACAAGAACCTGCACATTCAATCATATCCATGATCATAGATTTGCCTTAAAACAAAATGATTGAACATACGAGCAGATATAAAGCAAAACACAACAAACACAACCGCAAATAAACAACAAACAACAAAGATAAGAGACCTACCTCAAACGCAAACAAACCCAAGCTAACTTTCTAAATCGATTCGCACACAATATCCCTTCTCTATCTTGATCAATTTGCTCAAACGAACTCTGCTATTGCTCTTCGCGCTCTTAGACTTGTAATAATAACAATAATGATCGGCTTTAACCCTTAATAAAGGTAAATATGTGAATTTCTACCTACACCGACAACC
>VCHN02000014.1:113024150-113058357 GCA_007115665.2 Sequoiadendron giganteum | reverse complement strand
ATGAATTATTTAATTAAAAGAGGAACATTAAGTTTAAATAAAATTGCTTTATTTAATCAGAGATGAAATATTAGGATTAATTAAATAAAATTATTTATTTAATTAATAGAAGATAACGATTTAATCAAATAAAGTGATTTATTTAATTAAAAGAGGAATTATGATGAATTAATTAAATAAGGATTATTTAATTAACTGGTTAGTAAAGAAGTGATTTAGGAAGAAATGATGTTAGTGAATCAGGATTGAGTGCATGATATTAATCTGGATAATTTGAACGTCTACATTTTTTCCCTCTTTGAAGCAATGTACCTGTTGCATTGATTCAAAGAATAACCTTGCCGAGATTAAAATTTAATTTTTATTTTATTTTTTCAAATGCCCCACTACTGCCCCAACGGAATAATCATCCTAGTATACTTCCCCCTCAAGAGATTAGACGAAAATTTAGATTTTTTAGGAGATCTCGAAAAAAGATGACAAACTACTCCACGGGTCTAGAAAGGCTCCAGGATGCTAAAAATATGCCAAAACACGAGAAAAAAGCCTAGAACAAGATTTGGTTGGGAAAAAATGGGATCGGGGGTGCAAAACCCTAGTTTGTCGGCTAAAACAAGGCAAAAAACCCTAATTTTCATGCTTAAATAGCCTTTGAGGGGTCACTTTCTATTCATTTTCACATTCACACCTTGAGATTTCTAGCATTTTGAGCTCTGACCCTCCTACACGATGGTGCAAAGAGTGCTTCCCCAACACATTTTTGAGCAAGTTCGAGTCCACTAGAGACCTCCAAGTGTAGGACTAGTGGTATGTGATCCTAACTTGACCTTTAATTTCAATTTTTTAGAGCATTTACTATGCTTTGAAAGGTCAAAACCTTCAGCATCATTATATAGCAATGCTCAAGGTGCTTAATCGACAATGCTATGGGTCAAAAGCACTGCTACTACTTATTGTGACATCACATCATAATTTGGTCCTAGGGAACCAAATTCCAAAGGGCGATGCCATTGCAAATGGTGACATCATGGTTCAATTAGACTATTAGGGTTTTGGATCAAACAGGGCCACACATGCAAATAGTGATGCCATGACTCAATTTTTTCTTTAGGTTCCAGCATTTCTATTTGGAGTTTGCAAAGAGCAATTCCTTTACAAACAATGACACATGTTATTTCAGTGTTGAAAACCCCAAATAGGATCCTATATTTTTTGAGACTTGACCTTGTGGCTTCATGGGTGCAAGAGAATAGGGAGCCCATGCATTCATGCAAGAATCAACCCTCAGTGTTGAGTAGATGGACCAGGTTACATGAGTTACTTCAGGAGAACCTTGGCATGATCGACCTTTGGTATATTTCCTATGAACCCATTGTGAGGATCCACCTAGCCATGATGACTGCATTAACAAAGAGGTGGCATAGTGAGACTTCATTGTTTCACCTTCCTACTGGCGAGGTGACTATAACACTAGAGGATGTGTGGTGGATCTTTCGGTTGTCGATTCATGATGACAAGGTTATATATGATATGGGTTCTAACATCGATGTGTTCTATGAGGTCATGGGGCTAGATGAGCTTGTATTTACTGAGGGTTAGATTTACCTTGAGTTCTACAGGTGTCGGGTGTCTACCTTTTGACTGATTGTGGTTGCTATCATTACAGGACTAGTAGCTCTAGATCAATGAGGCTGATATTTTAGTCTGGGATGGGGTTTGGCTTGGGAGCAGATGCTCTTTAGCAGGAATTTGTATGCTTGGGGAACAGTGATTCTAGCCTCATTATATCATGATTTGCATGAGTTTTCCTATTGTGACAACCAATCGATTGGGACTGGTGTCACGTTATTACACATTTGGGTCTGGGAGCAAGCATATTTTCATGCTTCAAAAGATATTTATAGTGGTTGATGTTGAGCCTGATGACCCTGCAGTTTGGAGGTACCAAGGTGGAATTACACTAACACATACAAGATGGATAGGTCTTCCTCATTGGTGGAGGGTCCTAAATGAGATGACTATGTTTACCTGGAGGCCTTGGTTGCAGATGCTAGCTTGGTACGATGATGTCCATTATTTTCCAAGCATGATAAGTTGATGTAGGGGCACAAGCACACCATTGTAGAGCACTACCTGCCAGACACGATAGCCCGATAGTTTGGTGATGTTCACGATAGGAAAAAATGATCAGTATGTGGCCATATTTTATCAGTCTATTCGAGAGATTACATGGGGTTGGATGATCACCATGACAGACACAATTAATAGCATCAGATAGCTAGTGGCTAGGCCATGGGCCAATGCTTAGGAACTGAAAAATATAGGAGCCACTCATGCCTATTAGTGATGGTTAAAATGACACAAACAACATTAAAATAGAATATTTCTACTCTATTTCTCCTAAAAAAGAAAGACTACATGTAGTGGCCTAACTCCCAAGGTCCTGGTAGTTAGTTCTCAACTGTCTAGTGTCACTCAATTGGTTCATGCAACTGTAATATTCAAGGGGCCTATGCTGGTAATAAAATACTTTAAGCTATGACTCTCTTTCTGTAACAAGTGAATTTTAAACAAAATAAAAAGATAGGACAGAGGGGTAACCAGTGAATCTTGAATCAATTTTTATCTAATGTTCGGACATATATCTTCAATAATGAATGCTTTCAATTAGATCTAGAGAACCATAAGATGACACAACCTATAGGATGATCTATACCATTGCATACATTTCAGGTGCTTAATTAATTCCACACTTACAATATCAGGAATACTTCAAGGATTTCAAAAAAGACACATTCATTCATCATTAAGATCGTAGATCAACAAACTATAAATAAACTTAATTCAATGACAATCTAATAAGATAATCTTTAAATCTGGTTTCTTATAATGATTTTCACCACATAAGAAACTATCATGCTACAACATAATCACTGGCATTCAGATGGATTATAACTTATCAGCCTTATCAAACAAACAACTCAATTCCAAAATACCATATTTCGAGAAAACCTGAAACTCTATTAACTGTAAAAACTATCAAGTAACAATGTATCTTCAAAAATAATGATCACTACAAAACTTTGTCTCCTAACCTTTAGGTAAGCTAATCCAATTCTCAATTAGCTGACCTTTACAATATGATACGCATTAGGTATTTATAGACCTACAAAAGAAGTTCGAACTTCACTTCTGTTTTAGGCTTTCCACCTTTTTAGGAACAATCAACTTTCTTGGAAACTCAGATCAACTTTGATATTGAGTTCTTACATTATACATTCAGTCTAATCTAAAAATAGAAGATAGAAAATAGAAGAAAAGAAGTCATGCGCCCTCAAAACTGTCAGTGCTGCATGCATGAAACATTCAAGGAAGAAGAACATCATGCATGCAAGATTTTTATGCATGTGAAGCCGGATCCACCATGAACTCATCATAACTGGCGAAGACTTGTTGTAACATATCCATATCTGGCCCATCAATCCAGACATCTTTGAATTTGATCCGATCCAACTCAACTATAGCAAACTCTTTCATACTTTTAACCTTGACCAATTCTCTCCCTGCAACTTTTATTTCTTCTTTAACTTCTACAAGCCAATCTATCACCAAGTCTCTTCCTTCATCTTCTTTATTTTTGGTGCTATTTTTGATGATCCAGCCAGTTGATTCCTCTAAGCAGCCTCTCTTGATGTTCCTGACATATTTCAATTTGCTTGCAAGAAAACCTCGAATTAGATCTTTAGATATCATCATAAAACATGCTTTTAAAACATACCTGTTACACATACATTGGAGTCAGAACCAGAAAGAAGCTCAAAACAATTTCTTTTACAAAACTAGCGGACTCGGAACAAAAACCAATATAGAAACTTCGCCTAATAACAAACGGGCTCAGAGTTGGGGAGATTATCGGAACCGGGATCGGAATTAAAAAAAAAAACTGGTTTTCTTCGAATTCTCATTTTTTCATATTCTATTTCCATTTCGCCTCCGCCTCCGATTCGGTCATTATTATTTTGAAGAAAGACTTTCCATTATACACGGAGCCAGAAACGGGATGAGAATAGAATCGATAACTTTTGCAAACAAAATTCTTAAGTTCAAGATCGGTTCCAATCCCATCTCCGCTAGTTATCATATGTTTCAAGAAAAGCTTTTTAGAACTCAGAATCAGAAAATGAGTAAAAAAGGAATCAATAACCTTGTAAAACAAAACTCTCAGATCCATAATCCATTCCAATCCCGCCTCCACCTATGCTAAACATGACGTCATCAAATACTTTATTCACTTTCAACATAACTTCATGATTAAGACCTAGGTCACTATAAAATGGAAAAGGAGCTTAAAACTCTACACCCATATGACCATGGGGAACAATTGCACTTCTAAGATATCATTTTTTAATCATTTAAAGTAATTGCAAAGACCAAAGAAACCCTAATCTAACAAACCTGATAAAAACTAGGGCACGGGTTTAAACCTTGCCATTCTACCAGGCGACGAAACCCTAATCAAGCAGTAAATCTAATCTACCCTAACTCACTATAAAAACTCTAATCTACCTCACTGTAAAAACACCCTTTATCTAATCTAATCTACTGCAAACCTAAAACAAGAACAACACGATAAAACAAGAAAATAAAGATTCAAAGTAAAACAAACAAGACAAAACAAGAACCTTCTCATTCAATCATATCAATGATCCTAGATTTGCCTTAAAACACAACGATTGAACATACAAGTAGATACATAAAGCAAAACAAAATGAACACGACAGCAAATAAACAACAAAGATAAGAAACCTACCTCAAACACAAACAAACCCGAGCTAACTTCCTGATTCGATTCGCACACAATATCCCTTCTCTATCTCGATCCATTTACTCAAACGAACTCTGCTATTGCTCTTTGCACTCTTAGACTTGTAATAATAACAATAATGATCGACTTTAACCCTTAATAGAAGTAAAGATGTGAATTTCCACCTACACCGACAATCACCATTAATGTATTAAAATGCAGTAAAGGTAGAGTCAGAACTATAAGAGAACGAACACTGGTCTATAGTGCAACTTCAGTCAAAAAGTGGCGGGGGCGGAACTAAAATGGAAACGGAATCTCAAATTTATAAAATTTCCAAACTCAATTCCCGTTTCGGTTCTTGGTCCGCCAACTAAAAACAAAACAAAAGCAAAAACAAAAAGCTAAATAAAAGACCAACCTAATAAAACAAAACACAAAAACCGAGACAAAACAAAAATTAAAACTAGCGGAGGCGGGATCGGAAAAGATTTGTTATTTTGCAAATTTTCATAACAACCATCCTAATTCCCTCTCCGGCTCTGCTTCCGCTAAAAAAAAAAAACCAAAAAACAGAAAAAGACTGTCAGGATAAAAACCAAAACAAGTTTCAAAGGAACCTTTAGAACCCGATTCTGTTCCGGTTCCGATTTCGACAATGAAACCAAAGAAAAACAAAGTATTGGAAAAACTAGACTCCAAACTTTGTTTTAAAAACAACTAAGTACAAAAAAAACACAAAGGGGGACCCATTTTGACCAAGGCAAAAGATGGGGTGGTTATGCAAGGCATAACAAATGGCAACTCGGCTGGGAAAATGGTTTACCAATTTTCAAGATACCCAAAGAAAATTTCAGTCACCCAAAAACAACCGACTTATAAACATTTTAACTTGAATAAAATCAGATATTTGTAGGATAAGTTTGAGCTAGAATCTTAGATGCATGTGCCCATGAGTTATCTTTGAATCTGAGTGTGTGCTTCTTTCGTGCATCATTCTTCATAGATACTTTCTCTATTCTTTGAATAACTCTACCTAAAATTCAAGATACCTTAGTTGAATCTTTTAACCATCGTGCAGTAAAATCTTGGGTATTGGTCCGCAGCCAGACAGGCATCCATAGCCCCGACGGAGATGCCTCTAGTTCTCACAAAGCATTGCTCTACTACCAGCCAGGCATCCATAGCCCTGATAGAGATACTTGATTACCCACTTGATATTGAGCTTGCTTTTCTTTCTTTCTCTTCTCTTTTTTTTTTTTACTTCACTGGTGGAAATTCTTTTGTGCATCTCTCAATACTCAGATTCAATGAATCTGAAATGTGGGTTGAAAACTACATTGGATTCCATGATAGTCTTGGAATCAGATTTTTCACTTGAATCAAAGATAGAGTCATTCTAAAATAAATAGGCATTTACTCATGCAGATGTTTTATCTAATTTGGTGATAGATTTCTTTTGATAACAATGCATAGGATATTCACAATATATCTTCTTACCTCTAAATAACTTTTCAAACCCAAACTAGAATGATCATAAGACATAAGTTTTCAGAATGAAATCCTTTTCCATTATTATAATGAAAATACCTAAACCAATTTCTCTCCTAGTACCAATAGCATACTTTGAATAACAACCCCCAAGCTTTTGATATGAACAAAATAGAGATCCCCAACGAAACAAAAAAACTAAAAAGAAAAAAGAAAACAAACAAAAACAAAGAAAATAGAACAAACAAATATCAAAAATAAAACCTAACTAACAAAACAAAAACCTAACTTAACCAAAAGCAAAAAAAACAAAAAAAACAAAAACCAAAAACCTAATTACATATTATACAATATAATACATTTTCTTCTCAAAATATGAAACCCTTTTATGCACCAAAATAGTGCTTGAGAAATTGACCATTAATAGGTAATAGAACAAACTCTCATGTTAAGGTACTCAAATGAAAGGCATTCCCTCCTAAGATTTCAGCTATTTGATAGGGACCTAACCAAAGTCTATCAAACTTTTGATGATCTCCCTTCTTTTCTTTAGCCTTATCCCATAATAACACCAAATCTGATATTCTAAAAGCTTTTACTTTGGCTCTCTTGTCAAACCAGTGCTTGACAACAGCCTAATATTTAGAGAATTGCTGCAAAGCAGCATCTCTTTGTTCTTCCATATTTAACAAGTTAAGCAGTCTAACCTCAATCCTATCATCCTTATTGCAAAACTCCTGCATGAATTTCAAAACAGGTATTTGTAAATCAATGGGAAAGATTGGATCTTGGCCATAAACTAACTTAAAAGGTGAATTCCCTAGGGTTGCTTTAATTCTGGTTCGATCTACCCATAAGGCAAATCTCAACTGGGTATGCCAATCCGTAGGGTTATTTTCTATCAACTTTCTTATTACTTCCAATAAATTCTTATTTGTGGACTCAACCACTCCATTCCCCTGAGGGTAATAATTGGAAGAATATTTTTAAATGATCTTATGCTCATATGCCCATGAAATAAACTTAGCAGAAGAAAAAGCAGGGCCATTATCACATACTAGAGCAAATGGAACTCCAAACCTGGTTGTGATGTTCTCTATCAGAAATTTAATGACCACCTCCATGGTGCTATTTTTGCAAGGCATTGCCTCCATCCACCGTGTACAATAATCCATTGCAGTCAAGATGAATTTATGACCTGCAGAAGAATTTGGATTAATCACACTTACAAAATCAAGTGCCCATTGGGTAAACGACCTTACCTCATATACTGGTTGTAGGGGCATTGCAAGATTTCTTTCTCTTGATGCAGAAGTTTGGCATACATGAAAAGTCCTCCAATGTTGGTGCGCATCTCTAAACACATATGGCCAATAATAGCCTGATCTTAAAATCTAATGTACCAAAGCATCAGCTAATCCATGTCCTGTTCCATGCTTGCCATGAAATTCATTTATAGCATGCTTTGCTTCTTGCTGATCCAAGGAACGTAGATATATTCCTTGGAAATTCTTCTTGTATATTGATCCTCCTTATAGCATATAATGAGCTCTCTTCATCCTCAATGCTCTCCTTTGAGTAGCATTCATCCCTTCTGGACACTTGTTATTGAGGAGGAAAAAGACTAAATCTGTATACCAGGGATCTTTTGTGAATGATTGCACAGTGTACTGTTGGCAAGTTATACTTCTTTCCACTTCAGCCATTGCCTTTGACAAACCTTGACCTCTTACAAGTTTCATTAGGTGTATCTCCAAGTCAAACTCTTGTAAGATTGTTATCCATTTCCCTCTTCTTTCCTCTAATTGACTCTACATTAGGAGAGATTTCACAGCAACATTTGGAACTATAGCCATAACCTGAATTCTGATTATGTAATGCCTAAATTTCTTCACTGCTCTAACCAATGCAAAAGCTTGCTTTTCCAATGATGAATATCTTACTTCTGCATTTTTAAAGGGAGAGCTCATAAAAGCAATTGGTCTCTCCTCATTCTCTTCTCTTCTCTACGTCAAGACTGCTGCACCCGAATGTTTAGAAGCAAAAGAATAAAGATAGAAAGGCTTTAAATAATTTAGGCTTGTTAAAATAGGTGCCTCAGATATAGCTTGTTTAATTTGCATGAAAGCATACTTGGCCTCTTCACTCCATTCAATTCTAGCATCTTTTTTCATCATTTTGTTAAGTGGTTTGACAATCTTTGCAAACCCTATTATAAACTTTCTGACAAAATTAATCCTTCCAAAGAAAGATCTCATCTCCTTCTTACTTCTTGGCCTTGTTAACTTCAAAATGGCCTCTACTCGATCAGGATCTATGGAAATTGCCTCCTCTGATATAATGTGACCTAAAAGTTTCCCTTTCGAAACTCCAAATACACATTTCTTTGGGTTGAGAGAAACACCATAACTTATGCATTTCTTTAGTACTTTCTCCAAATCCGCAATATGATCTTCCCTATTCTTAGAGAAGATGGTTAAATCATCAACATAGATGATTATACACTTTCCTATTAGGTCTTTAAATTCTACATCCATCACCTTTTGAAAAGTAGCACGAGCATTAATTAGACCAAATGGCATCCTTCTGTAGGCAAATGTGCCCCATTTTGTGGTAAAAGTTATCTTCATCCTATTTTCATGACTTGCCAGGACCTAGTTGTATCCTGAATATCCGTCCAAGAAAGACATCATCTATGATCCATTGACCTTTTGTAATACTTCATCAAGAGAAGGTAATGGATAGTTGTCCTTTTCAGAAGCCTTATTTAAATTTCTGAAATCCACACACAATCTAATCTCACCATTCTTCTTCCTCATAGGAACTAGATTAGCCACCCAAGTAGAATGTCTAACTAGAAAGATTATCCTTGCAGCCAAAAGTTTATGTACCTCCTTTTGAATCAGAGGTTCAATTAATGCATTGACTAGGCGTTGCTTTTGGCAAAACGGCTTGGCTTCTGGTTTGAGAGGAATTGTATGTGTGATAACAGATGTATCAAAAGTCTTCAAGTCATCGTAACTCCAAGAAATTGCTTCAATATTTTGTTTCAAAACTCTGATTATCTCCTCCTTTATTTCCTGAGGACAAGTCTTCCCTATAAGAACATTCCTTTCTGCCCCTGAGTGAGCCAAATTAATCGATTCATACTTGCCTCCTTCACTCTTTGTGGGCATTCTCTGATAAGCTCTTGGATTTGAGTCAAATATCCTTTCCAATTCTATCATCCCTTTTGGGATGTTATTTCTCTTCAAGTCCATTATTCCTTCTGGATTATCACTTTCTAGATTCTAGTCTCCTTGTTCTCTATCAGAGTCATCAATTATCTGTCCTTGAAACACATTTGAACTTTCCAAGAAGGCCAAAATATGTTGATCATCATTAAACACTTGGAAATGTTTGACATTATCAGGTATGGCTGGAACTGAAACCAACTCCATAGAAAAACCTCTTTAGATTTGAATCTTGGATAGGCTCAAGTGTACTTTCTGCAACAGCAAGAGTATCTGCTATTTGATTTGCTTCCCTTGGAATAAGAGTTATTCCAAAGGCATCAAAATCTTCTATTAAATTCTAGATCCTATTCCTATAAGCAGCCAATCTTTTGTTATGGCACGTGTATTGGCTACATACCTGCTTCATAATTACCTTAGAATCTCCCATCACTACAAGAGCAGTTACCTTCTTCTTATGAGCAAACATGAGCCCTCTTGCAAGTGCTTCATATTCTGCAACATTATTAGTACATCCAAACTGCAATCTATAAGAAGCAAAGTAAATTTTTCCTTTCAGATTGGTTAGTTCAGTTCTAGCTCTACTTCCTAGTTTAGATTTAGAACCATCAAATTTAAGAGTCCACAACTGGTCTTTAGTTGGGAGCTCTTTCTTTTTATAAGCAACAGGGGTTTTATCAGTTGTGACATGTGGTGGCTCAAACTTTTGCTGATCATCAACAATAATCTTGAGGCTAGGCTCAGTTGAAGGTTCTCCTATGTTTTCAATTTGTTCAACAATTGACTCTTGAGCAACCTCTTGAGTTACTTTATCATCTAACTCATCTTTCATCAACATCTTTGGCATTGGTAAATCATCTAGAGCAGGGGTATTGAAATGGAACTGGGATATTTCCACTTCCTCTTGATCTGAAAACCCTAAGACCTGAGTTTTCTCTACTAGAAAAGACACTTCCTCCTGAGGAAGATTCACCCATGTAAGAATTGTTGCATCCTTAGCTTGGAAAGAGAACTCATTGATGGGATTCTCCATTAACTCTTGATATTCTTGTTTGGGTAGATCTACATGCCTTAGAATATCTATGCATGACTAACAAGTTAACTCCGAATGGTTATGATAGTGTATTCTACACCAATTAGGAAATAATAAAGTACTTAAATCAGTTTCTGTTCCTAAAACCAGCCTATCTTGTTGTAATTTCCTTATTAGAACTTGATGGTTGATGTGAATTATGGAGTCATTATGATCTAAGGATAATAGATCCTCAGGACTAACTACAGAGAAAGTAAGAACTTCCTCTTGTTTATAAACACCTATCTCAGTTTCAAAGAATGCTACTTCATTTGGAGTATCATACTCTGTAATCATGTGTTTGAGCCTAGGTTCACTTTCAATTCTTATTTGAGTGGAAACTCCTTTCCATGGTAACCACATATGCGAGAAATCCAAAGATAAATATCCTCCAATGCTTTTCATTAGCTTTCTACTTAAGAGTATATCATATGTTTCTGGGATATCTACTATTTGAATATCTATATAAGTTTGGATCCTTGGATTTGATCCAACCTGGACATGCATGTTCTTCAACTCGCCTACAACATTGACTTTAGTCTTATCCAATTGAATGACCTTTTTGTTGGTTGGGATAGGACTCAATCCTAACTTTTTACAAATCGAAAAAGGCATAACATTCTTTGATGCCCCATAATCTAATAAACAATTATGTAAATTCTTCCCAAAGATTCTCAAACTTAACAAGAAAGGTGGGGTACTAGTCTTACCTTTATACATTGTTGCATTGGTCTCCTTTACGGGAGTCATTTTACCTTTCCCTTTCAAGCGATCTGCCTCTTCCAAAGCTTTTAATACCACCTCTCATTGAGCTGGGCACCACTTCATGATATCAAAGAAAGACAATGATGTCTTCTGCCTCTGTAATTCTGCAACAAAGTCAAATTTCGAATCATTACTAAATTGGTACTTAGGAAAAGAAGGTTGATTACCTCTATTCTGAGAATTAGAAGGTCCCTTTGGTGGAGGTGGATTATTATCTGCATTTTGGTTTAGTGGAACCATGTTATTTGGGGGTGCAGATGTTGTGAATGGCCCTTTGTTTTGATTTCTTAGGAAATGGCCACCCTTAGATTGGAAGGCCTGAGCATCATAAACATCATCTTCGGGTTGATTATCTCCTTACATAGGGAATTGATACTTTTCTTCTATAGTTTCATAAGTCATAGCAGTGCTGATTGACCCATTGCCTTGATTGGAATTTCCTACTTGAGGATGAGCATCAGCCTGTGCTATTTTCACAATCTTCTCCATTTATGGGCAATTGACCTCAGAATGGGCTGCTGTATCATGCAACCTACACCAATTTGTCATAAAATTCAAATCAGCAACATTAGCAGTGTTTGTTCTTTCTTCACCTGCTTGATAATTATGAGGAAATCCTCCATTGTTAGGTCCAGTGTTCCACTGCCTATTTTTGTTGTTGTTGTTGAATCTTTGATTATATCCTCTATTTTGATTTTGATAATTCTGGTTCGAGGAGTTCTCATTCTGGAAATTCTTATTGGTGTTCTGATTCTGGTAATTTCCTTGATAGTTATAACCTCCCTAATTGTTGTAGTTATGGTTTTGATTATTGGGAGGGTTTTGTCTCAGTTGTGCCATGTCGTTTGACATCTAAGAGAGAGTCTTTTTAAGAGTCTCTACTTCACTTGTAAGTTGTACAGTTTGATCATTCTGCACATTTTGAACTATAGCAAGGGAATGGACATGGGTTGGTCCTCCCCCTTGTTGTGGTTGCTTCTGAGATTGCTATTGTTGTGGTTCGTGTGAGATATCTTGTACACCATTGCTAAAGAAGGGCACCATGGGTGGAGCTTGTAACTCCGACATAGGTCCGTATTGGGAATAAGACATCCCTAGGACAGTGTTGTATAACGGTGGATTAGACATCGGATAATTCATTGGAGGAAGAACTGCTCCTAACCCTCTAGATTGCAAACTTATTTGTTGTTGTAGTTTGATAGCCAAATGATAGATCTTAGATAATGAGTCAATTTTGTCAGGTTCATAAATTCTTTGCAAGAACAAGCCAATCAAAGGATCTACAACTCTCAAATATGCCTGTATGGCCATACCCTCTAGTACTAAGTAAGGCTCTTGTAGCCTACGATACATCCTTTGGAACCTAGTATTAAACAAAGGCAATGGTTCATGATGTTCTTTCCTTATGGTGGAAAATTGGTGATACAATATTGCAGGATCAACATAAACCCTGAATTGATTAATGAAAGCATTCTCTAAATTAGTCCAACCTAGGATACATCCCTGAGGCAGATTTAGATACCAATTATATGCCATATCTCCCAAACAGTAAGGAAATAGTCTACATACCACATCTTGGTGGGAAATTTGAGCTCTTGTGCAAGAATCTTTGAACGCTTGTATATGTTCTTCTGCACTTCTTGACTCTCCATGCATATATTTCAAACAAAACCTCTTTGGGTTCTTTGGTAGATCATGAAATCCACTAGGAATAGTTCCTAACAGGGAGGGATTATTCACAAAGTAAACCATTGGTGGGATGGGTTGAGCAGGTGGTGGTGACAAAGGCCTATTTGGTGGTGATGATGTAGGTGGAATGGGTGGCGGTGTTTGTGGATTTGGTGGAAATCCAAGTGGAGAAAGTGGTGGTGGTAACATAGGTATCTCTACCCTACGAGCATGGGGTCTAGGTCTAATCGGGGTTTGAATTTCTTCGAATAGTTCATGATTAGTAGAGGATCTAAGAACCCTCTCATATCCCTCCGGTGAAAAAGACCTTCCGTGAGCCAGCTTGTCTTTTCAGGCCCTCCTTCTAGCGCCAATTTCTGTTGATGGTTAAAATGACACAAACAACATTAAAACAAAATATTTCTACTCTATTTCTCCTGAAAAAGAAAGACTACATGTAGTGGCCTAACTCCCAAGGTCCTAGTAGTTGGTTCTCAACTGTCTGGTGTCACTCAATTGGTTCATGCAACTGTAATATTCAAGGGGCCTGTGCTGGTAATAAAAGACTTTAAGCTGTGACTCTCTTTCTGTAACAAGTGAATTTTAAACAAAAGAAAAAGATAGGACAAAGGGGTAACCAGTGAATCTTGAATCAATTTTTATCTAATGTTCGGACATATATCTTCAATAATGAATGCTTTCAATCAGATCTAGAGAACCATAAGATGACACAACCTATAGGATGATCTATACCATTGCATACATTTCAAGTGCTTAATTAATTCCACACTTACAATATCACGAATAATTCAAGGATTTCAAAACAACACACATTCATTCATCATTAAGATCATAGATCAACAAACTTTAAATAAACTTAATTCAATGACAATCTAATAAGATAATCTTTAAATCTGGTTTCTTCTAATGATTTTCACCACATAAGAAACTATCATGCTACAGCACAATCACTGGCATTCAGATGGATTATAACTTATCAGCCTTATCAAACAAACAACTCAATTCCAAAATACCATATTTCGAGAAACCCTGCAACTCTATAAACTGTAGAAACTATCAAGTAACAATGTATCTTCAAAAACAATGATCACTACAAAACTTTGTCTCCTAACCTTCAGGTAAGCTAATCCAATTCCCAATTAGCCAACCTTTAAAATATGATACCCATTAGGTATATATAGACCTACAAAATAAGTTCGAACTTCACTTCTATTCTAGGCTTTCCACCTTTTTAGGAACAATCAACTTTCTTGGAAACTCAGATCAACTTTGATATTGAGTTCTTACATTATACATTCAGTTTGATCTAAAAATAGAAGATAGAAAATAGAAGAAAAGAAGTCATGCGCCCTCAAAACTATCAATGTTGCATGCATGCAACATGCAAGGAAGAAGAACATCATGCATGCAATATTTTTATGCATCTGAAGCCGGATCCACCATGAACTCATAATAACTGGTGAAGACTTGTTGTAACATATCCATATCTAACCCATCAATCCAGTCATCTTCGAATTTGATCTGATCCAACTCAACTACAACAAACTCTTTCATACTTTTAACCTTGACCAATTCTCTCCCTACAACTTTTATTTCTTCTTTAACTTCTACAAGCCGATCTATCACCAAGTCTCCTCCTTCATCTTCTTTATTTTTGGTGTTGTTTTTGATGTTCCAGCCAGTTGATTCCTCTAAGCAGCCTCTCTTGATGTTCCTGACATCTTTCAATCTTCCTACAAGAAAACCTCGAATTAGATTTTTAGATATCATTATAAAACATGCTTTTAAAACATACCTGTTACACATACATCAGAGTTGAAACCAGATAGAAGCTCAAAATAATTTCTTTTACAAAACTAGCGGACTCAGAGCAAAAACCGATATAGAAAATTTTCCTAATAACAAACGGGCTTGGAGTCGGGGAGATTATCGGAACCGGGATCGAAATAAAAAAAAAAAATTGGTTTTCTTCGAATTCTCATTTTTTCATATTCTATTTCCATTCCGCCTCCACCTCTGATTCAGTCATCATTATTTTGAAGAAATAATTTCCATTATACGCAGAGCCAAAAACGGGATGAGAATGGAATCGATAACTTTTGCAAACAAAATTCTTAAGTTCAAGATCGGTTCCGATCCCGTCTCCGTTAGTTATCATATATTTCAAGAAAAGATTTTTAGATCTCGGAATTAGAAAATGAGTAAAAAAGGAATCAATAACCTCGTAAAACAAAACTCTCAGATCCATAATCCATTCCAATCTAGCCTCCGCCTATGCTAAATATGACATCATCAAATACTTTATTCACTTTCAACACAACTTCATGATTAAGACCTAGGTCACTATAAAATGGAAAAGGAGCTTAAAAATCTACACCCATATGACCATGGGGAACAATTGCACTTCTAAGATATCAATTTTTAATCATTTAAAGTAATTGCAGAGACCAACGAAACCCTAATCTAACAAACCCGATAAAAACTAGGGCACGAGTTTAAACCTTGCCATTCTACTAGACGACAAAACCCTAATCAAGCAATAAATCTAATCTACCCTAACTCACTGTAAAAGCTCTAATCCACCTCACTGTAAAAACATCCTTAATCTAATCTAATCTACTGCAAACCTAAAACAAGAACAACACGATAAAACAAGAAAACAAAGATTCAAAGTAAAACAAACAAGACAAAACAAGAACCTACTCATTCAATCATATCAATGATCCTAGATTTGCCTTAAAACACAACGATTGAACATATGAGTAGATACATAAAGCAAAACAAAAACAAACATGACAATAAATAAACAACAAAGATAAGAAACCTACCTCAAACGCAAACAAACCCGAGCTAACTTCCTGAATCGATTCGCACACAATATCCCTTCTCTATCTTGATCCATTTGCTCAAACGAACTCTGCTATTGCTCTTCGCGCTCGTAGACTTGTAATAATAACAATAATGATCGGCTTTAACCCTTAATAGAAGTAAATATGCAAATTTCTACCTACACCAGCAATCACCATTAATGCATTAAAATGCAGTAAAGGCGGAGTCAGAACTGTAAGAGAACGAACACTGGTCTATAGTGCAACTTCAGTCAAAAAGTCAATGACAAAAAGTGGTGGGGGAGGAACTAAAATGGAAATAGAATCTCAAATTTATAAAATTTCCAAACTCAATTCCCATTCTGGTTCTTGGTCCGCCAACTAAAAACAAAACAAAAGCAAAAACAAAAAGCTAAATAAAAGACCAACCTAATAAAACAAAACACAAAAACGAGACAAAACAAAAATCAAAACTAGCGGAGGTGGGATCGGAAAAGATTTGTAATTTTGCAAATTTTCATAACAACCATCCTAATTCCCTCTCCAGCTCCACTTCCGCTAAACAAAAAAAGACTATCAGGATAAAAACCAAAACAAGTTTCAAAGGAACCTTCAGAACCCGATTCTGTTCCAGTTCTGATTCCGATAGTGAAACCAAAGAAAAACAAAGTATTGGCAAAACTAGACTCCAAACTTTGTTTCAAAAACAACTAAGTACAAAAAAAAACACAAAGGGGAACCCATTTTAACCAAGGCAAAAGATGGGGTGGTTATGCAAGGCATAACACCTATGATGATTGGTTTAGGCCTCCCCTTTGTTTAACAGTTCTAGGGTAGCACCTCTTTAGTAGAGGCCTCAAGGTCAAACATCATGGTAGGGATAGGGAGGTCAGGTTCAAAGGGGACAAGTAGGAGGAGGTAGAGGGGGAGGAGGAGGAGGAGGAGGAGGACCACCTCCTTGCCAGCTAGATTAGAGAGAGTAGTAGAGAGATCAACAACCACCACCCAAAGATCAGTAGAGAGATCAATAGTCACTGCCATGAGATCAAAACCACCTTCGTTACCATAACCAGACCCACAAGATGCTTAGATACAACAACTTAGGGGCAGATATAGGGGCTACAAGTACAAGTGTAGGATTTGATAACAGAGGGGGACTAGGAGAGGCAACATAGACATGCCTTAGATTTATAGTTGGCACAAGAGGTGGGCCGCAAGTAGCAGCTAGAGAGCATGGATTTTGCATCATAGGGCATAACAATCTTGGAACGGATGTACCACAATGTCATGCAATAAGTCGAGTATTACCAGAAACATTATCGATAGGATGTACCTCTAGCAGCTTGTGTACCAGATTACTCCCAGTAGACTGGGGTGAGACAAGCTGAGGACCAACTTGAGAGGCAGGCAGGTAAGGGGAGCAAACACCAGAGCTAGCTACCACAGTTTTGATCAACACCATTCTTTTTCTGAGGTCCATGGGCTCCATTTTTGATAGCCTCGTGGGAATTGTATACTTGATTGATATACATAAATACGATTCTAATTTGTACCATGATAGTTACATTTTGATATATACATATATATGATCAATTCATTATGAGATGTGTCCTATTTTATTATGGATGGATGCATCTAATGTTCTATGTATATACAATGTGATGCTTCTTTATGTATGATTATGATATGTAGATGTTTTATGGATGCAAATGGTATGGATCAATTTCCTTTTATATACTTCCTATGCATTTTATGATGATGTATGTAGTATGGATGAATATTTTTTTATCATGCTTAGATCAACAAATCTTATGTATTATGCCCCTAATGGATGGTGTTATATGCTATGAGATGTATGAGATGTTATGACATGTTCCTTTTTTTTTATATATTTTTCATGTATATATGGATGATATGAAGATGCAAATGTATGGTTTATGAGATTCTTAGAATAAGAAACCTATATGATGTCCTAAATGATAATGGATTATGGATTTATTATGTGATGTATGTGATGATATGTAAATGCAATGTTTTTATATTTTTTTTCATGCATTTACAATAATGATATATGGATGATATGATGATGTTTATATGATTATGCAATGGATATAAATGTAATCATGATATGTAATGATCAATGATGTGTAAAAATATGAATGTAATGATGTGAGATGTCCCATGATATTTATGACTTATGACATGTAATGGTTATGTTATGCAATGATTATGATTTAAAATGATTATGATATGCATTATGATTTATGATTTGTAAATTTAATGGTATAAATGTAATGATATTAATGCAATGATTTATTAAGATACTTAGAATAACAAATCTATATTATCCTTCGTAACTTAAAAAGTGATTATGGAAAATGTGATGATGTGATATACAGTATTCATGATATGTAATGACATAAATGTAGTGATATGATATGCCTATACGATGATTCATGTTTTGAAATGAATGAAAGGATGTGATATGAAATGATGTAATATGAAATAACCATGATATGTAATGATTTGTAATGATATGATATGTAAATGACATGAAATGACTATGATATGATTTATGTTATGCAATGATATACGATGACTATGCCTTTATGCCTTAAATATGAGATGTATGTATGTTGATGATTTGTGGATGCAAGATGGATGCTTAAGTGATGTTTTGATTAACTGGCATGGTACCATGTTAGCACGGAGAGAAGAAAGAAAAGAATGATGAAGGGGATCCAACAAGTCCATGATTTATGAGACTCTATTAGAGATGACGATGACATTGATGATGTATTATTTATCAGGAATCCGGATTTTAATAGGGCTTACTTTCCTTATGTTTGATAACACACATAGGCATGATGCATCAAGGTATGAAAAAAAAGGATGGCGTTGCACCTAGTGTAATGGAATCTGACTCGACCAATTAGATAGGATTATTCTTGTTCACACTTGGCATACACAACCTTATTTAAATGTAGTTCAGATGTTTCAAATATCTCAGACCAAAACATAGAAATTCAAGCCTTCCTATGTGGTCAACAAGACACCTAAAATACCTTCCCTACAAAACCAAACAAAGCACGCATGACCAAGGTTATATTACAAGAACATCCAACAAGGATAGCAGATAAAAAGATAATGATCATTACCCCATTCCTTTCTCTCTAGATATTTTTTTTTAGACATCATCGAGAGGTCATTGGAATGAGTGCAATAAGATAAATCAAAATACAAAGATCAAGTAAACAAACAAGTTAATGTTCTTCATACCATAGCCAAAACTAAACATGATGATGCCTGATGTTGATGTCCATTGTAGGAAGGATGTGTCCAAGGATGTGATGTTATCAGATGATTTGGGATTGACTGGGTGATAAGCTATTGATACTCTCAGTTGAATAACTTGCTTACCTACTGATCTAGACTTAAGACACTGATGTTTGAGAACAATTTTAGCCTGCTTAGACTTTCTTCTGATGGTTTTTACCAAAGGGTGAAGTTGATGACGATTTATTATGAGTGAGTGTTTATTTTGGGTGAAAGGGAGATGGGATGGATGCACCTTTTTGGGTTTTTTGAATGTTTTTGATATTTTGCAATGTTTTGAGGCTATTTTGGGATTTTTGAGATGTTTTACAAATATTTTGGTTTTCAAATTTTCACATTTTTTGATATCTTCAATGTTTTGACCAAGAACCTAACCTAAGGACCTATCCTAGGGGTCTCGAGGCTAATCAAAGATTAGCCTTGCCTACATTATACATGAAGAGACCAAGTAGTTCGACTGACACAAACTTGATTATTGATGAGATATGAACCAATGGATTGCCAACTTATTATGACGGGCTCCTAAAAGACTGACTTAAGTGTCCTGGGGGATGATCAAAGATCAACCTTGCCTATGTTCAAGCTCAAAGACAATGTAGTTCAACATGATGACTTGATTCTGGAATTTTTGGATTTTGACATGTTTTGGATGTTTTTAGATTTTCTAATTTTATGAATGCTTTTGGATTTTTGGATTTTTGATTATAAGGAACACTATAAGAATATACATGAATCTGATTTGATGCAGGTACATGAACTTTCCCCCATTGTGATGCGATAGACTACTCCGATATAGGCAAAAAAATCTGACCTTAGGAATGTGCCAAGTAGTACTAGGAGGGATCATGATACGAACACAAAATCAAGCTATGATGCAAACATGTGTGGTTGGAAGGATTGATGGAGTGCAATGGGTGAAAAAGTTGTAGAGATCATGGTGGATGGAAAGTGCTTATTTACACAAGGTGCTTGTTTTCTAGGTTTTCACCAAGGTACTTTCCCAAAGTGCCACCGAAGTGGTTTTCACTAGAGGATGATTTTTTATGTTTACTTCTTTCAATCCTTTTTCTCATTTTTGTGGATTTTTATATTTTTGGTTTTTTTGGTTTTATACCTTGAAAGTTTAGGCATAATTTTTTTTAAATGGGATATATTGATAGGCTCCTATAGAGGTTCCCCTTTGAGCATTGATAGATGATATTACCCTCACTTGTAGCTCATTGTGATGATGAAGGGTCCCAAGCAATTGGGTTTAAACTTGCCCTTGTTGTCTATATTTGGTGCATTTTTTTGATTCTCCTTCAATACCATCTCTCTAGCTTGGAAGGTTTGAATCCTAATCTTCTTGTTGTAGCTCCAATTGAGATGGTTTTGATAGAATTGAAAATGGTTTAAGGCATCCATGTGTTGCTCATCTAGTATTTCTAGCTCATTCAATCGTGGTGCCTGATATTATTCCTTTGTAATGAGATTCTGCAATGATATTCTTAGGGATGTGAGCTTGATATCAATGGGGAGGATGGCCTCTAATCCATAGACTAGGAAGAAAGGGGTGGTACTTTTTGGTGTGCAGATACTCATTCGGTAGGTCCATAAGGTGTGATTCAACTACAGATGCCAGTCATGACCAACTTTATTCACTATTTTCTTAAGGATTCTTTTATTTGTAGCCTCAGCTTGGTCATTACCCTGGGGGTAGTATGGAGTGGAAAAGTTATGTTGGATTTTGAATTTATGGCATAGGTCTCAAACATCCTAGTTTTTGAAAGGTGTCTTGTTATCTAAGATAATGGCTTGTGGGACACTATAGCGGAAAATGAGGTAATTCAGGATGAACTTGGAAATTTGCTTTCCTGTGTCAGTTAGATGTGGTGGGGATTATTTTTCTAATGAGATCAAGTCCCCACTATGAGAAGGTCCAAGGTGTAACAATCAGGTGGAGCTCCTGAGCTAGTGCATGGACGAGGTCCCCATGCTATTGACATTGCAAGTATTTCTTAACATATTTGTGAGCTTCCTTCTCCATTGTAAGCCAATAGTACCTCGTTCTCAAAAAATTCTTGGCCAAGGTCGTACCACTTGAATGTGAACCACATATCCCATTATGTACCACTGTTAAAGTATTTAGGAAACAAAAGTTGGTTAATCTACAAGAAATAGATCCACAAAGCAGGTTAAAAGCTCAAGGTGATGAAAACAAAAAGAACATGTTAAAAAAACTAAAAATTTTAACCTTTTACCTAGCTCCAACATCACAATCCACGAAGGCATCATTGTTTGGAGAAGTCCAACAGTGTTCTGGTGAAGTTAGTGTTGCTCTATGGAGAAATAGAGATTGCGATTGCTTCGTTGTTTCACCAAGCGCCACTCTTTGGAGTTTGACTAGTCCGAGCTTAGGAAAATAACTTTAGCATCAGATTTTGAATTAGATACAACATCTCTATATAGAGACGTTGAACTGATAGTGTCATTTTTTGTCTTTTGCAGTGTCGCTCCTTGTAGACACACAAAGTTTGAAAAGACAACATAATTTTGACCAAAAAACATGTTAATTTCTCAATATTTTCCCTCCTAGTGCCAAAATGTGAGTGGTTGGTCTAGAAATACTCAAACATCATCAAATAACATAATGTTAGCTCATAAAAAAATCTAAAAAAAAAATTCCCCATGCAATTCATTCAAATGCAAAGAATAATAAATAAGATGAAATTGATCAAATAAAACTATTAAATCTTATTCAAGACATTCAAACCAGCATCCCATGGGGGAATTGGTGCTTCTTTGATATGAAAAGAAGCCCTTTCCCAATTCCTTGCAAATATTTAATGAATATTGTTGATGATTGTGCTCCTTGATGAAAATTTTACCATAACCTAGCTAAGATTGATAAAATATTATGAAAACCTTGATGAACAATAGATGAATTTGCATTAAATTTGTAGATAATGACTTTGCCAAAATTTTGGATCCCAAATCAATAGAAGAACTCTCCATTTATAGGAAAGAAGGATGGAGGAATGAGAAACATGAAGGATGTGGGATTAAAAATGAGCCAATAACAATGTGTCACTTGTTAACATGCTATTGAAGAAAGGTTGTGCACATTTTGGTCAATGTGCAAATAAATGCAATTAGGTGGAAATGTGAAATTTGAAAGATGGCTTGTGGAAGAAGACGTGGAAGAGGAGTTAATGCCACTTGGCTCAAGAAAAAGGACTTGTAAGAGGCTTAAATTCCATGTTGGAGGACAAGTCCTTTTGGGATGGAGATTTCAAATTGGAATAATATTCCAATGAGATGCCTTTTTGAATGAAAATAGTAGAATTTATAAATGAATTAAATTGATTTAAAACATGCAACAATTCTATGTTAGTAAAATATGATAGCATTTGGTGAAGAGGAGGATTGCAAAATCTAGAGGATTTGATGGATTAGAGTTAGAGTTAATTAGGATTTAATTAACTTAGGTGGAGATTAGTTGATTTGACATTTGACTTAGATTTTTGGATTTATTTAAATCAAGCGAGAGGAATAATGGACATTAAATTTAATTAAATAAAGTTTGATTTATTTAATTAAAAGGAATGATGTTAGATTTAATCAAATAAGGGTAAATTATTTAATCAAAAGATGAAATGTGATTTAACCAAATAAAATGAATTATTTAATTAAAAGAGGAGCATTAGGATTCAATAAAATTGATTTATTTAATTAAAGAGGAAATTTTAGGATTAGTTAAATAAAATGATTTATTTTAATTAGCAGAAGATGATGATTCAATCAAATAAAGTGATTTATTTAATTAAAAGAGGAATTATGATGAATTGATTAAATAAGGATTATTTAATTAATTGGTTAGTAAACCAGTGATTTAGGAAGAAATGATGTTAGTGAATCAGAAACGAGTGCACGATATCAAGTAGGATAATTTGAACGTCTATAGAAAGCTACAATATGAGCGTATGCAAGTGAATTAAGATCTGAAAATTAGATTACCAAATCATAAATAAACATGTGATTTCAGCCAACATCACAATATAAAAATCAACAACCAAAATGAGACACGAGATTTACGTGGAGAATCGGGAAAAATATCCACCTAAGAAAAGAGGACAAGTATATTATTAATATTCAAATGAGATTACACAATAATACACTTCACTTTTGATATCTAATCAACCCAAAAGCACCTTGTTACCAGTAAGAACTCAATATGAAACTACCATCCCATGGCTCCAAATTATTGAAATTTTGGGAGGTAAAACCACGAATGATAAACCAAAACAAGAGGCACTAAACCACCTATAAAAACCCATTCCCTTCTTCATGGAAAGGAAAAATATATAACAAAATATTAACTGTATATTCAAGACTCTCACATGGGCACCTAACCCATAGATAATCCAAATACTTCATTTCCAAATGTTTGGGTAACCTTTCGACTTCCCGATGGAACACCAAAACACACCTTTTCTTCTCCAATATTGGATCCCCACTCCAAAACATTTCATATTCCATTTTAGATGCCTTTAAATGATGCCTTATTTGTATTTAATGTGTAACCACCATAAAAAAATAAATCCTCTCTTTAAAATATTATTGTAACATGCCAAAATTTAATATTTTTCTCTCATGTCCCCTAGAACACATTCCAAGGAACTTGGAGACATATAAATCACATAGGATTACAAGGTTGATGTCACTTTATCCGAACATTATCCCACTTGAAATTATACATTATAATTACATTCAAGAGATACAAAACATAAAATCAAGTATAATGATCAAGTACTATGGCCTTCTTGCACCAAGAGAACTTAATTGTGGTCACTAGCTTTGTAAGAGAATATGCAATATTATCCAAAGTGTCAACCTTTTCTATCAAGACCTTACCATTCTCAATCATATCTTGCACAAAGTGATATTAAATATCAACATTCCTAGTACGAGCATGATACATAAGATTTTTTATTAAAAAAATAGCATTATGATTGTCACATCCAATCCTCACCATCCTGTAATAAAAACCAATGTCATTACCAAGCCTCTGTAACCATACTGCCTCCTTAAAGGCATGTGTAGCAGCCATATGATCTTCTTCAGTGGTAGAAAAAGAAACTATGGGCTTTCTCTTACTCATCCAACTCATTGCTCCTCCAAACAAAGTAAACACATAACCATTGGTGGAGCTTCAACTATCCAAGTCACCTACCCAATCTGCATCAACAAATCCCTGTATGTCCAATAACTTGTCCACATCATCAGTACCATGATAAATGAAAAATAATTAGAAGTACCTCGTAAATATCTAAAAACACTTTTGACAAAAGTCTAATGTTCTCTACCAGGGTTAGACATAAAGCTGCTTAGAACTCCTACTACTTGGGCTATACCTGGTCTAGTGCAAACCATTGTATACATCAAACTACCAATGAAACTAGCATAAGGAACCATAGACATATCCTCAAAATCCTCATCAAAATTAGGACACATATCTAAGCTCAAATTAGTACCAACCATAAATGGAATACTAATTGTCTTATAGTCATGCATATTAAACCTTTGCAAAATGGTATCAAAATACTTACTTTGACTTAACCAAAGCTTTTTGTGACCCGATATCTTTTGATTTACATCCCAAGAATGTATTTTGTAGCCCCCAAGTCCTCCATATCAAATGAGCCAGAAATGTTTTCCTTTATCTCACTAATCATCACCTTGTTGTTACAAAAAAATAACATATCATCAACATGCAAAGCAATAGTTAGAATCTGATCATCAATAACCTTAACGTATACACAATGATCCTCCTAATCAAACCTACATATAAATAAATTAATTAAATGGTCATGGTTAACCAAACCTATTAATTAATTAAATATGAATTATTTAATTAATATTCTTAAGTCTTCTACATATAAATAAATTTAATTATTTATTTATATTGTTCATTTTTCAAATTCTTCTAATTTAATTAAATAAATAAAGTTTATTTAATTAATTCTATTTTCCTCCTAATTAATTAAATAGATTTCACAATTTATTTACATTAATTATCACAAGTTTAAATTCTAAATTTAAATGATATTCTTCATTCCACATTTAATTAAATATTTTCAATATTTAATTAAAAAGATTTTTCTCTTCTCACATAATTAAACATTTTCAATATTTAATTAAAAACCTTTTCATTTCTCTCACACATAATTAAATATTTATTTATTTAAATTATGAGAAACACCTTTCAATTGTCTCTTCATTCTCCATCCGTCCCTTAAACTTCCATCTTCTTTACGAATTCTTGATCTCTCACCGTTCATTTTAACAGGTTTGAACTCAACCGTCGATCTTGGCCAATTGAATTCCTGCCTTAAAAAATCTATAAATACAACCCTATTATGAATTGAAAAGGAGCTCGAATCTTAGATTTTCATGCATAGTTATTATAGTCGCATTTTAGCATTTCTAGCATTTAATTAGCATTTAAATTTCATAGCTTAAATATTTTAACAATGCACATGCATTTTCATTAATCTCATTCTCTCAAGCTGTCATTCTACAAGCTGTTGTTTTAAACAACTAAGAGCAAGCATCTTGAAACAAATCCTTGGAGATAGAGGACAATGGGATGAATTTGAAGGAGCTGCTTGTGTTTTAGAGTTTGCATTTTTCTTTCTTTAATTTAGTTTCTTTAATCTAATGTTTCATTGGTGTATTAGTTTAGATTCATTTTGATTTTCACATTCTAACATACACATTTCTGGTGCCCACCGTGGGGCCTAGCCTCGCATTTAATTTTTCTTTTTGCAGATTTTTCTGGTAGGTGATGGACAAAAATCATGTTTTGGCACATATGAGGACTGTTTCGGTGCATACATGACCTGTTTTAGTGCATCCCTGTGAGATCTTTCGGTGCATACATGACCTGTTTTGGCACATAGACGACTTGTTTCGGCACATACAATTGTAAAAAACTTAAATTTTGATTCTGAAAAAATCCGTAGATAGGATTTTTCAAATGTTATTTTTAACAGAATGAACCAATCCTAGAGTAGACATTTAAATCTGAATTAACCAATCCTAGGATAGTCACCAAACATAAATTTGCTTTTGGTTAAAATGAATCCCATGTTTTTAGTTTAGCAACATCTTCACTTAGTATAGAGAATTTGTCAATTTGGGGATTTAAAATTGAACCATTATTGTTTGTTGTGATCGTGGGTAATAGGTTTATGCTCTCCCCTTAACTGGGTGATCATAACACTAGACTTACTTTTTATTTTCTGTAATTTAATGCTTTATTACATCCTTTAGAAGGTTTGCTCTTGTGGGAAAAAGTACTCACCCAAGAGGAATGACCTAAGTGGGAGCACCTAAAGCCAAGGTTTCCAACCCACTTTAATCAAAAGAACGTTGTTGATGAAAATCCAACTTGACAGTAGTGTGCAGGATAACCATCCCCAAAACCTTTGTTCTAAAGGTTGGGAGGTCTCTCAAGGGAGTATATCTATTTTTCACACTGAACAGATACCCTTACTATGAACCATAGTGTAGAAAGCCAGCTGTGTCAGTATCCAAACATCATCTTAATCACGGTGCAAGGGCAGGGAAGAATCTTCCCCCAAGACACTCACCATATAGTTGCCACAGATCATTTGCTCAAGGGATTCGGTATCCACTTCCATCACTTTGAGTACGCACCTAGAAAAGACAAAAACACGGGCGCCCTCTAGGGGGTGACAAGGTTGTGTGAGTTGACACGATTTTAAGTTGTGGGCTATGATTACTATGATGACCTATTTGACAAATTAAGAGTGAGTCTGATTGAAGTGCTTATTTTGTTTAAAACCTATGGAAATCTCAAAAACATACACTCTTTTTTTAGATTTTAGGATTAGCAAAACAACTATCTACTTCTATGCTATGTTTTTCACATTTAAATCAGATTAAGATCATCCGAAACAAGAACAATTTATCAAACTGCCAAAACATGTTGGTCTTAGAAGTAATTTAGTGCATCTCGGGTCTGTTTCGACGCATCTGTTCTCTATTTCAACGCATCTGTGCTCTATTTCGGTGCATCTGTGCTTTGTTTTAGCACATATGTGCTTTGTTTCAGCACATCTGTGCTTTGTTTTGGCTCATCTATGCTCTATTTCAGTGCATCTATGCTCTGTTTTAGCGCATCTGTGTTATGTTTCGACGCATCTGTGCTCTATTTCGATGCATTTGTGCTCTATTTCGGTGCATCTGTGCTCTGTTTCAGTGCATCTATGCTCTGTTTTGGTGCATTCAGTGTCTGTTTTGGCACATCTATTTTTCGAGCCTAGGTTATTTTCTGACTTTTAGAAATCAGGTCTTATCACTCTAGTCTTTCCCATGCTCAGAGTTTGGAAGTCTACAACATTTTCTAGGAAGTCCTTAGAAAGAAAGATTAGAAATCCCAAGAATTCTCTCAGTTATAAGAAGGTATTGAAGAAGAGGAAATTTCTATATCAAAATCGAAAGGTCTTGCTTGAACACAGAAGCTTTATTCATCGATATCATGACTATATTAGAGGTTTCACTGATGATTATGTTGTAGAACCTTTATAATCAAAAGATTTATTTCAAAGAAGATCCCTTTCTCAAAGGCATAACCACAATCAGCGTATTCATTCCTCTTATATTCCTAACCTGCAATCACGTACGCTACTCGTCCAAATCAAATTCTACAATATAGAACTCAAACACATTAGGAATCTATTAAATTCATCTATCTACAAAGCTAAGATCAAACTTCACAAAGTGAAAAATCATCTTTATTTTTTGATCTTTGGTTTAATTCCCACAAATAGGATTTTCATCCTTTCAATCAAGGAATCATGAGCTAAAGATTAAAAATCTTTTAAGTCATAGAATCTTCATTCTATCCTGACTTTCATCACCATTGCACTATTTCATTCCTTTGATCAAAGTTAGTAGAATTTGAGTAAAGCTTATGCCTGTTACCATGAGATCTCAAAAGCACATAGAAAAAGATGAAATTATAGTGAGAAAAATGGGTGATAATAGTGAGAGGGAGGAAAACCTCTTTAACACTTCAAATACTGAGGAATTAACGGAAGAAAAACTTCAAGAAGCGGAACAAGATCCTCAATTCCATACTCTTATGGAAAGGATTTTAGAAAGAAACAAGGAAAGATACTTTCTTTCTTTAGCTATTCAAGGAGCTAAGTTACCTGCCGATTTTGACATGAAAGCGATTAAAGAAAATCCTGAAACTCCTCTTAATGATTTTAGTGCCCTTACTCAACAGATCAAGGAATTACAAAGGCAAATAAAAGAAATTCAAGGGGGAGCAACAAAGAAGTATGTTTTGGAGGAAATATTTCCTTATCCATTCGATAGAAATCTTTGAATGATTCCTTTTCCAAAACATTGCGAAATCCCTAAGTTTGATAGGTATAATGGGAAAATTGACCCCATTTAGCATGTAAGGGATTTTTGAAATATGAGCTTATAATTCACTGATGATGATACCTACTTAATGCAGTTGTTTCTATGAAGTCTAGGTGGAAAATCCATGGAGTGGCTTTCAAAGATCACTCCCCCCATCAATACCTTTGAAGATTTGATAAATAAGTTTATATCACAATACTCTTACAACATTCAACACTAGATAACCATGCTTGATCTTTGTAAGATAAAACAAAAAGTAGGGGAATGTTTCACTACATTTTTGCAAAGGTAGAGAAGGGTGTTTTCTAGATACTCTCATCCTGTTCCTAAAAAGGAAAAGATGGAGATCTTCACCAATAGTCTTAATCAAGAAATGAGTTATAGACTAAACCTTCACTGTCCTCAATCATTTGAAAAATTGATTGAAAACACAATTACTATTGAAGGTGCATTGTTCAAGCATGGAGTTCTAAAAATTGATAAAGAGGGTTCCAATTCGTACAACAACAACAACAATGACAAGTCACGATTTTGGACTCGAAATAAATTTTTTGTGAATGACAGGGTAGTAGGTGCTAAAAACGTGAATACAAAGCCCTCCATCCTTAATGTGTTAGGTGTTCAACGTAACAATAATACTAGAAATTCTAGCACCCAAGGAGATGTTTCTAATCAAGGAAACACAACTAACAATCGTGGAAATAATTTTGGCAATAATCAAAATTCAAATGCGCCCAGATCATCATATTTTTCAAGTCGACAGAGTTTCACTCCCTTGGGCCAATCTTTGGAATGCATTCTCAAAGAATTATTGAATCAAAATGCTATTACATTACCACCACAAAGAGCCTATGAGCCTTGAGTTAAACCACCATCGTGGAATGACTCACACTTCTGTGATTATCATAGGTGCAAAGGTCATAAGACAAACAATTTCCAAGGGTTAAAGAATATTGTTCAAGATTTGATTGATAATCATACCATCACAGTTGAGGGACATAATGTCAATAATGATCATCAAGCATTCAAGAATCTACTCCCTAATTATCACAAAGGGGAATCCTTGAGTGACAAGGGCAAGAATGTTAATAAAATCCATGACATTATTATCAATCATATCTATAATGATGATCCTCAAATCAATGATATTCGAATCAAAGGTAAGCAAGAGTATCGAGAGGTCAATGTTATGACAAGGGGACAAGCCAAGATCATTTTCAAAGGAAGCTCATCTAAAGCAACAATTCCCCCTCCAAGTCAATACAATTTGGTTGATCCATTGTGAAAAACATCAGCCCAAATTTCTATCTTGGAAATTTTAAAGTTATCACTTGCACATAAGGACATTCTGGAAAAGGCCCTTGTTGATACAACTGTATCTCCTGATCTAGATATCGATAAATTTCAAGCCATGGTGGGACACTTGTCCTCCTACACATGTTTATATTTTTTTGAAAAAGATGATTCATCCATAACCCATCCACATAATTCATCACTTTATTTAGAAGTCATGGTTCACAAAGCCCGCATTAGACGTGTTCTCATAGATGGGGGAGCCAGATTAAATATTAATACTTTCAAATTGGTCCTAGCTTTGGGATATTCAGTAAACTCTATAGATCCACAAAGGAAAATTACAATCAAGGCCTATGATGATGAGGAAAGGACTTCTAAAGGTCTCATCATGCTACCAATCAGAGTGGGACCTATTGTGAAGAATACCTTTTGTCAAGTTCTCGATCAAGATCTAACCTATAACATACTATTGGGTCATCCATGGATCCATGGCATGCAAGTTGTTCCATCTACTTATCACGAATGTTTGAAGTTTCCATATGAGGGACAGGAAGTAACAATACCCGCTGATCACATTAGTAGTCAAACTTGTTCTAATCTAAGAGCAACTCAGGACACATTTGTCCCACATAATAGAAAGGCTTTGGCCATGTCTACCTCGTAAAACAAAGAACAAGCACAAGAAATGATAAGAAATTTTGGCACCATGTTAAAATTGAAAGATAATGGGGTGGGAGAATATTCTTTATCTCTCTCTAATCTACCCCTATCTCCAAGATCCCATGGTCAGCTCAGCCCTCAAAATCTACACAACAGGCTGTAGTAGTTTTAGCCTCAACTTCAGCCCCCATCACCCAGTTTAATGGGATGTTTATCAAAGAAACTGAAGGAGAAGATAGAGCTATTCTTGATTGGCTCTATAAAGATGAAGAATAATTTGTAAAGCATGTCAAGTTACCCACACAAAAATATGGAAAGGGTTATGCTATCATACAACATATGGGTTATGAAGGAAATGGCCCTCTAGGTAAAAGGAAAGAAGGTATTGTTGAACCCGTCCAATTAAAAACAATGCACCCAAAAGATAAGACTGGGTTAGGATATGGTGAAGATACTAATGAAAAAGTAACACAAAGGCCATCAAATGAGGAGTTAGCTGAATCAATTTTGAGAATTCAAGCAGATAATTTTGAAACAGACTCAAATGAATATGAATGGGATGAATTCTCGGATGATACTTTCATCTTAGAGAAAAGGGTGGATGTCATACACAGATTATCACCTACATTATTACAAGGAGAAAGCTCAATATCTCCTCTTGAATACGTCGTACAAAGCGATCATGACTCTAGTGAGACCAATTCGATTCAAATTGAGATAGATCATTTTGAGGAAGATACCATCTTAGACTTCTCCCATAATAACATTGACAATAATATCATGACCCTCATAGCCAATGACCTTACTCATCCTAATGATCCATTACCTTTGGTTCATCCCAAACTCATTGATTGGGAACAAGTCGCACCCATTGATGTTCCAACTTTTCCAAATGATGAAACCATAATAAACTTTCTTTGTTCATCCCATCCCAAAACAAGTTCCACTAGGGAATCACAAGATCAGAGTTTTCGACAGGAAAGTACCAAGTTTCTCAGCTATGAAATAAATAATATAAAAGAAAGATCTAATGGTGAAAACCTAACAAAGGTAGTATTAGATCAAGAAAAAAGAAAAATAAAAGAAAGATCTAATGATGAAAACCTAACAAAGGCAGTATTAGATCAAGAAAAGAGGAAAATAAAAAGTGTATCCAATGGTGAAAACCTTTCAAAGGCCTTAGAGGATGGGAAACTTGACACTCTTCCAGAGTATTATCAGGAAAGATCTTCCATTTTAATTGAACTGATGGAGGCACTCAATATAGGTACTATAGAAAAGCCTAAATTTTTGCAATTGGCTGCATCTCTAACAAATGAAGAAGTACCTAGATTCACAGAATTTCTCAAAGATAATCAAATCAATTTTGCATGGTCCTACATAGATATGCCTGGATTAAATGGAGATCTCATCATGCATCATCTATCTATTACACCGGGGGCAAAGCTTGTAAAATAGAAACTCAGAAAAATGCATCCACATGTTGCTTTGTTGGTTAAAGAGGAATTAAAGAAACTTTTAGATGTTGTATTCATCCGGTCCATAGATTATGTGGAATGGATCTCCAATATCGTGCCTATTTCAAAGCCAGATGAAAGGATTGGAATTTGCACAAATTTCAGGGATTTGAACAAAGCATGTCCTAAAGATGACTTTCCCTTACCAAGCATTGATATTATTATGGATCTAACTACTGGACATGCGATGTACTCATTGATGGATGTATTTTCAGGATACAACCAGATAAATATTGCACCAGAAGATCAGGATAAAACAACATTTACATTTCCTTGGGGTACATATTGTTGGAACGTAATGCCATTTGGATTGAAAAATGCAGGAGTTACATACCAATGGGAAATGACAATGATTTTTCATGATATGATGCATACATTCATGGAAGATTATGTTGATGATCTTCTTGCTAATTCTAACACTAGAGAAGGACACATCGATATCTTATCTAAAATTTTCAAAAGAATGGAACAATTCAAAGTAAGACTTAATCCAAAGAAATGTGTCTTTGGAGTGAAATATGGAAATTTATTAGGATACATTATGTCAAAAAAGGGAATTGAAGTGGATCCAACTAAGGTACAATAAATTCTTGATATGCCACCACCAAGGAACATTAGTCAACTACGCTCTTTACAAGGATGGTTACAATCCATTCGAAGATTCATTGCTCAACTAGCAGATAAAAGTTTACCATTTACACATCTCTTGCACAAGAATGTTCCATTCAAGTGGGAGTACAAATGCAAAGCAACCTTTCATTAGATAAAGAAATATCTCATGAATCCACCAGTATAGGGGGTACCTCTCATATTATATATTGCTGCCACAAAAGTATCTTTAGGAGTGTTATTGGCATAAGAAGACAACTCAGGAAAAGAACGAGCCATTTATTACATCAGTCGAACCCTAACAAGCCATGAGCTAAATAATACCTTCATTGAAAAATCTTGTTTAGCAGTGGTGTTCACTTCTCAAAATTTATGACACTACATGCTAACTCATATAGTAAAGCTTGTGGCTAAGATTGATCCACTCAAATATCTTCTAAGTAAGGCAACCTTAACTGGCAGGTTGGCTAAATGGGTTATGATCCTAAATGAGTTTGATATTCATTATGTGGATCAAAAAGATATAAAGGGACAAGTAATTGTAGACCAATTAGTAGAGGCACCAATACCAATAGAACACCCAATACATGTTGATTTTCCTGATGCTGATGTGTTCACAGCAGATATCCAACAATCATGGTCACTCTACTTTGATGGTTCTTACACTCAACATGGTTCAGGAGTAGGAATTATTTTTATTACACCTTAAGGACATACAATCCAAAAATCTTATCGGCTAATGTTTCCTTGCACAAACAACATAGCTGAGTATGAGGCATTGATAATCAGCATGAGAATTGCAGTAGACTAGAAAATTGCAGAACTTCAAGTTTTTGGTGATTCACAACTTGTTATAAACCAAATGAATGACAAATATCACACTAAAGATGACAAGTTGATACCTTACAAAATAATGGTGGAAGATCTCAAGAAATACTTTGTTAATATCAAGTTCATGCAGATTCCATGCATTGATAATAAATCAGCAGATGCTATGGCTACAATCGCCTCTCTACTCCAATTGACAGAGAATAAAAAATGGTACGATTTCCTGGTGGAACAATTGTTTTCTCCCACCCATGAAAACTTTGAAACTCAAATCATTTGCCATCTGATGAGTTATGACTCTTTCTTATATGGCAAAATTTACACTTACCTAAGAGATACTACTTTACCCTTAGGCTTGTCTAGGAATCAAAAATGAAATTTCATTCGTCAATCATCTTGTTACACATTAATTGCTGACATCTTATACCAGCATGGTCTAGATGGTACCCTCCTTAGATGTCTTGAACATGATGAATCGGAAAAGGCCTTACAAGAGGTCCATGGTGGAATTTGTGGGACACATTCAAGTGGACTAACCTTAGCAAAAAAACTTGTAAGATTAGGGTACTGCTGGCCAACCATGGAGAAAGAATCATTCGCCTTTGTGAAGAAATGTGCAAAATGTCAGATTCATAGCA